>ML800416.1:235587-268573 GCA_009831015.1 Picea engelmannii
TGCGCACCCAACACAATGTAGACACTACTAATCATGCAAAGAATATAATACACATACCCAAGACATATGATGAATGTAATTAAGAAATGGAGATGGAATTACATTAGATTCCCCATAAAAAACATGAATATAATGGTTTATCAAAACCATAGGCTCAAAAATGTTGATTAAGTGTGTTATCACTGAAATTTCGTCTGCACATGGCGACAAGAACTCCGCATCATCAAAACAGCAATGAAGTCATTCATGGCACTGAATTAATTTCACAACACTCCAGAAAGGCCAAAAAACTATACAAAGTAACCAAAAATTGAAGGGCACTTTACAGCAGTTTGGTGCGCGCGCGCATGCGCAGGACAAAAACGTGTTATTCGCGCATGCGTGCTCGACGCGCGGCTGTCAACACAAAAACCCGCACATCTGCTAAAATGGCGCATTAATTGAATAGGTCGGCCTCCCAACCGCTTATGGACCGGCTCCCAAGTTGATTTGACTCTCAAATCAGAGCCGGATCCGCAAAATCGACGGGTTAATGACCTAAATAAACCCTAAAAGGGTCCCTGTTCACACTTTGAGAAGGTTACGTGACCGACCGAGGAGCTGCTATAAAAAGCTGTGAGGATACACTGTTTTGGCAAGGAATTCTAAGCATTGTTATGATGTTCAGATGGTTAAGGGCTCATCCTTTAACAACAACCCATCAGCTGCATCACCTAGAGTTCTTTCACTGCTATGCTCAGTTCTTCTCATTTGTAAGGAAAGAAAACTGTGTGAGGGCCCCAAAGAGCCTTCCATTGGGGGGAGAAGAAACCTCGGGTCTCTTCCTTCAGCGTGCTCCGATTTCATCAATACACCTGCCTGAAACCATTGGTGACACCTGTGTTTTGTGTTTTGTGTTTGATGTTTGTTGTTTCTTTTCACAGTTTTATTTGTTTTCAGTTGATATTAGCTTGTAGTTTGTTTTGCTTCTCTAACCCTATGCTCCATAGTTGTTCTGCCCTGCTAGACCCAACAGGGTATGCAAGCGCTCTCTATTTGCTCACCTGGTGACCATTTGAACGCGAACAAAGTGGAAAAGGTGTATGGCCACAAAGATCAATCCTCCCCCCTTAGGAAGCAATGATACCCATTGTTTGGCTCGTGATATAATTGATTTAATGATGTTAATAAGATCCATTATGGCTAAATATGTATATGTGTTTTCCTGTTTTGAAGAGTTTTGAAGAGATTTTGTGTTAAATCCCTATGATTCATACCAGGTATGCATATGGAGAAAGATGGTGGAAGAAGGAGATGTTGCTTGTCAAAATCGTAAATCATTTTTTACTTCTAGAATGTCAAAGCCCTAACTGGAGTTAGGGTATTTCACAGAATTGGTTGAAGAAATAATGGAAGACTTCTTTGATGATTATTCGTAGGTACATTACATGTGAAGGGTGGTTTTCCCTTGTTCACCTTTATCATATTAGGTTTATTATGCATTTGAATGGTGATAGTCCTTTGTGTTTTCCTTTCTTTTTATTAAAAAGTTTGTCAAAGATATCTAAAAGGATACACACCCATCCTGCAACCGCTGGTAAAATTTTATTTCACCAAAGACTTATTAAAACCTTGGTTATGTATGTGTTGGGAGAAGTCCAACGTTCTTGGGACTATTTGCTTGAATCACTTCAACTTGAAGAACAGGGATCCAAGCATAAAGATACCTTAGAGAAGAGATCCAATTTAAAATCAAAAAGGGTTCATAAGGCTTTTGTTACAGTGAAAGAAAGTTCCCCTATATCCAGAATAAATTGATCCTTCAAAAGGAAGTTGCAGTCACAACAAGAAACCAATAATTTACATAAATATTGTCTAGTAGCCAATATGACCAAAACATAGAAAAAGAAATTAAAAACGGAGTCAGAGATGGAAATTCAAACTCAAATTGAGTCTCGTGTTCCAAAAGACGAGCCTAAATATTGCAAAGAAGTTCATGTCAGTGGATCGACTAATAAGAAGACTTAAGAGTCCATGCAAAAACAATATGAACATGTAAGAGAGGGTAAAGGTAAGAAATTGAGCAATAAAGGAAAGAGTAAACCAGTAGTGAATTATCCCAGCAGATCTAAAACGAGGGAAACTAATAAGTTGAGGTTAAATTCAAAGGCCTTATTCCATCCTATTATTAAGAAAGAAAATGTAATTATCATTGATGATGATACAATGGAAAGTACAGAGGAGGAAAAGGGACAGTCACCAATAAATTCTTCACACAAGTTGAGAAAATATAAATTGGAGCCTGAAGAAGAACATTATAATGAACCTGTGGAGAAATAGAGAAAGGATGAGAAGGGTAAACAAATTGGAGAGCATCCAATGAGGCATGTAACTAGAGAAACAAAAAAGATAATTCTAAACTCTAAATCTTTACCCAAGTCCTCTTTGAAACAAGGCCATTTGACTTTTCTTAAAGACAATCTAGAGTATGCTGAGATCAAGCAAGAATTTGACTATTTTCCAGAGACAGAGGAGCTACATGATGTTTAGGAGATGAAAATATCAATAAGTGTTGAAGCAAAAGAGGTTGGTGGTGGTTCATCTTCAAAGGGTCATAAGTATGAATTTAGAGTTAAAAATCCCAAATTCTCCATTGATCTAAATCAACCTGCTCCAGATGAAGACTATATTGAATTCAGAGTAGAAAAAAGGGATGAAAAAGATAGGTTTAAAGAATTGCAAGCCATGATTATGAAGTTGAAGAAGAAAAAGTGGATGATAGAACAGTGGAATGCCAAACATCAAGAAAAGTTATAGAAACTTAAGAAGAAGAACAAGGATCAAAAAACATTGCTCAAAGAGGTAAGGGAGACAAACATTAAACTTTATTGGCATAATGTGGTTTTGAAAACCAAGCTGAAATAAAGAAAGACCAAAGGTTCTTCTTCTATTATACAATGAATATTTCAAAATTTGAGGAATCAAATTGTTTTGACTTTTTGTTGAATACAAGAAATACCTGTGCTAAATGTTTTGAAAAATGTTATCAAAAGCTACACAGAAGCAGATTATTTTTTACTATGTAAGGAAATACAGGAGCAACCTTTGCAATTGAGGAAGACTTTGTGACTAGTCTTGTTATATATCTACCTTCATCAGTTGTTGAAGTAATTCGAGTCTATATGAATTTTTCTCACCACAATAGGGGTGTCTATTCTTCACACCAATCTTGAAGGACCAGCTCAACATCATATTCACCCCTTATTCTGTGAGATCCGAATATCTCATCAAATTAGAACTAGTCAAAAATCAAGTATTATCTAAAGACTAGGTTGAAAGAATCTGAATTATATATATGAGAGAATGTGTCCCCTAAGTTCTAACTAGAAAATAGGATCTTATCTAAATTGTATCTAGAAAGTAGGATCTTTAGAAACTAATTGTTGTGTATAAAAAGGGATTTGATTGACAGAATGAAGGGTTGATTGGTTGGGAATCATTGGTCATTTTTTAGAAAACTTTGTTTGTAAGACAAAGACTTATTTCATTCTGGTACTAAATGGAAAAGACTATCTGATGGTTAGATTTATATTCTTGTCTATATTTCTATCGTTTTCTTACTTGAATGCATGTTAATCTTTTGATAAACATTTGATGTATCTTGTTGTGAGTAAGCCAATGAAAACTTTATTGTTTGCTTGTTCATAATCAGATTTGTTTTCGAGTTTCATATGTGAGTGGACAAAATGAAAGCTTACATATTTTCTTTGTCTTTCATATTACATTTTCCATTTGATTTATTGGATTGACTTCCATTTACTAAACCATTGAGATATGAATTTTCTCTTACATATTTGAGATTGATATTTTTACATTATCTTTGACCCAACCTTCAAACCATTTCAAAACCCAATACACATCCTTATCTATAAAACTTATTGCAATAACTTGATCTTGCCCTTTTACACTCAAGTGAAACTTTTAGGGACTAACAATTACAATGATATTTTAGATCATAATGTGATACATTTTAAATTTTATTTCAATAAAATTAAAGGTCAATCTAGGACAACCAACTATAATATCGAAATTACTAATTTAATGTGTACTAATAATTATATGAATATATTTAACACAATATTGAAACTTTAATATCCATAAATATTTGATTAGAAAATGAGAAACTAAGCCAGACCAACCCTTAACATGGTTGGATTTTTTGTGCCCGCATGTTTCGAACAGGTGACTTTTCAACACAGAGTGGCTTAACAACACACTCCATCACCGACTCTCCTACACCTCGGGGACTAAACTTTACATATATAAACTTCAAACATCTTTGTAAATTTGAAGCATTACTCTTGTTAATTGGAAAAAGTTAAATAGTACTACTTTTGTAATATGAAAATATAATAAAAGTCAATGATATGGTTGGTTGATAGCAATGGAGCAAATGTTTGCCATAGATAGGGTATTGATTTATTCCACTTTCATGTTTAGTGGCTTGAAATAAAACATACATGCATTAAAAGTTTTTCATATCCACAACTATAAAGTGAGTAGTATTAAGGTTTTTTACTTAAATAATTTTTAAAATAATATTTAATGTAGTTTAGCTTTTGTTTTATAGTTATATTTTAAATAAATATAATAAAAATATTTGTAATAAATTATGTATTAGTAATATTGGAATAAAAATATTCACATTTTGTTTTAATATAATTTTAATCTATTCTCTCAAAGAAAGAAAAAACTTGCATTTTAGAAGTTTACATTTTAATTCCATCCTTTATTGTTACTTACCACAATCAATTAATTTTAATATAAATATAAATATTGAAAAAAAATATTTCTTTGTAAAAGTTAAAACAAATATTTTAAAGATATTTATTTTTTATAATGATGATCTTAAGAAAAGTAAGAGATTACTTGGATTTCTTTAAAATGTTATTTAGATGTTTTTCCAACTTTCACTATGCAGCGTATGAGAATTAGTTCTTATTTTAGCAATATTGATTCTCTTATTTACTTTATTCAAAACAAAAAGATCATTTTTATCTTCAAAATTAAGGTTAACCACCTCCTTATAGTATCTTAATTGTCATTCTCTTTAAATTTAGCTTGTACAATATTTTTAATAGAATAATTTTTTATCGCATTTCCCAATGATTTAGCCAAGATTTGGCATCATTATGTCATGCTAGCTTGAGTAGTTGGTGATTTTGGTTAGAGTATGAGTCAATTTTGGAGAGCCTTTTGTTATTCATGTTGTTTATTTTGTTATTGTACATCAAGTACCTAATCATAGTTGTGCTCTAGATGGGGAAATGATAGCTTCTATGAGGCTGATAGGATAGGGTATATTCTCTTTAATTTAAAGATTATAACTTATAAAATTCTTTTGAATCTGTTCTATCTTTCTTTTTCCAAAATTCTAAAGAGATACTATATTCATGAAATCACCATTAACACTTTGCCCAAAACAATTTAGTTATTCAACAAACAAATAAAAACTCAAAAAAAAAAACTTTAAACATAGAATAGAATCAATTATACAAGTAACCAAAAAACACATATAAATCATACACCCAAATCACTAGCCAAAAAAACACATATAAATCATACACCCCAAATCAGGGTAACATAAAATCAATATCATACTTATAAAAATGAGTGATTCTTCACCGTCACATGCAACCCACTTAATACACTATCTTTATATCTTCTTAAGTGGCCCTACATGATAAAACTTAATAATCAAATATTGATCAACATGTGAATAAACACATTCAATGTAAGAAGGTAGTGATGTGTTTTAAGGAAATCCTACTGTTTTTAGGAAATCCTACCTAAAAGCCTACAAAGTTCTAAACACAAGATCTATTAACTTCAATATTCCAAATAGATTTGACACCCATCGAAAATCGTCTTAAAATGGAGCCTCTTCTCAGAGAGGCTTCCAGAGGTCCATAAGGCTGGCCACAGCAGCTTCCAGAGATGCATAAGGCTGGCCACAGCAATGATATTAGAAATTCTTTCCAAACATGAAAAATACAGTTTGGAATTTTAATTTGCCATTTCAATCAAGATTTTTAGCATTGATGAGAGAAAATGCCAAAGTCCAACGCCGAGCATGTTGGCTGTCAAATTCCAACAGACATCTTGCCCAATTGTATACTCCAATGATCATGACTGACAGACTGCACACTGACTGAAACTGAAATCGAAGTTGACAGAAAAGACCGATGGTGTGTGAAACGAAATAACGGTGTTGATACCAAGCTCGCTACGTACCGGACGCAGATTCCAGGCAGGGTACCTAACTGGACACCTAAGTAAATATGACAGATCATTTTGTCACGGTTTATGTAAAATTGTCTATAGAGGCCACCAAGTTGCGAACAAAAAATACAAAATTGGTAACGTCATCTGATAATTCTTCCAGTGAACGACTGTCAATGTTCATGGGAAGGGTTTGCAAATTCATGGGCATCTTGGTCAGTCTGTACGTTGAACAATTTGATGGTATGATGTTAGGCTTTCGCTGAAGTCGAGTCCTTCTACATATGTTAAGCAAAAGTACATTGATTACAAGCTTCTGAAGAATTACTCGTCCAGGGAGGATGCAGCTCGGTCTTATTTACATCGCCTTGCGTGACCGCAGGCTCAGCAGCATAGCAATGATCTGTCTGTTAGTACTATTTTGACCGAACGTTAACTCATTCATCAGTGGACCATACATACCGTCCTTTTAAGCAGGGGCTTTTGCTTTTTGGTGGACATATGACATCAGGTTATCTGTCAATAAAATAATTGGGGATGTTTTTTTGGTAATTTTTTTTATTTTGCCCGAATTCAGGTGATGAATGGTTGGATTTGCAGATTAGAGTGGTTAAGTTTGTATAATCCCAGTACTCCGGGAGTTTTTCAGTAGGATGAATCTATTTATGCATTCATAAAGGCAATTTAAACAACAGAATATAGAGATTTTGTCCAAATTTACATAATCCGATTCCGGTCAATTCTTGCCAAAAAACTCAAAAGGTAGAACTTTTAGCCAACTCCTATGATATGAGGATCTCTAGTAAAATAATTGAGACCATGTGGTGTATGAATGAATGTAATGTAAGCATTAATATATGGATCCAGCATGTAGCTAAATGGTGTGGTCTGTGTGATGGTTTGTCTTTCTTCATTTGATTATTGGTGTATGAAATATTTAAGACCATGTGATGTATAAATGAATGTAATGTAAGCATCAATATATGGATGTAGCATGCAACTAAATGGTATGTGTGATGGTTTGTCTTTCTTCATTTGAGTATTAGTGTATGAATGAATGTAATGTAAGCATTAATATATGGATGCAGCATGTAGTTAAATGGTCTGTGTGATAGTTTGTCTTTCTTCATTTGATTACGGGTGTATGAATGAATGTAATGTAAGGATTAATATATGGATGCAGCATGCAGCTAAATGGTCTATGTGATGGTTTGTCTTTCTTCATTTGATTACCGGTGTATGAATGAATGTAATGTAAGCATTAATATATAGATGCAGCATGCAGCTAAATGGTTTTTCTTCATTTGATTATTGTTGAACTTAAAATTGTAAACTTTAAAGATAATGGGCAGTGTATTTGATTATTGATGTACTTAAAATTGTAAACTTTAAAGATAATGGGCAGTGTATTTGATTATTGATGTACTTAAAATTGTAAACTTTAAAGATAATGGGCAGTGTGATGAAATGAATTAAAAAGGACAGATTTTAGAATTAAGTGAAAAGAATGTAATAAAAAATGAGATTAGAAAATAAAACTCTATTAATTCATAATCAATGAAATAATTATTTACATAAAATAAAAAAAATTAGAAGTTAAAATTTCTGACATGTCATTTGTTTATTTAGGTTAAATTTATGTCATCTAAAAGTTTTGAAATTGAGAGGGGAAAAAGTATCAACCAATAAGAACATTTATATTTTTAAAGAAAAAATTAAAATAAGTTGCATGTAAGGTTATATTTCTTATATATATATGAACAAATAAAATAGAAATAATCAATTAAGAATGAAAATTTGAGTTGTTTATCTAAATATGAAGTTTTGAGTAACTTACATAACTGGTTTAGTTTATAAATAAAATAAATAAATGGTTATGTTAAAAATGAATTTTAAAACACAACCTCAAAATGAGTATATTATATAAGGATATATTTTTGAGATAAAATGATATCTAACTTTATTTAATTTACTAGTTTACATTGATTAAATCTTTTTTAGTCATACTTTATTATTATTTATATTTTGAGGTTAATTTTTTCTTTATCAAACAAAAGATTCATGACTTTTCAATATTTTTACACTTTCCAACAAAATAAATTCATAAAAAATTACTTACAAATATTTTTTATTCTATTTAAACTTTGTATTAAAAAAACTCTTAACATGCATATCAAACACATATTTATCAAACACATAGTGTTTCATCTATTATTTTTTACCTATGGAAAAGCATTTCAATGAACTAATAAAACCCTTGAAACTTAAACAATCCCTTTTACACCTTTTGCACCTAGTAAATGGAACCCAATATTTGAGTTTGAAGTTTCAACTTTTTCTTCTTCCCACTAACTGTTTTGTTCATATATAAATAATATTAATTCATATTTTTTTCTAATAATTAAATTAAACAAAAATAAATTAAATAAAAATAAAAATATGTATATTAAAACAGATTATACAAACCAAAATCAACATATCTTAGGGAGATTTTAGATAAAGAAATAAATTTCACATCCCACAATTAAATAGATTTTACATACCATAATGATTTACTTGAAAAATGAATATTGTAAATAGTGTTATTGCATGCACTTTCTATAACCTATGTGGGGTAAATTGTCACTATGATGGATGTAAAATAAAAATAACATAAAATAATAATACTTCATAGTGAGCCTAATAATCAAAACAAATAAAAACAACTTAGATATCAATCAAAATATATACATTAAAACTAATAGCATTAACCAAAATTGACATTTCTGAAATATTCTACATAAAGAAATGAATTTCACATAGCACAATGATATTTACATGAAAAGTGAATGTTGCATGTAGTGTTAATAATTTTTTACAATGTTTGTTGCATATAGTGTTAATAATTTTTTACAATGTTTAGTGTTAGTAATGTGTGACTATTTACTTGAAAAGTAAATAATGAAAAATGTGTTTTATTAATATGTTAACATGGATATTATTAATGTGTACATTTATATGAGAAATGACTTATATTCAAATTATGTAGTAGTGTTATTAATATGTCAACATGGGTATTATTAATGTATACATTTACATGAGAATTGACTTATGTTCAGATTATGTAGTGGTGTTTGTCAACATGGATATTATTAATGTGTATATTTACATGAGAATTGACTTATGTTCAGATTATGTAGTGGTGTTATTAATGTACTGTCATGCTTTGTAGGAAATTCATTTGGTAAATAAAAGCCCCTACCTAAAAATAATATAATGTTATTGGTATTATGAAATTTCTTTCTATATTATCAATATTATTAATAATAATTAATATTATGGAGTTTCTTCCATTAAAAACTATGAAATTTAATATATTAAAATTATGAAAACTATGAAATTTAATATATTACAATTATGAATAATATAGGTGAAATTGAATTTCTTCCAACTAACATTAATACATGCATCTCATTATGCCACAAATTAGATTTAAGTGAAAGAGTTAATATAAAGGCACTATAAAGAGTTGTAGATTGGTGTAATCTACAAGGTATTATAAAGGCATTGGTTGTTCAAAAATCCTTATAACAGGATTCCCAACCCTAAAGTCCAGTAAGGTTCCAGTTTATTAGATACTGGATTTATTTGTTCAAAAATCTGTATACCGGCCCCCGGGATTCCCAACTGTAAACTGTATTGGTATAAACATTTGATTGTTCAAAAATCTTTATACTGGGATTCTCAAACCTGAAGTCCAGTAAGGCTCCAGTTGATTAGATACTTTTGGTTTTTTCTAATCTCATGTCGGCCGTTTCCTATGTGTTCTTGCTGTCCATTTCCTTTGTGCTTCAATGATTTTCTCTGCTTTACAATTAACTTTTCGCAGAGCCTAATCATACTAATATTGTTAACATCATGCTGTAATAATTCTGTGTAGGTTAACAGGCAATATTTGGCCAGTCGTCTCTGCAGAGACGAAGACAGAATTGAAACTGAAGGTGTGACATAAGCGATGGTGAATATATCGGTAGAGTCGAAACTCGAAGAGAGAGAGCACATTCTGCACTGCTCGATCTGCTTTAAGAAGTTGAGATTTCAACTGCATCACTGCGTTGCACTGGCTGTGCCATCTCTCTTCGAGTTCCGGCTCTCCTGATTCAAAATGTATAATAACTTTCTATGAATTTAGGTATATAGTCACTTTCAGTACCATTTTAACCGGCCTAGGTTTTTCTCTATTCAAGGTAATTCGTTTAATTGGTCATACTGTTATTTTACTTTAATTTGTTTTGTTGAAGGATCTACAGTATTCTGTATTATCTCACAAGCAGAATTATTTCTCCTTTTGCATGCACTGGAACCCCGTGCAATACGGCCAGATTGTATTGCAGGTATTCGGACATGAGCATACGCGAGTGACAGCGGTTTAAGAATTGAAAAACAACTGCTATTTAGAGATTGTTGTTGGGCTTTAGAGTGATTCTGGCAAATGTAAATATTATTGTTCTACTCAGCAAGCCTGGCAAATGTAACGAATTTTGAATTTTACCTTGGCCGTATTGATACTTTGATGACCACCAGCATCCACCGAAGATCATTTTGGTTAATTATTCATATTTTTTCTAAGGGCAACAACCTTATTAAGCCCAATGAATTAATTCCATCAGGTAGAACAACCTTGAAATGAATTAATTCAATCAACTGGGCCAGCCTAGTTACCTGTGAAGTTTCCAACTAAAATTCTACTTACAAACTGAATATTTTGTTACATATCTGATCTTTTCGTTCGGGAAACATGTCCAGACATGTAAAAAGTTTTGAATTTAATCGTTTAAACTTCAACCTCGTACTGTTATCTTAACCCCTAAACACAGAAATCTTTTACAGACATTTAACGGACTGTTGTGAACTAATTTGAAGCTCCAGTTTTTTTCTTGGCAGATCTGATGGGCGAATTTCGTAGTCCTTTCAACATGTCGATGTCCTTTGCATTGCCAATTGATACAAGAAAAATACGAAGAGGGCATTTGGAAAGTCATTCTGCAAGCGCCGGCTGGATTTTAACTACCTCTTGACTGAGATGAGATGTGAATCGTGTTTTCCATGGAGCACCAAACGACGTAACGCAGAGTACCTTTTAGATCCTGGTGCTACTGTTATTTGCTCTCACTGTTTGTTGCTTCCACCATTTTCAGAGCCTGGTCGCATCGTTGCTACAGCAGTTCCAAGAGATGTCAACGTCACAAAACTTATTATCAGCATTTTAGCTTCTTCATTGTGTCATCAGATTTTTAAATTCAAAACAAGGTTTAATTTTAACTTGTAATTGAAAGAAAGAAAAACACATGATATAAGGTTATAAGTATATAAGGTTATAGAGCATTTGGAGTGTTTTTAGTAAAATTCTTCAATGTACATAATTTTATCATAATGAAAGCTTTTATATGTTTATAGAAGACTTCTCACTCTTATAAGGTATCATATTTCATTACTTAGAAATGAAACATTGTTTTTTAGTAATTTATATAATTTTCATTGATGGTATTATATTACATGTTTATATTATTTTTTGAAACATTTTTTTTGGTGTAATTTATACAATTTTCATTGATGATACTATATCACATGTGAGATTTTTCTTTAAAAACATGCTATATGTGTCAATTAGAAGAATTGTGAGGTTAAAAAAGTATCTCCTAATAGATATATTAGGAGTTCTAAATTAGTAATTATATGGGGAAAGTATATTTGACAACTCGCTTTTTATGAGCTCATTCTAAGTATCATCTAAATAACCATGGTTGAGTTATTTTTAAAGGTTCACTAGAAATAAAATTAATAAAAAAATGGTTTATTGATGTGATTGATAACTTTCCCAAAAAAACATTGTACTTGAACAAGTAATGCATTCCTATATCTTGAACTTGGAGACCAATTTAAATAATGAAAAATATGCACAATGAAAAGATATTATCTTAGTAATATTTACAATTTTGAATCTTCATGATTTTAATTTTAAAAAAAAACACAATCTATACATAATTTTAATTTTTTTAATTTAATTTAAATAAAAGAAAAAAAAAAAAGTAATTGTGAATCAAATCATCACTGCAAATGTTGAGCTGGTTGAATCACCATTATAAATGTTACCATTACTATAGAAAATGGTATGAGAATCAACCAAATGTTAATTTATTTTCCTACTCCTACCAATTTTTTCTTCCATTTCTGTAGCCCGTGAATTCTTTCTCCCATTTCTGGATAGGATGACCTTACTTCCATTACAGTTATTCTAGATCGTAAAATCATGCAAAAACTGCACAACCAGAGTACATTGTAGAACCAAGATAAAAGAAGAGAATTCTCAAAGAAGAAGGGGAGTAAAGATTAAATCTATCTCTATAGTCATGCTTCTATTGGTTATTTGCAACACAAATTATGGCTATGAAAATGTCCTGGTTAGTGTGGATAAATTGTATTATGAGTCTTCTTGTTTTGCATGTAATTGCAGGTTTGGTATTGGGTTAAATGGACAATTAAAAAAGGACTGTAGATAAAAGAGAGAAACATGTGACCATTGAGGTGGATCAAAATAAATGGTGTAAATGAAAACAAAAAAAGAATAAAGGAAGAAAAAAATGTTGACTTATGGGAAAAGGGAGAGTTATTCTTAATAGATCTGAGTACCAATTCTCACCTAGACTTTAAAAATGTAACACGATTAGTGAAATTTTTGTGTAATGGAAAAAAAGGATTGCTAAAATTGTGAAAATATAAAAGGAAATTGTAGAGACCTTGAAAACAAAGTCAACAATTTACTTAGTACAATATTTGATTTGGAGAGCATCAACTACAAGTTGGCTGAAAGTGTTAATCAAATTTAGAACATGGTTTTGGTTGCAAAAAATGAGAATGTGAATCTACAACAAACCATATTTTTGCAAAATCAAAATATTTTGAACAAGGAGGAAGAAAATAAAAGACTTGTGGAAGACAAACAATGTCTTAGTAAATAGGTTGAAAATATAAAATATAAGGTTTCTATTTTAACCAAGAATTTGAAAACAACCAAGAAAACACCATTCCATTTGGAGGAAGAAACAAGGTTAAAAATATGACTAGCATTTCTTCTTTGGTATCATGAGGGGTGCTATGGAAAAGAGATTGCATGCTATAAAATCTCTTATGAATCCAAACAAGATAAAGGGAGGAAAAAACATGGTTAAAAGTATGACTAGCATTTCTTCTTTGTTATCACGAGAGGGTGCTATGAAAAAGAGAGTACATGCTATAAAATCTCTTATGCATGCAAACATGTGGTTTCAATAGCTTTATTCAAGAAATTTCCATGTGGTTTCAATAGCTTTCTTCATTAAACTTTTCCTTGTTCAAGTTATATATATATATAAATGAAAAATCAATTATTATTATTATAAAATATTTATTTTATTTTAATGTTAAATGAATTTAGTTAAAATGATTAGGAGGAATTATATTTTTGATATAACAAAGTGCATTAATCCAACCTTATATTTGAAAATCCATTAAATATAATTAAATTGCACGAACATGCACCAACGTTTTTCTCGTTTGTCCAAAATGCACCAACTTAACTTAAGAATGAGTATCGTCACTCCTTCATTCTCATCACATTTAAATTCAAAACCAGGTTTAATTTTAACTTGCAATTGAAAGAAAAACACATGGTATAAGGTTATAAAGAAAAACAAAAACATGGTATATAAGGTTATAGAGCATTTTGGGTGTTTTTGGTAAAAATTTTCAATGTGCATAATTTTATCATAATGGCATCATATTTCACTACTTAAAAATGAAACATTGTTTTTTAGTAATTTATATCATTTTCATTGATGTTATTATATTACATGTTTATATTACTCCTTGAAACATTTTTTTTTTGTGTAATTTATACAATTTTCATTGATGGTATTATATCACATGTGAGATATTTCTTTAAAAACATGGCATATGTGTCAATTAGGGGAATTTTGAGATCAAAAAAGGGTCTCCTAATAAATATATTAGGAATTCTAAATCAGTAGTTATATGGGGAAAGTATATTTGACAACTCACTTTTTATGAGCTCATTCTAAGTACCATCTAAATAACCATGGTTGAGTTATCTTTAAAGGTTGATAAGAAATAAAATTAATAAAAAAAAAAGGATTTATTGATGTGATCGATAACTTTCCCAAAAAACCAAAAAACATTGTACTTGAACAACTAATGCATTCCTATATCTTGAACTTGGAGACCAATTTAAATAATAAAAAATATGCACAATGAAAAGACATTATCTTAGTAATATTTACAATTTTGAATCTTCATGATTTTAATTTTTTAAAAACACAATCTATGCATAATTTTAATTTTTAAAATTTAATTTAAATAAAAATAGACTGTGGGTCAAATCAATAGTGAAAATGTTGGGTGGGTTGAATCACCACTGTAAATGTTACCATTACTGCAGAAACACTCTAGAGGAGTAAATTCGAGAGAGATAAACCAAGATAAAAGGAGGAAGAGAATTTTCAAAGAAGAAGGGGAGTAGAGATTTTCATTCTAGGTGTTTATTCATTAAAGCCATCTATGTGGTCATGCTTCTATTGGTTATTTGCAACACAAATTATGACTATTAAAATGCCTTGGGTATTGTGGGTAAATTGTATTATGAGTCTTGTTGACCAAGTGCATATCGGTGGCCACCCACCTTTTCCAACTGGCTCAAAACAGTTTTCTGACAATTTTGGTAATTTACTATTTTTAGCAGTTTTTAACTTCCAGGGCCATTTTGAGGGCCTAAATTAAGGTTTTTCAGGATCAAGCTTCTCAATGATAGTCAAATGCATGTTTGAGCCCCCAAAATGAATCTCCTCGACAATACCTTTCCAACAGGCTATCATGCGCCTAAAACGGAGATCATATGAAAAAGTTATGACCCCTCGAACTTGATGTACTAACTTACCCAAACGGGGCCCACATGACTTTTGGCGCTTCATCTCCTAGGGTTAAGTTTTTGGATTTATAGGGGTTTTGGCATTATTGTTTATTGTAAAAAATCCTTCAGAGCCTCATTATAATCATATTCTTGCGAATGTGAGTAGCTGTCACATCTCTTCTCAAAGATAAGCTGCCACCATTCTAGCGAGTCTTTCACTCTGTATTTTTACAATCTTTGTACATTTATTTCATTAATAGAAATCGTGTATTATTATATATCTGTGTTTATGGTTGCATCTCTAATACATTTGTGTTATATTATTGAATATATGTGATATCTCTAGGCATTTCTTTATTATATCTCCGCTCTCATTTCGTGCCGAAAATAAATATGGATCAGTGGTATCAGAGCAGGTTTCTCTTGATCGTTTTTCAGTGCATGTCCCTAACGAGGTCCGAGTATAGAAATTTGGGTCTCGAGCTTGTCTCTCTTGAGAACAATCGCTCCCGCACACCCAAGAAACCCTCAATGGAGGAAGAAAAGAAAAACGACAGAGCAGACAATCCAATCAATCTGTTGCTTGAGAAAGCTCTCACGCAATAGAGGGATGAAATGATGGAGAATTTTTCCCACATCCTTCAACACTTGTCGATAGCATTAGGCGCATCTTCACCAAGAGGCCACTTTGGAGGCACCTCACCTTTCAAGGTACAAGTTAATTTTGATATTCTTGTATTTGAAGGATAGATAGATGCAGAAGCCCTAGAAAAATGGTTAAACCTACTAGAAGGTTATTTCTTTGTTCACAATTTTTCTGACAGAGAAAAGATCACCTTCACACTCCTTAAATCTCTCCCTCATGTCAAACATTGGTGGAAAACTTACTAGGAGAAAAGTTCCACATAGGAGTCTGGAATATATGCGGTCAAGCCCACTTGGGATGTTTTTGTGGATGTGGTAAAGGAACAGTATTACCATGTTAGCAACTATGAGGACCAATACATGAGATGGACCACACTGCAGCAAGAGAGGGGCCAAGCAGTTCTGGAGTTCACCAATACCTTCCAATCATTGGGCACCAAGCTGGGTATCAAAGACTCCGAACAACATTTAGTTCTAAAATACTTTGGGGCTCTACACAAATACATCCAAACTAAAATGGATTTTCTATACATCTCATCACTCGGTGTTGCTTATCGATATGTTGTTAAAATCGAGCAAAAATTTAAGCACCAAAACAAACGGGAGTTCGGGTCTGCAAATCCGCAACAACCAAAGTATGACAAAGACAGCCCTAAAAAACAGTCTCCCGAAAACCAGTCCAAGCCACAGGAAAAGAAGGGTCATGGGAAGACAAAGAAGGCCACCGGAAAATGGTGGGATTTCCACAAAATCGCCTGGCACAACACCGATGAATGTCACTCAAAACATTCATTAGTGGCTGAGATAAAAGACAAGGAGTTGAACCCTGATTTAGAATCTGATTCTGAAAATACTGGTAAAAGACAGATCATCGACACAGACCCCACTGCTATTGTCGCGACCGCGGTAGTTCAACCAGAAGAACCAACAGATATTGAAGAGGGGGAGCGCCTTTTTCATTCATAGATGTGCGTGAAGGGGACCCCACTGCATTTTATTGTTGATAGCAGAAGCTAGAAGAACCTCATCTCGGCAAAGGTCCTCAAACAGTTGGGATTGTCGACAACACCACACCCGCAGCCATACAACATCGGGTGGCTTCGTCAAGGACGAGATCTTCGTGTCAGCCAGTAGTGTCGATTGTCATACGACATCCATCCTTTCAAGGATGAGGTATTATGTGATATTTCCCCACTGGATGTCTGTGATGTTCTCTTGGACCAACCATATATGTGGAAGCACCATGTTGTTTATGAGTCTCAACCCCGCAATGTCATTGTTTCTCTGGGGGGTCATCTCTACAGAATACCAGAGGTAGTTTCGACTACTGTTCCTCCTAAAAAGTTCTGCAAGGTAGTATCTCATACTACAAAATTCATAGTTTTCACAATCTGTTCAAAAGGTGAACAAAAGGAAACTGTAACCACTACAACCTCTCCTGAAGCACCTTCTATCCAACAGAAACAAGTCGGCAAGGTTGCAGCGAACAACAAAGATTCCTTCTGCACACAGGCATCTCATGTAGCCAAACTAGAAAAAAGGTCTAACCCTAACAACCACATGTTCATGACAGCCTTCAACAAGCTAAGCAGCATGGCTTCTCCAACAAGGCAAGCAACTCATCAAGATGCAGATTCAGCAAATGCTTTTCACTCTCCCCCGGGCACTCAATGCAATGGAGATCATTTATTAGTAAGGAAGGAGGATTGATCTAGGTGGATATTGGTGGCCACCTACCTTTTCCAACTGGCTCAAAATAGTTTTCTGGCAATTTTGGTAATTTACTATTTTTAGTAGTTTTTAACTTCTGGGGCCATTTTGAGGGCCTAAATGAAGGTTTTTTGGCATAAAGCTTCTCAATAATAGTCTGAGACATGTTTGAGCCCCAAAAATGAATCTCCTCAAAGATACCTTTCCAATGGGCTATCATGCGCCTAAAACGGAGATCGTATGCAAACATTACGACCCCAGGAAGTTGATGTACTAACTTACCCAAACGGGGCCCACATGACTTTTGGCGCTTCATCTCCTAGGGTTAGGTTTTTGGATGTCTAGGGTTTTTGGCATTCCTATTTATTGTAAAAAGGCCTTCAGAGCCTCATTGTAATCATCTTCTTGTGAATTCGATTAACCGTCACATCTCTTCTCAGAGATAAGCTTCCACCATTCTAGCGAGTCTTTCAATCTGTATTTTTACAGTCTCTGTACATTTCTTTCATTAATATAAATCGTGTATTACTGTATATTTGTGTTTATGGTTTCATATCTGATACATTTTTGTTATATTATTGAATATCTTCGATACCTCTGGGCATTTCTTTATTATATCTCTGCTCTCATTTCATGCCAAAAATAAATCTGGATCAGTGGTATCAGAGCAGGTTGCTCTTGATCGTTTTTCAGTGCATGTCCCCGACGAGGTCCGAGTATAGAAATTTGGGTTTCGAGCTTGTATCTATTGAGGAGAATCTCTCTCTCACACCCAAGAAACCCTCAATGGAAGAAGAAAATAAAAACGACAGAGCAGATGATCCTATCAATCTGTTTCTTGAGCAAGCTCTCACGCGACAGAGGGATGAAATGATGGAGAATTTTTTCCACATCCTTCAACGCCTGTCGATAGCATCAGGCACATCTTCATCAAGCGGCCACTTTGGAGGCACCTTGCCTTTCAAGGTACAAGTTAATTTTGATATTCCTGTATTTGAAGGACAGATAGATGCAGAAGCCCTAGACAAACGGTTAAACCTGTTAGAAGGTTATTTCTTTGTTCACAATTTTTCCGACAGAGAAAAGATCACCTTCTCACTCATTAAAGCTCTCCCTCATGTCAAACATTGGTGGGAAACTTACTGGGAGCAACGTTCCACAAAGGAGTCTGAAATATATGGGGTCGAGCCCACTTGGGATTTTTCTGTGGATGCAGTAAAGGAACAATATTACGATGTTGGAAACTATGAGGACCAGTACATGAGATGGACCGGACTGTGAAAAGAGAGGGGCCAAGCAGTTCTAGAGTTCAACAATACCTTCCATACCTTGCGCACCAAGCTGAGTATCAAAGACTCTGAATGACATTTGGTTCTGAAATACCGTGAGGCTCTACCCAGATACATCCAAACTGAAATGGATTTTCTGGACATCTCATCACTCGGTGTTGCTTATCGATATGTTGTTAAAATCGAGAAGAAATTTAACCACCAGAACAAACGGGAGTTCGGGTCTGCAAATTCGCAACAACCAAAGTATGACAAAGACGGCCCTAACAAACAGTCTCTTGAAAACTAGTCCAAGACACAGGAAAAGAAGGGTCACGGGAAGACAAAGAAGGACACCGGAAAATGTTGTGGTTTCCACAAAATCCCCTGGAAAAACACCAATGAATGTCGCTCAAAATAGTCATTGGTGGCTGAGATCAAAGACAAGGAGCCGAACCCTGATTCAGAATCTGATTCTGAAAATACTGGTAAAATACAGATCATCGACCAAACCCCACTGTTATTGTTGCGACCAGAACAATTCAACCAAAAGAACCAACAGATCCTCAAGAGGCGGAGTGCCTTTTTCATTCACAGATGTGGGTGAAGGGGACCCCGCTACATTTTATTGTTGATAGCAGAAGCTAGAATAACCTCATCTCAGCAGAGGTCATCAAAAAGTTGAGATTGTCGACAACACCACACCTGCAACCATACAACATCGGGTGGTTTCACCAAGGACGAGGTCTTCATGTCAGCCAGCAGTGTCGATCCAGCCCTTCAAGGATGAGGTATTATGTGATGTTTCCCCACTGGATTTCTATGATGTTCTATTGGGCCAACCATATATGTGGAAACTCCATGTTGTTTATGAGTCTTGACCCCGCAATGTCATTGTTTCTTTGGGGGGTCATCTCTACAGAATACCAGAGGTAGTTCTGACTATCGTTCCACCTAAAAAGTGTCACAAGGTAGTATCTCATACTAGAAAATTCAGCTTCTTCACAATCTGTTCAAAAGGTGAACAAAAGGAAACTGCAACCACTACAGCCTCGCCCCATGCACCTTTTATCCAACAGAAGTAGGTCAACAAGGTTGTAGAAAAGTGAAAATATTCCTTCTTCACATAGTAATCTCATGTAGCCAGACTCCCAAAAAATGTCCAACCCTCCAAGCCACATGTTCGTGACAACCTTCAACAAACTAAGAAATGCAACTTCTCTAACAAGGCAAGCAGCTCAGCAAGATGCAGATTCAACAAACATTTTTCCCTCTCCCCTGGGCACTCAAAGCAATGGAGACCATTGCTTCCTAAGGAGGGAGGATTTATCCAAGTGTATATTGGTGGCCACCCACCTTTTCCAACTGGCTCAAAACAGTTTTCTAGCAATTTTGGTAATTTACTATTTTTAGTAGTTTTTAACTTATGGGGGCATTTTGAGGGCCTAAATGAAGTTTTTTCAATATATAGATTCTCAATGATAGAATAATGCATTATTGAACCCCCAAAATGAATCTCCTCGACGATACCTTTCCAACAGGCTATCATGCGCCTAAAACAGAGATCGTATGCAAAAGTTACGACCTCGGGAAATTGTTGTACTAACTTACCCAAACGAGGCCCACATGACTTTTGGTGCTTCATCTCCTAGGGTTAGGTTTTTGGAATTCTTTTTTATTGTAAAAATTCCTTAAGAGCCTCATTTTAATCATCTTCTTGCGAATTCAAATAGCCATCACATATATTCTCAGAGATAAGTTGTCGCCATTCTAGTGAGTCTTTCACTCTGTATTTTTACAATCTCTGTACATTTATTTCATTAATAGAAATCATGTGTTACTATATATCTGTGTTTATGGTTGCATATCTGATACATTTTTGTTATGTTATTGAATATCTGTGATATCTTTGGGCATTTCTTTATTATATCTCCACTCTCATTTTGTGCCGAAAATAAATCTGGATCAGTAGTATCAGAGAAGGTTGCTCTTGATCATTTTCCAGTGCATGTCCCTGACAAGGTCCAGGTATAGAAATTTGGGTCTCGAGCTTGTCTCTCCTGAGGAAAATCGCTCCCACACACCCAAGAAACCCTCAATGGAGGAAGAAAATAAAAACAACAGAGAAGATGATCCTATCAATATGTTGCTTGAGAAAGCTCTCACGTGACAAAGGGACGAAACGATGGAGAATTTTTTCCACATCCTTCAACGCCTACCGATAGCATCAGTCGCATATTCATCAAGCGGCCACTTCGGAGGAACCTCTCCTTTCAAGGTACAAGTTAATTTTTATATTCCTATATTTGAAGGAAAAATAGATGTAGAATCCCTAGACAAATGGTTAAACCTGCTAGAAGGTTATTTCTCTGTTCACAATTTTTCGGACAGATAAAAGATCACCTTCTCACTCCTTAAATCTCTCCCTCGTGTCAAACATTGGTGGGAAACTTACTGGGAGCAAAGTTCCACAGAGGAGTCTAGAATATATGGGGTCGAGCCCACTTGGGATTTTTTTGTGGATGCGGTAAAGGAACAGTATTACCATGTTGGAAACTATGAGGACCAGTACATGAGATGGACCACACTGCGGCAAGAGAGGGGAAAAGAAGTTCCGAAGTTCACCAATACCTTCCATACCTTGCGCACCAAGTTGGGTATCAAAGACTCCGAACAACATTTAGTTATGAAATACTGTGGGGCTCTACATAGATACTTCCAAACTGAAATGGATTTTCTGGACATCTCATCACTCGGTGTTGCTTATCGATATGTTGTTAAAATCGAGCAGAAATTTAAGCACCAAAACAAACAGGAGTTTGGGTCTGTAAATCCAAAACAACAAAAGTATGACAAAGACAGCCCTAACAAACAGTCTCCTGAAATACAGTCCAAGCCATAGGAAAAGAAGGGTCATGGGAGGAAAAAGAAGGACATCGAAAAATGGTGTGATTTCCACAAAAATCCCTGGCACAACATCGATGAATGTCGCTCAAAAAAATCATTGGTGGTCGAGATCAATGACAAGGATCTGAACCCTGATTCTGAATCTGATTATGAAAATACTGGTAAAAGACAGATCATCAACGCAGACCCCACTGCTATTGTTGCGACCACAACAATTCAATCAGAAGAACCAAAAAATCTTGAAGAGGGGGAGCGCCTTTTTCATTCACAGATGTGGGTGAAGGGGACCCCTCTACATTTTATTGTTGATAGTAGAAGCCAAAAGAACCTCATCTCAGCAGAGGTCATCAAACAGTTGGGATTGTCTACAACACCACACCCGCAGCCATACAACATCGGGTGGCTTCGCAAAGGACGAGATCTTCGTGTCAGCCAGCAGTGTCGATTTTCATACTACATCCAGCCCTTCAAGGATGAGGTATTATGTGATGTTGCCCCACTGGATGTCTATGATGTTCTCTTGGGCCAACCATATATGTGGAAGCGCTATGTTGTTTATGAGTCTCGACCCCGCAGTGTCATTGTTTCTCTGGGGATCATCTCTACAGAATACTAGAGGTATTTCTGACTACTATTCCACCTAAAAAGTGTTGCAAGGTATTATCTCATACTAAAAAATTCAGCTTCTTCACAATCTGTTCAAAAGGTGAACAAAAGGAAACAACAACCACTACAGTCTCGCCCCAAGCACCTTCTATCCAACAGAAGCAAGTCGACAAGGTTGCAGCAAAGCGCAAAGATTCTTTCTGCATATAGGAATCTCATGTAGCCATACTGGAAAAAAAGGTCCAACCCTTCCAGACACATGTTCGTGACAACCTTCAACGAGCTAAGAAGTGCAACTTCTCCAACAAGGCAAGCAGCTCATCAAGATGCAGATTCAGCAAACGCTTTTCCCTCTCCCCCAGGAATTCAACGCAATGGATACCATTGCTTCCTAATGAGGGAGGATTGATCCAGGTGGATATCGGTGGCCACCCACCTTTTCCAACTGGCTCAAAATAGTTTTCTGACAATTTTGGTAATTTACTATTTTTAGCAGTTTTTAACTTCCGGGGCCATTTTGAGGGCCTAAATGAAGGCTTTTCGGTATCTAGCTTCTCAATTATAGTCAAAGACATGATTGAGCTCCCAAAATGAATCTCCTCGACGATACCATTCTAACGGGTTATCATGCTCCTAAAACGGAGATCGTATGCAAAAGTTACGACCCCGGGAAGTTGATGTACTAACTTACCCAAACGAGGCCCACATGACTTTTGGTGCTTCATCTTCTAGGGTTAGGTTTTTGGATGTCTATGGTTTTGGGAATTCCTATTTATTGTAAAAATTCCTTTAGAGCCTCATTGTAATGATCTTCTTGCGAATACGAGTAGTTGTCACATCTCTTCTCAGAGATAAGTTGCCACCATTCTAGCGAGTCTTTCACTCTGTATTTTTTCATTCTCTGTACATTTATTTCATTAATAGAAATCATGTATTACTGTATATATGTGTTTATGGTTGCATCTCTAATACATTTATGTTATATTATTGAATATCTGTGATAACTCTCGGCATTTCTTTATTATATCTCCGCTCTCATTTTGTGCCAAAAATAAATCTGGATCAGTGGTATAAGAGTAGGCTACTCTTGATCGTTTTTCAGTGCATGTCCCCGAC
The DNA here is from genome assembly GCA_009831015.1 of Picea engelmannii. NCBI lineage: Eukaryota > Viridiplantae > Streptophyta > Pinopsida > Pinales > Pinaceae > Picea > Picea engelmannii. Next base: position 259,042 of record ML800416.1, read on the forward strand.
GATGTTCGAGTATAGAAAGTTAGGTCTCGAGCTTGTCTCTCTTTAGGACAATCGCTCCTGCACACCCAAGAAAACCTCAATGGTGGAAGAAAAGAAAAATGACAGAGCAGATGATCCTATCAATCAGTTGCTTGAACAAGCTCTCATGTGACAGAGGGATGAAATGATGGAGAATTTTTTCCCACATCCTTCAATGCCTGCCGATAGCATCAGGCACATCTTCATCAAGCAGCCACTTCGGAGGCACCTCGCCTTTCAAGGTACATGGTAATTTTTATATTCATGTATTTGAAGGACAGATAGATGCAGAAGCCCTAGACAAATGGTTAAACCTGCTAGAAGGTTATTTCTCTGTTCACAATTTTTCCAACAGAGATAAGATCACCTTCACACTCCTTAAATCTCTCCCTCATGTCAAACATTGGTGAGAAAATTACTGGGAGAAAAGTTCCACAAAGGATCTTGGAATATATGGGGTCGAGCCCACTTGGGATTCTTTTGTGGATGTGGTAAAGGAACAGTATTACCCTGTTGGTAACTATGAGGACCAATACATGAGATGGACCACACTACGGAAAGAGAGGAGCCAAGAAGTTTTGGAGTTCACCAATACTTTCCATACCTTGCACACCAAGCTGGGTATCAAAGACTCTGAACAAAATTTGGTTATGAAATATCGTGGGGCTCTACACAAATATATCCAAACTGAAATGGATTTTCTGGACATCTCACCACTCGGTGTTGCGTATCGATGTGTTGTTAAAATCTAAAAAAAAATTAAGCACCAGAACAAACAGGAGTTTGGGTCTGCAAATCCGCAACAACCAAAGTATGACAAAGACGTCCCTAACAAATAGTCTCCTGAAAACCAGTCCAAGCCATAGGAAAAGAAGGGTCACAGGAAGAAAAAGAAGGACACCGGAAAAATGGTGTGATTTACACAAAATCCCCTGGCACAACACCGATGAATGTCGCTCAAAACAGTCATTAGTGGTCGATATTAAAGAAAAGGATATGAACCCTGATTCATAATCTGATTCTGAAAATACTGTTAAAAGACAGATCATCGACACATACCCCACTGCTATTGTTGCAACCACATCATTTCAACCAGAATAACCAACAGATCCTGAAGAGGGGGAGCACCTTTTTCATTCACAGATGTGGGTGAAGGGGACCCCACTTCATTTTATTGTTGATAGCAGAAGCTAGAAGAACCTCATCTCAGCAGAGGTCATCAAATAATTTGGATTGTCGACAACACCACACCCGCAGCCATACAACATCTGGTGGCTTTGCCAAGGACAAGATCTTCGAGTCAGTCACCAGTTTTGATTGCCATACGACATCCAGACCTTCAAGGATGAGGTATTTTGTGATGTTTCCCCACTGGATATATGTGATGTTGTCTTGGGCCAACAATATATGTGGAAGCGCCATGTTGTTTATGAGTCTTGACCCCGCAGTGTCATTGTTTCTCTGGGGGGTCATCTCTACAGAATACCATAGGTAGTTCTGACTATTGTTCCACCTAAAAAGTGTCACAAGGTAGTATCTCATACTACAAATTTCAGCTTCACAATCTGTTCAAAAAGTGAACAAAAGGAAACTGCAACCACTACAGCCTCGCCCCAAGCACCTTCTATCCAACAGAAGCAGGTCGACAAGGTTGCAACAAAGCTCAAAGATTCCTTCTACACACAGGCATCTCATGTAGCCAGACTGGAAAAAAGGTCCAACCCTTCCAGCCACATGTTCGTGACAACCTTCAACGAGCTAAGAAGTGCAACTTCTCCATCAAGGCAAGCAGCTCATCAAGATGCAGATTCAACAAACGCTTTTCCCTCTCCCCCGGGCACTCAACACTTATGGATACCATTTCTTCCTAAAGAGGGAGGATTGATCCAGGTGAATATCGGTGGCCACCCACCTTTTCTAACTAGCTCAAAACAGTTTTCTAGCAATTTTGGTAATTAACTATTTTTAGTACTTTTTAACTTCTGGGGCCATTTTGAGGGCCTAAATGAAGGTTTTTCAAGATAGATCTTTTCAATGATAGTCGAGGGCATGATTGAGCCCCAAAAATGAATCTTCTCGACGATACCTTTCCAATGGGCTATCATGCGCCTAAAACGAAGTTCATATGCAAACGTTACGACCCCTGGAAGTTGATGTACTAACTTACCCAAATGGGGCCCACATGACTTTTGGCGCTTCATCTCTTAGGGTTAGGTTTTTGGATTTCTAGGGTTTTTGGAATTCTTGTTTATTGTAAAAATTCCTTCAGAGCCTCATTGTAATCATATTATTGTGAATGCGAGTAGCCGTCACATCTCTTCTCAGAGATAAGATGTCACCATTCTAGCGAGTCTTTCACTCTATATTTTTACAGTCTCTGTACATTTCTTTCATTAATAGAAATTGTGTATTACTATATATCTGTGATTATGGTTGCATCTCTGATACATTTCTTTTATATTATTGAATATCTACGATATCTTTGGGCATTTATTTATTATATCTCCGCTCTAATTTCATGTCGAAAATATATCTGAATCATTTTTCAGTGCATGTCCCCGACGAGGTCCGAGTATAGAAATTTAGGTCTCAACATTGTCTATGTTGATGAAAATCGCTCCCACACACCCAAGAAACTCTCAATGGTGGAAGAAAAGAAAAACGATAGAGCAGACGGTCCTATCAATCTGTTGCTTGAGCAAGCTCTCAAACGACAGAGCGACGAAATGATGGAGAATTTTTCCCACATCCTTCAATGCCTGTCGATAGAATCAAGCGCATATTCATCAAGCAGACACTTTGGAGGCACCTCTCCTTTCAAGGTACAACTTAATTTTGATATTCTTGTATTTGAAGGACATATAGATGCGGAATCCCTAAACAAATGGTTAAACCTGCGAGAAGGTTATTTCTTTGTTCACAATTTTTCTGACAGAGAAAATATCACCTTCGCACTCCTTAAAGATCTCCCTCATGTCAAACATTGGTGGGAAACTTATTGGGAGAAAAGTTCCACGGAGTTGTCTAGAATATATGGGGTCAAGCCCACTTGGGATTTTTTTGTGGATGCGGTAAAGGAACAGTTTTACCCTGTTGGAAACTATGAGGACTAGTACATGAGATGGGCCACACTGCAGCAACAGAGGGGCCAAGCAGTTTTGGATTTCACCAATACCTTCCATACCTTGCACACCAAGTTGGGTATCAAAGACTCCAAATGACATTTGGTTCTGAAATACCGTGGGGCTCTACACTGACACATCCAAACTAAAATGGATTTTCTAGACATCTCAACACTCGGAGTTGTTTATCGATATGTTGTTAAAATCGAGCAGAACTTTAAGCACTAGAACAAATGGGAGTTCGGGTCTGAAAATATGCAACAACCAAAGTATGACAAAGACGGCCCTAACAAACAGTCTCTCTAAAACCAGTCCAAGCCATAGGAAAACAAGGGTCATGGGAAGACAAAGAAGGACACCGAAAAATGGTGTGATTTCCACAAAAGCCCCTGGAACAACACTGATGAATGACGATCAAAATATTCATTGGTGGTCGAGATCAAAGACAAGGAGTTGAACCCTGATTCTGAATCTGATTCTAAAAATACCGGTAAAAGACAGATCATCGACGTAGACCCCACTGCTATTATCGCGACAGCAGCAATTCAACCAGAAGAACCAATAGATCCTGAAGAGGAGGAGCACCTTTTTCATTCACATATGTGGGTGAAGGGGACCCCACTGCATTTTATTGTTGATAGAGGAAGTCAGAAGAACCTAATCCTAGTAGAGGTCATCAAAAAGTTGGGATTGTCAATAACACCACACCCATAGCCATACAACATCAGGTGGCTTCACCAAGGACAAGATCTTCATGTTAGCCAGCATTGACGATTGCCATACGACATCCAGCCCTTCAAGGATGAGGTATTATGTGATGTTGCCCCACTGGATGTCTGTGATGTTCTCTTGGGACAACCATATATGTGGAAGCGCCATGTTGTTTATGAGTCTCGACCCCGCAATGTCATTGTTTATTTGGGGGGTTATCTCTACAGAATACTAGAGGTAGTTCTGACTATTGTTCCACCTAAAAAGTGTCACAAGGTAGTATCTCATACTACAAAATTCAGTTTCTTCACAATTCGTTCAAAAGGTGTACAAAAGGAAACTACAACCACTACAGCCTCGCCCTAAGCACATTCTATCCAATAGAAGCAGGTCAACAAGGTTGCAGCAAAGCGCAAAGATTCCTCCTGCACACAGGAATCTCATGTAGCCAGACTAGAAAAAATGGTCCAACCCTTCCAACCACATGTTCATGACAACCTTCAACGAGCTAAGAAGTGCAACTTCTCCAAAAAGGCCAGCAGCTCATCAAGATGCAGATTTAGCAAACGCTTTTACCTCTCCCCCTGGAACTCAATGAAATGACTACCATTTATTCCTAATGAGGGAGGATTAATCCAAGTGGATATCGGTGGCCACCCACCTTTTCCAACTGGTTGAAAACAGTTTTCTGGAAATTTTGGTAATTTACTATTTTTAGCAGTTTTTAACTTCCGTGACCATTTTGAGGGCCTAAATGAATGTTTTTCGGGATCGAGCTCCTCAATGGTATTCGAAGGCATGATTTATCCACCAAAATGAATCTCCTCGATGATACCTTTCCAATGGGATATCATGTGCCTAAAACGGAGTTCATATGCAAAAGTTATGACCCCAGGATGTTGATGTACTAACTTACCCAAACGGTGCCCACATGAATTTTGGCGCTTCATCTCCTAGGGTTAGGTTTTTGGATGTCTAGGGTTCTTTTCATTCCTATTTATTGTAAAAAGGTCTTCAGAGCCTCACTGTAATCATCTTCTTGCGATCGTGAGTAGTCGTCACATCTCTTCTCAGAGATAAGTTGCCACCATTCTAGCGAGTCTTTCACTCTGTATTTTTACAAACTCTGTACATTTCTTTCATTAATAGAAATCAAGTATTACTGTATATATGTGTTTATGGTTGCATATATGATACATTTATGTTATATTATTGAATATTTGCGATATCTCTGAGCATTTCTTTATTATATCTCCGCTCTCATTTCGTGTCGAAAATAAATCTGGATCAGTGGTATCAAAGCATGATGCTCTGGATCATTTTTCAGTGCATTTATCCGATGAGGTCCGACTATATCAATTTGGGTCTCAAGATTGTCTCTCTTGAGGACAATCTCTCCCGCACACCCAAGAAACCCTCAATGGTGGAAGAAAAGAAAAATGACAGAGCAGACGACCCTATCAATATGTTGCTTGAGAAAGCTCTCGCGTGATAGAGGGACGAAATGATGGAGAGTTTTTCCCACATCCTTCAATCCCTGCCGATAGCATCAGGAGAATATTCATCAAGCAGAAAATTTGGAGGCACCTCGCCTTTCAAGGTACAAGTTAATTTTGATATTCCTGTATTTGAAGGATGGATAGATGCAGAAGCCCTAGACAAATGGTTAAAACTGCTAGAAGGTTATTTATTTGTTCACAATTTTTTCGACAGATAAAATATCACCTTCACACTCCTTAAAGATCTCCCTCATGTCAAACATTTTTGGGAAACTTATCGAGAGAAAAGTTCCATAGAAGAGTCTGGAATATATGGGGTTGAGCCCACTTGAGATTTTTTGTGGATGCAGTAAAGGAACAATATTACCCTGTTGGAAACTATGAGGACCGGTACATGAGATGGACCACACTGTGGTAAGAGAGGGGCGAAGAAGTTCTGCATTTCACCAATACCTTCCATACTTTGCGCACCAAGATGGGTAACAAAAACTCCAAAGGAAATTTGGTTCTGAAATACTGTGGGGCTCTACACAGATACATCAAAACTGAAATGGTTTTTCTAGACATCTCATCGTTCGATGTTACTTATCAAAATGTTGTTAAAATCGAGTAGAAATTTAAGCACCAGAACAAACGGGAGTTCGAGTCTCCAAATCCACAACAACCAAAGTATGACAAAGACGGCCCTAACAAGTAGTCTCCTGAAAACCAGTCCAAGCCACAGGAAAAAAAGGGTCACAGGAAGACAAAGAAGGACACCAGAAAATGGTGCAATTTTCAGAAATGCCCTTGGAACAACATCGATGAATGTCAGTCAAAATAGTCATGGGTGGTCGAGATCAAAGACAAGGAGCCGAACCCTGATTCAGAATTTGATTCTGAAAATATTGGTAAAAGACAGATCATCGACGCAGACCCCACTGTTATTGTCGCGACCGCAGCAATTCAACCAGAAGAACCAACAAATCTTGAAGAGGGGGAGCACCTTTTTTATACACAGATGTGGGTGAAGGGAACCCTGCTACATTTTATTATTGATAGCGGAAGCCAAAAGAACCTCATCTCAGTAGAGGTCATCAAACAGTTGGGATTGTCAACAACACCACACCCACAGCCATACAACATCGGGTGGCTTTTCCAAGGACGAGATCTTCGTGTCAGCCAGTAGTTTCGATTGTCATGCGACATCTAGCCCTTCAAGGATGAATTATTATGTGATGTTGCCCCACTGGATGTTTGTGATGTTCTCTTAGGCTAACCATATATGTGGAAGCACCATGTTGTTTATGAGTCTCGACCCCGCAGTGTCATTGTTTTCTCTAGGGGGGCATCTCTACAGAATACCAGAGGTAGTTCCGAATATTGTTCCACCTAAAAAGTGTCACAAGGTAGTATCGCATACTACAAAATTCAGCTTCTTCACAATCTGTTGAAAAGGTGAACAAAAGGAAACTGCAACCACTACAACCTCGCCCCAAGCACCTTCTATCCAACAGAAGCAGATCGACAAAGTTGCAACAAGGCGCAAAGATTCCTTTTGCACACAGCCATCTCATGTAGCCAAACTGGCAAAAACTTTCCATCCCTTCTAGCCACATGTTCGTCACAACCTTCAACAAGCTAAGCAGCGCAACTTCTCCAACAAGGCAAGCAGCTCATCAAGATGCAGATTCAGCAAACAATTTTCCCTCTCCCCAAGGCACTCAACGCAATGGATACTATTTATTCCTAAGGAGGGAGGATTGATCCAGGTGTATATCAGTGGCCAACCACCTTTTCCAACTAGCTCAAAACAGGTTTCTTGCAATTTTGGTAATTTACTATTTTTAGAAGTTTTTAACTTACGGGGCCATTTTAAGGGCCTAAATGAAGGTTTTTTGGGATTGATATTCTCAATAATAGTTGTAAGCATGAATGATCCCCCAAAATGAATCTCCTTGATGATACCTTTCCAACAGGCTATCATGCGCCTAATACGGAGATCGTATGCAAAAGCTACGACCCTAGGAAGTTAATGTATTAACTTACCCAAACGGGGCCCACATGACTTTTGGCGCTTCATCTCCTAGGGTTAGGTTTTTGGATGTCTAGGGTTTATTACATTCCTTTTTATTGTAAAAATTCCTTCAGAGCCTCATTGTAATCATCTTCTTGCAAATGCGAGTAACCGTCACATCTCTTCTCAGAGATAAGCTGTCACCATTCTAGCGACTCTTTCACTCTATATTTTTACAGTCACTGTACATTTCTTTCATTTATAGAAATCGTGTATTACTGTATATATGTGATTATGGTTGCATATTTGATACATTTTTTCTCTATTATTGAATATATGCGATATCTCTAGGCATTTATTTATTATATCTCCGCTCTCATTTCGTGTCGAAAATAAATTTGGATCAGTGGTATCAGAGCAGGCTGCTCTTGATTGTTTTTCAGTGCATGTCCCTGACGCGGTCTGAGTATATCAAGTTGGGTCTCGAGCTTGTCTCTCTTGAGGACAATCTCTCTCGCACACCCAAGAAACCCTCAATGATAGAAGAAAAGAAAAATGACAGAGCAAACGATCCTATCAATCTGTTGCTTTAGCAAGCTCTCACGCGACAGAGGGATGAAATGATGGAGAATTTTTCCCACATCCTTCAACGCCTATCGATAGCATCAGGCACATATTCATCAAGTGGTCATTTCAGAGGCACCTCGCCTTTCAAGGTACAAGTTAATTTGGATATTCCTATATTTCAAGGGAAGATAGATGCAGAAGCCCTAGGCAAATGGTTAAACATGCTAGAAGGTTATTTCTATGTTCACAATTTTTCCGACAGAGAAAAGATCACCTTCGCACTCCTTAAAGCTCTCCCTCATGTCAAACATTGGTGGGAAACTTACTGGGAGAAAATCTCCATAGAGGTGTCTAGAATATATGGGGTCGAGTCCACTTGGAATTTTTTTTTGGATACGGTAAAGAAAAAATATTACCTTGTTGGAAACTATGAGGACCAGTACATGAGATAGACCACACTGCGGCAAGAGAGGGGCCAAGCAGTTATGAAGTTCACCAATACCTTCCATACCTTGCGCACCAAGTTGGGTATCAAAGACTCCGAACGACATTTGGTTCTAAAATATTGTGGGGCTCTACACAGATACATCCAAACTGAAATGGATTTTCTGGACATCCCATCACTCAGTGTTGCTTATCAATATGTTGTTAAAATCAAGCAGAAATTTAAGCACCAAAATAAACGAGAGTTCGGGTCTGCAAATCTGCAACAACCAAAGTATGAAAAATACGGCCCTAACAAACAGTCTCTCGAAAACCAGTCCAAGCCACAGAAAAAGAAGGGTCACGGGAAGACAAATAAGGACACTGGAAAATGGTGTGATTTCCACAAAAGCCCCTGGCACAACACTGATGAACATCGCTCAAAATAGTCATTGGTGGTCAAGATCAAAGACAAGGAGCCGAATCGTGATTCGGAATCAAATTTTGAAAACAATGGTAAAAGATAGATCATGGACGCAGGCCCCACTGCTATTTTCGCAACCACAACAATTCAACCAGAAGAACCAACGGATCCCGAAGAGGGGGAGCGATTTTTTCATTCACAAATGTGGTTGAAGGGGACACCGCTGCATTTTATTGTTGATATAAAAATCCAGAAGAACCTCACTCAGCAGAGGTCCTCAAACAATTGAGATTGTCGACAACACCACACCCACATCCATACAACATCGGGTGGCTTCGCCAAGGATGCAATCTCTATGTCAACCAACAATGTCGATTGTCATACGACATCCAGCCCTTCAAGGATGAGGTATTATGTGATGTTGTCCCACTGGATGTCTGTGATGTTCTCTTGGGAAAACCATATATGTGGAAGCGCCATGTTGTTTATGAGTCTCGAACTCGCAGTGTCATTGTTTCTCTAGCGGGTCATCTCTATAGAATACCAGAGGTAGATCCAACTACTATTCCACCCAAAAAATCCTGCAAGGTGTTAGCGATATTTCTTGTAAGGGGGGTCAAAATGTAAAGAATGGGTTAAAAACCCACTTGTCCTAAGCTCGGGATGCAAATGCGCTTGTGTTTAAATACAAATCAAGTTTGGACGGCTGGGATTTGCGCGCCCCGATCAACGGCGCATAGGCGATTCCAGACCCCCCCCACCTTTCTACCTT
>ML800416.1:286920-306524 GCA_009831015.1 Picea engelmannii
AGAGAATGATCACAGCCATGAAATTGAATCAAAGCTTTCCTATTAATTCAATATCTGTACATGGGGATCCTTCAGCAGTTCTCTGCTTGCTCTCTTCTTGCTCCTGAATGCTAATCTGATGCTAATGAATAATAACACAAAGGAGGGTGCCTATATTCCGTTTTCCCTCTCGAAATCTCTATCTATCAAATCTACAATAAAATCCCTATCTAACAGCATTAAAACTATTAAATGCCTTCTTATCTATTATACAGTACAAGTGCGCTTCTTATGAATGCCTTCATTTAAATGGCGGCGCAACAACTTTCCAAAGTATTCAAAAGTAATATGTGCTGGCATTGTCCAGCTGTTCTCCGCTCCATGATGGCTCGCTTGATGAGTTGTAGATGCTCGTGTGGATGCTCCTGCATCATACTCCTCGGCTCAAAAAGATTTCATGGGCTCTCGTCCATGAGCTCCTGCACGGTGTGTCCATGCTTCTGTATAACTGCCTCTGTCTCCCAGCTGGCATCCTCTACTGGGTGATTCTTCCATTTCACCAGGTATTCAAAATACTGCTTTCTCCTGGTCTTCTTGCCTGCTCGTTTATCCAGTATGCACTCCATCTGAGGTTTTTCTGCTACTGGCATCTGCTTCTGCCACTGGACCACTGGTTCTTCAGTTCCAGCTTCTGCTTCATTAGTTCTGTATGGGTATAAATCCGAAACGTTGAAAATCAGAGATATCCCGATGCCCTCGGGCAATTTAAGCTCATACGCGTTCTCGCCGAATTTCCTCAGAATTCTGCACGGCCCAATTTTCTTCATCTTGAGCTTGTTGTATGTTCCCCTTGGGAATCTTTCTTTTCTCAGGTGCGCCAGAACCATATCTCCAACTTCAAACTGAACTTGCCTCTTCCTCTGATCGGCTCGACGCTTATACTCCTGATTCGCCCTCTGCAGCCGCTGCCTCACCTCTGCGTGAAGTTCCTGCATCGCCCCAGCGAATTCTTCAGCCCTCGCGCTGCTAGTTTCAGCCTGTTCTGACTCCCTAAGCTTAGAAACTCCTCTCAGCTGTGTTCCGTATAAAATTTGAAACGGACTCTTACCTGTACTCCGATTCACTGAATCGTTGTACGCGAATTCTGCCTGTGGTAGGATCTGATCCCAACTACTATGGTGTTCCATCACTAAGCCTCTCAACAGGTCTCCCAGACTTCTGTTGACCACCTCGGTCTGTCCATCTGTCTGTGGATGGTATGCAGAACTGAATGCTAAATAAGTCCCCATCTTCTTCCATAGCGTCCTCCAAAAATGACCTATGAACTTTGTGTCCCGATCCGAGACTATGCTCCTCGGCAATCCATGCAATTTGACGATTTCTTTAAAAAATAAATTCGCGATGTGCGTCACATCGTTGGTCTTATGACACGGAATAAAATGTGCCATCTTTGAAAACCTGTCTACCACCACCAAGATAGAATCAACTCCTCGTTGTGTTCTCGGCAAACCCAAAACAAAATCCATACTGATGGCTTCCCATGGCCTCTCAGGTATGGGTAATGGCTGATATAGCCCAGCATTCTGCTTTCGGCCCTTCGCATGTTGACATATCCTGCACCTATCAACAAACCGTTTGACATCAGCGCGCATCCCCGACCAAAAATACAATTCGCTCAGCTTGGCGAACGTTTTGTCATGTCCGAAATGACCTGCTAAGCCACCGCTGTGTTTTTCCTTCATTAAATTCTCCCTCATAGAGAAATCGGGAATGCACAGCTAATTGCCCCGAAACAGCAATCCTTCCTGGATCATAAAATCAATCCATGGAGTCCGATCTCTGAGAACCGGGTTCTCAGCTGCCTCGTATGCTTCTGCAAAATATGCATCACCTGCATACATATCTTTTAAATTTTCAAAACCCAAGGTTTTGACTTTGAACTCCTGCAGCAGCAAACATTTCCTGCTCAAAGCATCAGCCACTTTGTTAGCAGTCCCCGAAATGTGTTTTATCACAAACGTGAAATTCTGCATGTACTCTACCCACTTCGCATGCTTCTGGTTCAACTTCTCCTGTTGACTCACGAACTGCAATGCATGATTATCGTTGTACAAAACGAACTCCTTGGGTATTAAATAATGCCTCCACTTCTTTAATGCCTGTATAATGGCATAAAATTCTTTGTCATACGTGGAGTATTTCAACTTCGCATCATCCAGCTTCTCGCTGTAATATGCTACAGGCCTGTCATCCTGACTCAAGATCCCTCCAACAGCATATCCGCTCGCATCACATTTCACTTGAAATGTTTTCTGGAAGTCAGGCAACACCAGAATTGGTTGTTCCGTTATCTTTCGCTTCAACAGATTGAAGCTCCTTTCAGCCTCTGCTGTCCACTGAAAAATTTTATGTCGCTTCCTCAATGTATCCATCATTGTTGCGCTAATTCCACTAAAATTTCAAATGAACTTTCGGTAGAAACTAGCCAAACCATGAAAACTCCTTACCTCAAAAACATTTCTCGGCGATGGCCAATTCCTGATTACTTCCACCTTTTCAGGATCCATCTTCAATTCATTCGCCGAAATTACAAAACCCAAATAAATGAGTTATGTCTGCATGAAGGAACACTTCTTCAAATTTATCAACAGCTTCTCCCGCTGTAGTCTTCTCATCACAATGGCCAAATGTCTCAAATGTTCAGCCCTGGTCTTACTGAAAATCAGTATATCATCCAGGTACACGACCACAAATTTGCCAATGAATTCCCTGAGGACTTCATTCATCAGCCTCATAAATGTGCTCGGCGCATTTGTCAAGCCAAACGGCATGACCAGCCATTCGTACAAACCCTCGTTTGTCTTGAATGTTGTTTTCCATTCATCTCCCTCTCTCATCCAGATCTGATGATATCCGCTCTTGAGATCAATCTTTGAAAAATAATTTGCCCCACTTAGGCAATCCATCAAGTCATCCATTCTCGGCAGTGGAAATCTGTACCTGATGGTAATCTTATTTATCGCCCTGGAGTCTGTACACATTCTCCAGCCTCCATCCTTTTTTGGACTTAGTACTGTCGGAACAGCACACGGACTCAGACTCTCCCTCACCAGTCCTTTATCCAGCAGATCCTGTACCTGCCTTTTGACTTCCTCGTTCTCCTGAGGTGTCAACCTGTACGCTGCCTTGTTTGGTAAACTTGCCCCGGGTACAAGGTCAATATGGTGACTCACACTCTTCATTGGCGGCAACGAACGAGGTAGTTCTTCCACGATGATATCATCGAACTCTCCCAACAGTTCCTGGATCTCCTCTGGCAAGTCGTCCACTCTTGTGCTTGTCAAGACAACCCTTGGCTTCCTGACAAAAAAGAATTGTGGATCTTCATTCTTCTCCATCTCTGTGAGAAGCTCTTTTCCACTCATGAGAAGTATTGTGCTGCTCACTTCCGGCTTCATTTCCTTATCTTTTATCGGAAGCAACCTATGGAGTCTCCCATCCTTCTCCAAAGTGTACGTGTTCATCCTCCCATCATGAACAACATTTCTATCATACTGCCATGGTCTACCCAGCAGTATGTGGCATACATCCATGGGAATAACATCACACAAAATCTCATCATGATAATTCCCAATTTTAAATTTAACTAAGCATTGTTTAGTGACACTTACCCGGTGTCCTTTTTGTAACCACGAGACCTTATATGGACTCGGGTGCTTAGTTGTTTCTAGCTCCAGCTTTTCCACCATCTCAGTTGCAACGAGATTATCAGTGCTCCCACTGTCAATGATGACTTTGCATTTCCTATCCTTGGCTGTGCAAGCTGTCCTGAACAGTCTGCTCCTTTGCACTGAGTTGTCCACCTCTTTCTCAGGTGTCAAAAGAATCTTATGTGTCCCAAGCGATCTTCCGTTGTCAGCATCTTCTGACTCAGCATCACACCTCTGCGCCTTAGTGATGTGAGTTCCTCCTTTGTCCATTTTCCTGTCGGGACAGTCAACGGCTTTGTGTCCGTCTTTTCCACATGTAAAACATGTGATAATTCCTCCACGTCCTCTTCCTCTACCTCGGGTACGAGGAAATGTGTTGGCGTCAGCATATCCGCCACCCTGTTCGGTATGTTGCCTCCTCGGCTCAGCATATTGCTGCCTCTGTTCAGTTTGTGGTTGCCTCTGCTGTGAGGTCCCACCTCACTCCAATTTACCCTGAGGTCTTTGCCAATCCTCCTTGGGCTTCTGAAATTCTTTCTGGGCAACTGCTTTGCCTCTTGGTTGGCTTCTGCCTCGCCCTCGCTGTCCTTACTTGCGGCTCAGCTTCTCCTCGGCTTTTAGAGCCATCTGGTACGCATCCTCAACTGTCCGGATGGTCAGCATGCTCAACTCGTCCTGAATGTCATACCTCAGACCATTCAGATACCTTGCCACCTTTTCGTCATCACTCTCCCGATGACCAGCTCGAATGTTGAGCCTGTAGAACTCCTCGGTGTACTCTTTCACCGTCATCAACTTCTGCCTCAGGTTCTACATGTGCCTGAACAGAGTGATCTGATAGTCTCTAGGGATGAATTTCGCTTTCATCTTAGCGATCATCCGATCCCAGCTTTTGATCTTTTGTTTGCCTTTGCAGTGCCTATCAGCCTGCAACTCATCCCACCATAGGGTTGCATGTCCCTTCAGCTTCGTGACGGCGTGCCTTACCTTCTTGTCCTCTTCGATATCTTCGTAATCGAAGTAGGTGTCCAATGATCGGATCCAATCCAGCAAATCCTCTGTATTTAGACTTCCCTCATAGATGGGAATGTCCATCTTGGTCTTCGAGCTCATTCTCGAAATGGCTCTGATCAACCTCTCGGTTGATGCGTCCTCTGTTGAGACCTCTTCTGCATGTCCATCTTCCTCTTCAACCTCGGAATCGCTGAACTCTACTGCACCCGCTCCATGCCTTTGGGTGGTCTCCATTTCCTCGAGTCTCGCCCTGAGATCTCATAATTGGCGTTCCATTTCTGGATTCCCTACTGGCCTACCCCTTCTTCGAGCGTCCATGTCCTCACGATCAGGTGACTGCCTCTCTCTTCTGGGTGGCATTGTATCTTCTCTGTCTCTACTTCAGAAAGCAAAGATACTCCAGGCTCTGATACCACTTGGTGCGCAGCTGCAACCCTCATGGTCCAACCTGCCTCTCACCAGGACCTTCTCTGTCCTCTCTCTCCTTCTTCTCGGGGAGATCGGGACTTCGCCTCTCGCGCTACCAACCACTCGGGGTTTCAACTCCCGATACCCAATACACCGAGATGCCGAGACTCACGATCTTGCGATCCCGTGGTTTCGCTTCTCGCGAGTTCAGATCAACTTCACTTCGACTCCCGAGGCCCGAGTCGCCGATACCCGAGTATCGCTATCTCGTCTCCTCGCGTATGCGCGACTTATGAGGCCGGTCACTTGCTCTTCAACTCCCGAGACCCGATGTCCCGAGAACACGTGCCACCTTTCCCTCCGCAATATCGGCGGCTCCCGCGGAATCTGGGGATCACTACTCGCGATATCGACGTGCATGTAACTCTTGCACTCGCCAACCCCGATGTGCCGATATACGATGGCAAATGGGTTCTACTTGCGCTTGAAAGTTAACTCTCTCTCAGAAGTTCAAGTCATCGATTCTCTTCCTCTTGAAGAGTCCTCTTGCTCCGAAGCTACTCTCGTTCGGGGCTTCTCCTGGGTCTGTTCCACAATACTTGTAAGGAACTCTCCCTCCTGAGCTTTCACCAACTTTTCACTCAGAATCACTCTAATTTCAATTCTTCCATAAAATCACATACGCGGCATATGAAAGAAACAGATAACAAGAAGCAAATATGCAAAGACATAATGCCAACAGCACACAGAGAATAAACACATCCATGGAGTTGAATCAAGACTTTATGTCTTCTTTTTCTCAGGCTTGCCTCTGAGACTTCAATTCAACCTGTTCTTCACCTGCGTGGTTCGAATAACTCAACACAACTTCTGGCGAACAAAGATGAGAGTTTAACTGTCCAGCTTCCTCAACGCACTCTATGTGGAGGAATTCCACTGCACTCTATGCAGGAATCTCCTAGCTTAGACAAAGAAACGATTGAAACTCATTCTCTCATTCCCTCAGATTTCGAACCTGCCATGCAATCACATATGCAGCATATAGACAATAGGCAAAACAAGAAGCAAATATGCAACAGCATAATATCAACAACACACAGAGAATGATCACAGCCATGAAATTGAATCAAAGCTTTCCTATTAATTCAATATCTGTACATGGGGATCCTTCAGCAGTTCTCTGCTTGCTCTCTTCTTGCTCCTGAATGCTAATCTGATGCTAATGAATAATAACACAAAGGAGGGTGCCTATATTCCGTTTTCCCTCTCGAAATCTCTATCTATCAAATCTACAATAAAATCCCTATCTAACAGCATTAAAACTATTAAATGCCTTCTTATCTATTATACAGTACAAGTGTGCTTCTTATGAATGCCTTCATTTAAATGGCGGCACAACAACTTTCCAAAGTATTCAAAAGTAATATGTGCTGGCGTTGTCCAGCTGCTCTCCGCTCCATGTTGGCTCGCTTGATGAGTTGTAGATGCTCATGTGGATGCTCCTGCATCATAAACTAACTGTATAGACCGTACATCTGATGTGGCAAGGTACAGTGGAAGATTCAGTGTGTTGGTTGGGCATCCAGACTGACATATGGCAGGGTGACTGGGCGTACATACTGATGACATGTCAGATAGGTGGACCAATCAGGGAGTGACAAGTGTCACCACTATAAGGGTGACACGTGGCATGATCGTACGACGCGTGGCAGGGTATAGTTGGATCATACATGTGGCAGATGTGGATAGCTGGACCAATGGGCGATTGACACTTGGCATTGGATTGGATGAATGTGAAGGTGCCACGTGGCCCGGACATGGGTTGCCACGTGGCACCCATTCATTGGTTTATGTTTTGGAAAAATTATGGGTCTCCATCAGATTTGAACCCTTGACCTCTGGTCCAGGCGTATGACTTGGCAGGGTCGAGCTAGCCAACCCGCCCTTGCATTGTTTCTTACCCCTTTGTGGCTTCATTACTATTTATGTTTGCATATGGCGTATATCCAGTGGAAAAGGGGTTGGGGCCTAGCCCCAACCCTCAGCACAAAGCTACCGCACGACCATACCATTTGACTATGTTGATTACCATTTGGCATGCATAAAGTGGAGCCTAGCCCCCGAGGTTCGGACCTATTACCATATGATCCAATGTTAAACAGTTAGCATGGAGGTGTAAGGTTGGCGCCTGGTCGTCCAAGCTATCCCGTCGACTAGTGTGCGTGACCAGGGGCCTATCCAATGTGAGTGTGCGTAGAGGTATGAGCAGTGGGCACATGGGACACAGCTGCGACCAAGGGCCAACGGGTAAGGGGCTAGCGCACCAGCAGCCTAGTCCGAAGCCAGATGGAGACCCTCCATACGACGAGGAGTCGAGAAAAAGGGTTTGCGCCCATAATATGTGCCAAAAGTGGGTATTTAACATTATAAGATGGTTTTTAATTGATTTTATCAGCAAATTTGTGGGAGTTTGGTCATTTTTGGGGGATATTGGGCCCTTTTTAGGCCATATCTTGGGGGGAAGCTGGGAGATTGTTACCAACTTCAGATATATATAAACCAAGGCTTCTTGAAGCCATGGGAAGGGGTTCAGAACATGTTTATGCTGAAGATTTTCCAAGCCAAAGCCATTTTTATGCAGGGAAGCCATTGAGGAGGGCACCTTTGCGGACCATTTCTGGGAGCTCCGGTCATTCGTTTTCAATGCCATCAATTTTGTTGGGTTCTAGAGATCTGGTAGAACAAGACCAGATCAGTTTATAACCTTTTTAGCACTATTGTGATTTACTTTTAAATCTTTGAACAAAAATAAGAAAGCCTCACCCACTGAGACAAAGGCTCGGAGACGTAGGCGAGATTGTCGAACTCTGTTATCACTTTGGTGTTCTATGGTTTGTTGTTCCTCATGTTTTATTTCATATCTATACATGTTCATATGGCTGCTATGTTTCTTCTATAATTCTTCCTCTTTCATTTAGTTTCCTAAATGGTAAAATAAATCAGGCATAATAACTCAACCATTGTCGTTTAAAAGATGTTTTCAGATCATTGGCACATCACAAGTATTACATGTTTCAAAATTTAAAACTACAATTTAATTTGTTAAAATCATTTAAATTTAATTTTCAAATGTACAAATTTGAAATGTGTTAAAGGGCAATGTGGAGAACAGAGTGTGGGAGGTTGGGATTGAGGAGGATGCATCCATACCTGAGAAGGATGCATCCATTCAGGATGATTCTTAAATGTATGTACATTGCACATTAGTGAGTTTTAGTTTGTTTTTATGCTGGGCCTTTTATATATAAGTGTTTAATCTTATTTGTGTTGAATATGCATATTTTTTTTTACTTTTTTCAAATTTATATTTGATCAACTTTTTAATTAAGACTTTCTTATTCATCGAAGGGTTACTCAATTATTGTCTATATAACTTCTCAACGCTTTGATCAATCATTTTGAAATATATAGAACTCCTATATAAGCTTATCGTCATCTAAAATGGTACATTCAATCTTATTTATGTTTAGATCATGATGCAAACATAATTCTGAAATTTAGCATTTTATTATATGAGAACAAAATAGAGATCTCCCACATCAAAAAGAGGGAAGATTATGAAATTCACTTGGATACTGATCTTATTTAAGATTATATCATGATTCAACCTGAACTATTCTAGATTTAAAAATCTGATTACATGATCTTATTTATACATGTGTAAACTTTAGATCATGATGCAGACAATTTTGACCTTGAGCATTTGATTATTTGAGAACAAAGTCTATCCCACATAAAAAAAGGGGAAGATTCCAAATTTTCTTCGATTGCATTCATTGCCTTCTTGTCTAAGAATGGTGTAATATGGAGATGTGTTTTTTGCATACAACGAAGTGAATTCCACTATTCCATATATTCCACTGCAGAAGAGGAGATAAGTATTTTCCTTGAAGAATGGATAAGTATTTTCCTTGAAGAATGGATTAATATGGAGATTTGTGAACTTTTTGCATGTACACAAGAGAATTTACAAGCACACATTTTTTCTCTTTAAAAATTTGCTACATATTACCTTACTTTGTTTAGATCATGTAGGAAATGTTGAAAAAGCATTTGGTTATGAAAGAAAATTAAAGATTTCTGCAAAGAATGGCTTAATATGGAGAGTAACTATTTTGGAAGTGATAATATTTAGAGAGAGCAATAATCTTAGATCCGTGGAACTCCAGTTGGGTATGTTATTCTTGCTCACATGGTTATGTTAATCTTGATGATCTTCTTGGGTATGTTATTCTTCTTCATTGTTATTTAATAAAGTTAAATATCTTAAAATATTTGCTAATAAAGTATATGCTAGTATGTGTTGTTGGTTTTTCTTTTTGTTGTTACAGTGATCTTTAAATTATTGGTAGAAAAGGAGCACATGGATTTTGGAAGATGAAACTGTTGAATCTTAGATCTGTGGAACTCCGGTTGGGTATGTTATTCTTGCTCACATGGTTATGTTAATCTTGATGATGTGTTTGGGTATGTTATTCTTTCTCATTGTTACTTAATAAAGTTAAATATCTTTAAAATATTTGTTAATAAAGTATATGCTAATATGTGTTATTCGTTTTTCTTTTTATTGTTACAATGATGTTTAAATTATTGGTTGAGAAGGAGCACATGGATTTTGGAAGATGAAACTTTTGGTATGTCAATTTTTTTTAATCACAATTTGTTTTATTTATCTAAAATGGTATGTGTACATTTTATTTAAAAAAATTTAATTTTAAATATGAAAAATGTTTTTTTTTAGGCCCAGGTATGAAGAGATATATCTCAACGATGATTTAGAGTTGAAGTTTAGAGATAAATGTTAATTTCTTCTTAGTTTTTATTAGTTTTTGTTAATTTTGAGACCACACCACTTAATGGTGGTATCGTATTTAGATATTGACATGAAGATTGATCATACTTAGATTATATTATTACCCTATATAAGTTGATGGGTATGTATATGCATGATGTTATGGCATTACATTAGTGTAATGTAATTTATATACGGAAAGCATTCATTACTAAGAAGTGATTGGATTCATGTTATGCATAAGAGATTATGGGTTAGTAACTCCATATTGAACACAAAATCTTACCCTATTTGATTCATTACTAGTATAGAGTATTCATTATAAATATCCAATGCAATTTGAGTTAACATGTCATATGTTTTTCCTTGGGACTTTTGTGCATGTCAATTTGGCATGCACAAAACCCCTATGGTTGTTGTGCATGTCAATTTGGCATGCACAGAACTATTGGGAATAGTTTTGTGCATGCCCCAACAATTCCATAACAGCCATAGGGATTTTTTGCATGCCAAGTTGGTATGCACAACAACCATGCACAAAACTGTGGTTTAAAAGGATTGGTAGTCATGGGAGACTAATATCATGTGAAATTATATAAGCTAATTATAATAATAATAATATATACTTATATTATTACCCCATATAAGTTGATGGGTATGTACAGGCATGATGTTATGACTAGACATTAGTGTAATGTAATTTATATATGGAAAGCACCCATTACTAAAGTGATTGTATTCATTTTATGCATAACAGTTCATGGGTTAGTAACTCCATATTGAACAAAAAGGTTTACCTTATTTGATTCATTACTAGTATAGTGTATTCATTATGAATATCCAATGTCATTTGAGTTAACATGTCATATGATTTTCCTTGGGGCTTCTATGCATGCCAATTTTGCATGCACAAAACTGTTGGGGCATGCACAGAACTGTTGGGAACAGTTCTGTGCATGCCCCAACATTTTTGTGCATGCCAAATTCGCATGCATGGAATCCATTTGATGCAGGAGCATCTCTCCACGACATCCAGCCAGCCAGCCACATCAGCGAATTCAAATCGCGTGATGAATAGAGGCGTCGTCCTCATTTAAAATTTGAATTGAATGTAATTAAATGTTTAAGTTGTTGAGCTGGGAAGTCGTGCCTTTGCGTAGGCTGTAGATAAGTAGGCCTTTAAATGTTTGTAAGGCTGAGATCTAGATCCGGATAATGGACTAGAAAGCCCATTCAATGTAATTGAATAGGGTAGGTAGATTGGAGGGAAGAGCTCGAAGAGCCCCTCAGGTAAAAAGGGATTTTAGTATCTCATTTTGGTAGAGGAGTAAGTGGGAGAACTAGATAGGAGAGAGTCTACGAGTAGAGAGAAGAAGAGAGGAGCCAAGACCTTGTCACAGGCCGTGCTCAGGAACACTATTGTAAACAGGCATTTGCCATATTTAATACAAATGGCAGTTTTTCCTGCATGACTATGTGTTAAATGAATGTCTGTGAGTGTTCTTTTGTATGTTGTAGATGTATGATGTAGGTTTGCATTTGCAGGAGTGTATCTGATTTCAGGTGAAGGTCTTTGAGGTTTCATGTCAGGAGGGCATGACAAAGTACTATGGTCTCTAAATACCAGTGCACTGAAGCACTTCTGAATTCTGCGGGTTCAGACAAAGACGTGTTGCGGCACAGAAACTGGAATCAATAACTCGGAGGAGATTTGTGAGGTTGTTGAACACCTCAGGAGGCAAGGCTATGTAGGAGAGACACAGTTGCAGACAGAATCTCTGAGGAATTATGTGAAGCTCTGGCAGGTGGGCATTGAGCAGGTGCATAGGTGCACAGAAGAGTACAGAACTATTGGACGTTCTGTGAGAAGACACTCTGTCAGGTGGGCATCGAGACATTGTGCAGACAGGCACAGAAGAGAAGAGAACTCTATTGAGTTCTGGAATTTGAAGGAAGAGTCCATTTAGGGACCTTCATAGGGTTGTTGAACACCCTGCAGACTCAGCAATAGGTTGCTTGAGTGAAGGATAGCCAGGAGGGCATCCAATATTCTCCATCTGAGGGAGAAAGGAACAAAAGGACTGAATTTCTGAGAGGTTTGGGTGAGAGTAAAGCTCAGGAAGGATAGCACTTTCATGTGCAAGACTCTGCAGAGGCGCAGAAGTCATAGAATCCTTCAAGGATTCGAAAGGAGCAAAGATCAGGAGGAATAGCGTCGTGAAGAACGCAGGCGAGGCTTAAAGCTGAAGAGCTCGCAGAAATAGAGCAAAGGTCGAGGCCTTTGAGAAACTTGAAATTCCTCCAAGTCCCGGAAGAAAGCGCAGAAGCTTAGGAGGGAGCACAACTATCGTTGGATGAGCCGATAGATTCTGGACCGTTGAAGTTTCTATGTCCAGGGAGCAGCAGAAGGAGCGCACAGAAGAGGAGATCGTGAGTCATCGGATCTCTCTCAGATGCCCGTCATCCATCATATCTTGAGCGAATCACCCGTCAGCCGTCAGATCTGATAGGAGTTGCACGAGGTTTAAACTTCGTGAACAGGAGGGTGAAAGTCCCGAAAAGGAGGAGTCCATCGAAATTTCGGAATTCGGCATTTTGGAAGTTCCGAGGACGAGAAGTCGGAGCATTTCGGCATCGAAAACCCCAAAATTGCAAAGCCATAAGAACCGTCCATCATAGGAGGACACGTGGCAACAATCAAGGTTTTCGGGAAAAAAACCTCGACAAGGCGGAAGGTTTCGTTGCGGGGCTAGCTGACGTCACATCGGAGAATCGGGATATCAAGATTCGGAGGATCAGAAATCCCGTGGACAAGAGTGTCCATGCATTTCGGCATTCAAAATCCCGAAATCGTGAAAGGAAGGGAAGGCCAGGACCACAGTCATTTCGGCATTTCGTGTGTCGGCATATTGGGAATCGAGAGGTCGAGAGGTCTGACCCTCGAATAAGTAAACCCTGAAAGGAGATAAGGCTACGGTCTTATGAGGGGTGGCCATATGGACTAAAGCATAGCCAGACGGGGCTAAGGTAAAAAGGCGTTGAATCCGCAAGTCGGAGATCGGGGATTCAAGAGGTCAGAGAACTCTTGACATCGGGAAACAGAGAATCCCGAAACCCAAAATTAAGTCAGGAAAATCTCACGATTGAGTGAAGAAGACCGTGTGGGTAAAGAGCAGGACCTGTGGATAGGATTTTCACAGCGATTCCAGGGGGGATCGAAAGAGCCACTTCGGCTTACGAATTTTGACAGAACGATCCTTTTGACCGGGAGGTCGGGCACAGAGGCCCTGCGGGGTAGGCGACTGCGTCACCATTCACAGAACTGTGGTTTAAAAGGATTGGTAGTCATGGGAGACTAATATCATATGAATTGATATAAGCTAATATTATTATTATTATTATTATTATTATTATTATTATTATTACCCTATATAAGTTGATGGGCATGTACAGGCATGATGTTATGACTAGACATTAGTGTAATGTAATTTATATATGGAAAGCACTCATTAATAAGCAGTTATTCGATTCATCTTATGCATAAGAGATCATGGGTTAGTAACTCCATATTGAACACAAAATCTTACCTTATTTGATTCATTACTAGTATAGTGTATTCATTATGAATATCCAATGCCATTTGAGTCAACATGTCATATGCTTTTCCTTGGGGCTTTTGTGCATGCCAAATTGGCATGCACATCAGCCATAAGGTTGTTGTGCATGCCAATTTGGCATGCACATAAGCTCTATGGTTGTTGTGCATGCCAATTTGGCATGCACAAAACTATTGGGGCATGCACGGAACTATTGGGAAGTGGGAACTATTGGGGCATGCACAAAACATGTCATATGTTTTTCCTTAGGGTTGGTGTGGCATGCACATAACTGTTGGGAAGTGGTGTAAAAGGATTGGCATAGAACTATGCCATTTATATTCATGACAACCTGATACAAGACCAATTGAACAAATGTCCTTTTAATGAAAGAGCTATATCCACTCAGAAATACTTTTCATACATAGAACTTTGAGTTGCTTTCTTCAGCCAAACCTTATTTCTATAAAGAATTTCATTTTGGATTTCGTCCCAAATTGAGATGGTACTTCATTGACAGTTGTAAATTGTTTTAAGATATCATGTTAAATATGTTGTAATATTATTCAATCTCTCATTTTGGTGATGTATTTAGTGTCAGTAAGTTGTCATTTCTAGTGGTGATTATTATCAGTGGGGAATTTGTGTATATCTAAAGAGTGTAATTAGAGTTAATGGGATATCTTTTGTGTTGCCTTTTACTTAAAATAGGAAGCTAAAGGTTCATAGAGAGCTCTATGCTTGAGAAGTATTGGAGGTTTATTGTAACATGTTTAAATATTAATGAAGTGGTTTATCTTTGACATTAAATGTTTTTGGTATATATAATAAGTATTTTACCACTATAAATCTTGGTGCTCTTATTTCTTGTGTTTTCTTATATTTGTTTTCTTATTTTCACTTGCTTATGCTAAAAGATAATGGTGAATGTTCATAGAAAATTAGATGAATATTGATAAATGATTGTTTCCATTGTATTTTCTTCTTATGATTTGTTTATGTTAATGGTGCCTCTTCATAGAAGACTAAAGGAATATTGATAACTATTTTTTTCACTTAAAATATACAGCTAAGTGGTTCTTCAATATAGGTGCCTAAGTTTTTTGGTAGGTGAGATTTCATGTATTCCTCATCCATCATGTGAAGTGGTCTTCTCACTATAGAGGCTCATAGATATTTCTATGCTTGAGAAGTATTAGAGGTTTATTGTAACATGTTTAAAGATTAATGAAGAGGAGCCCCCTTTAGCCACATCTATGAGTGAAATAGGTGTTCCCCTTCCTCTAGTTCTTCTGGTTCGCTTGGATGGACTTTGGTGGTAGAAACAATGGCACTAGGTTCAACATCGATACTTTTCTTTACTCCTTATGGATTTGATTCAGAGTCATAATCGGCCTCTCACTTGAAATCTTTCAGCTCGGCCACGAGTGACTGCTTCGAGAGGAATTCTTTGGTGTTGTTCCAAGGGATTTTATGTTATTCACACCATTTTCCCATGTCCTTCTTTGACTTCTCATTACCCTTCTTATGTTGCAGATTGGAATGGTTGTCCTGAGAGTGGCCATATTTTCTTTGTCTGTTGTTGTATCTGTTGGGACACATTCTCCCTGCTTCGGCTATGAGGAGTTTGTAGATCCAAAATCTCACCACTTCTGCTTAAATTTTTTCTTGATCTTGACAACATATCTATATGTCATACCAAATGATGTGATGTCCAGAAAATCCATTTTTGTTTGAATGTATCTATGCAAACAACCACTGTATTTGAGCACCATATGTCGCTCAGAGTCTTTGATACCCAATTTGGTGCGTAGGGTATGGAAAATATTGGTGAAATCTGGTACTTTCTGGTCCATTTTCTAACGCAGGGTGGTTCATCTTGTGTATTGGTCCTTGTATCTTCCAACAGGGTAGTATTGTTCTTTAATGGAATTCCTGAAGGAATCCCATGTCGGGGCGACCAAAAATATTGTAGATTCCTCTATGGCCATTTTCTCAGAGTAAGTATCCCACAAGTCCTTAACATAGGGGATGGCCTTGAGGAGTGCAAAAGTAATATTTTCCCTATCAAAAAAATTGTAGACCGAAAAATACCCTTCGAGCAGATTCAACCATTTATCTATAGCATCCAAATCTATCAATCCTTCAAATAATGGAATATCAAAATTTATGTGTACCTTGAAGGGGGTTGCATGGTTTCTTGATGAATATGATTCTCCTGCGGGCAGCCGACAAAGGATTTGTGCAAAGTTGTTCATCACTTCGTTCCTTTGTCATGAAAGGCCTTCCTCAAGCAACATTTTAAAAGGATCTCCTACTCCATCATCTTTCATTTTGTCCCCCATGGGTTATTTTTGGGCTCGATGTGATCAATCTTGCGAAGGCTCGACTGGTTTGAGTCCCAACTTCTTATACCCAAATTTTGTCGAGGACATGCACAAAGAAAAATAAATGAAGAGAAAATTGTCTAATACCATTGATATGGATTTATGAGCGGAACGAATTGACTAATAGAATGAATAAAATAAAACATAGATACAGAGAACAACAACAGATATCCAATGAACAATAAATTCTATTGAATAAATGAAATAGGATGAAATTGTAAAATTGCATAACTGAAAACAACTTGCTCGAATGGTGGTAGCTATCTCTAAGAAGAGATCTGTCTGCTACGTGCATATGTCTAAGAAGAGTAACTACAATGAGGCTCCAGAGGCCTTTTTAACATTAATCATGAATGCCAAAACCCTATGCATCCAAAATCCTAACCCTAGGAGGTGAAACACCAAAAGTTGTGTGGGCCTCGCTGGGTAAGTTGGTACCTCAACTTCTTGGGGTCGTAAATTTTTCATATGACCTCCATTTTAGGTGCGTGACAGCCCATTGGAAAGGTATTTTTGAGAACTACACGTTATGTCATCAAACTCTGAATCCATTTATAGTTTGATTGTGGAAATCCAAAAAACATTGTTTAGGGCCCTAAAACAACCCTGGAAGTACGAAAAGAAGTGCTAACATGAAAACTTCCAAAATAAGCCAGTTGGATTAGGTGGGAGGCCACCAGTCTCCACCTAAAATATGTGTAGGGCTTCAAAAATCCCCATAAGTGTAGAACCCACAATTACAAAGAAGTACAGAAGAATGTGTTGAACTAAAAATTGTCAAGAGGGTCAAGAGGGGCCAATTGGAATAGGTGGGTGGCCACCAATATCCACCTAGATCAGTGAATGCATGTAGTTGTAAAGAGACATTTTTTTATGAGAAAGAAGTATCATACTTGTGGATCTAAGTTCCTATATGGAATAGATATGAAGATTGATAAGTGGAATTTGAAATCTATGGATAGTAGATTGAAATATTTTTTATTGAAATTTGATGATAGTATCTCACGGTTATTGTATGCATGTGATACAAGTGATATGACAGATCTGTCCTAGAGGGAAAGATGATGGTTGTCGAAATGGAAGAGTATAAAAAGGGTAATTGGTCATTGATGACCTATTGGATGAATTGAGTCGTGCTGAGTACTTCACCAAACTTGATCTTTGTTTTGGATACCACCAGATCCATATGAAAGAGGAAGACATTCCCAAGACTACATCTAGAACTCATGAGGGTCACTATGAGTTCTTGGTAATTCCCTTTGTCATGTGTAATGCTCCCTCCACTTTCCAAATTCTCATGAATAATATCTTCCATCCTTTTCTCCATCTTTTTTTCTTAGTTTTCTTTGATGACATTCTCATCTATAGTAAGACTTGGACATCCCATTTCACCCATGTGGACCAAGTTCTCAATCTACTCTCTCAGCACCAACTTTTCCTCAAACAATCTAAAAGTGCCTTTGGAGCCTCGAAAGTGGAGTACTTGGGTCATATTGTCGGCAAGATGGTGTACAGGTGGGTCCTAAGAAAATTGAAGCTATGCAGGATTGGTCTCTCCCTAAAAATCTTAAGAGCTTTCATGGTTTTTTGGGTTTAACGGACTATTATCACAAGTTTGTTTGGAATTATGGAAAAATTGCAACCCCTCTCACTGGTCTCCTTAAAGAGAATGATTTCGCTTGAAGTCCAGCCACTGATCAATCCTTCCAAGCCTTGAAAGAATATATGTGCACAACCCCTATCCTGGTACTTCATGACTTCACAAAGACTTTTGTATTGGAATGTGATGCTTCCAGGAAAGGAATTGGGGTTGTCCTCATGCAATATGGCAAACCTTTGGCCTTCACTCACAAAAAACTGTCGGAGATACATTTGGGCCAATCCATTTATGAAAAGGAAATGTTAGTTGTTTTTCATGTCATGGATCTCTAGCATCCTTATCTATTAGGGAAACACTTCCAAATTAAAATTGATCATCAAAGCCTCAAGTATTTTCTAGACCAACGAATTTCATCCCCAGAGCAACATAAATGGGTGACCAAGCTATTTGGATATGATTATGATATCATTTACAAAAAGTGAAAGGAGAATGTGGTTGTTGACGTTCATTCTAGGAAATATGAAGAAGAAGAGTCCTTATTTCCCCTCTCCTTCATTGTACCAGATTGGTTCCAAGTTGTTTGTCGGGAATGGCTGTAAGACCCAAAACTTTATTACCTGATCCAAAAATTGCAACAACATTATCTAGCTTCTCCATGGTATTCTTGGCACAGTGAAGAGCTTTGCTACAAAGTTCATTTGTATTTAAGAAACCAATCACAAATTAGATCCACAGTTCTTTTTGAGATTCATGCTTCACCCACAGCTGGGATTCAGGGTTTACCAAAACCTATGAATGAGTCAAACGTTCTTTTTTCTAGGATGGTATGAAACAAGATGTTCACACCTTTTTGGTTGAATGGGATGTCTTTCAACACAACAAGGGAGAAACAGTCAAAAATCTGGGCACACTTCAACCGCTTCTGATTCTCCCTACTATTTGGAGAGATATTTCTATGGATTTCATTTTTGGCTTACCTAAATCAAGCAATAAGTCTGTCATCATGGTGGTAATTGATATTCTTTCCAAATATGTTCCTTTTTTTTCTCTTCAACACCCATTCACCGCATCCACAGTTGCTCAATTTTTTATAGATAATATTTTCAAACTTCATGGAATGTCTCATTTTATTGTCTCTGACCGAGATCCAACTTTCACCAACAATTTTCGGCAAGAATTGTTTAGGGTCCAGGGAACTCAATTGTATCTCAACGCCGCCTATCATCCCCAAACTCATGGATAAAATGAAGTTTTCAACAAGTGCTTGGAATCAAATTTGTGGTGTTTTCTATCATACCAACAAAACCAATGGGCTCAATGGTTACCCCTAGTCGAATGGTGGTACAACATCTCTTACCATACAACTAATCACATGACTCCTTTTGAAGCAGTCTACGGCCAAAAGCCATTGTCGATTCTCTCATAAATGCTATTGGATTACTGAGAGGGGGGGTGAATCAGTAATAACGTAATTATAATCATTTTTCTTCAAATGTTATATCAATGTAGATTTATTATCCAATAATGAGTAGTAATAAATAAACAATCACACACATACATAGTACACCAGTGTTTTACGTGGAAACCCAAATCGGGAGAAAACCACAGAATGTTTTTTCTTATATGTCTTGAAGAATTACATTCATTGGAAGCACCAACTTCCTTTGTTTTCCAGCTGCAACTGGAAGGAGGCTCCAACCCCCTATTTTCTCAGGCTATAACTTGAGGGAAGCTCGAACTCCCCAAATCTCTGGCTACAACCAGAAGGAGGCTACAACCCCCAATGTTCTCCGGCTACAACTGGAAGGTGGCTACAACCACTTGTCATTGCCCCATCCTGCCACCTTGAAGTAGAGTAGAATGATGGAACCATTGTCACACTATCACAGTGAGATATACCGTTGTAAACCTGTATCAATAAATCTGAACCATGCATCAACCTGTAATCAACCTGTACCATAAACAAGTGCATCAACCATGCACCAACCTGTAATCAACCTGTACCATAAACAAGTGCATCAACCATGCACCAACCTGTAATCAACCTGTACCATAAAC
>ML800416.1:328437-343418 GCA_009831015.1 Picea engelmannii
AGCATAAACAACAGTAAATATTGACGAAGTCAATGTTTGCAATAATGACAATGGCATATAATCTTACTTGTCAATAAACACTGAATAATATAGCATCTAATGAAAATAATCAATCCTTGAATTAATCAATGCATTAAATATCACTAATTGTTCATATACAAGAAGTTGTTGCGTCATGTATGTTAAAGATGACGTCAACTTCCTCTAGGGTTAGTATGATAGACAAGAAGGTCAACGTTTTGCAATTTAGCCAATGAAAATCACCAATATATCAATGTCTATCATTGGATGACCTAGCCACAGTATTTTCTATCAAATAAGAGCTTAATAAAGGCATGACGTCGTCATTTTCTGCTATGTTAGAAGACGTTAGGGTTAGTTAGGGTTTCAAATTTGAGAGTTTTGAAAGATTGTTTTTGCACAACAAGCTCAACGTTGGAGAGAAAAAACAGTGCCTTAGGGTATTATGGAGTCAAAAGTAAGGGCAAGATCTCAGGAGGATCAAAATCTAAAGACTAGAGAGTTAGGTTCTATGGTGTTGCAATGACAGGGCCCTAGAATCAAAACCCTAAGGGAAGGAGGCTCATTCTGGTGTTGCTTAAGCAAGGCCTCATGCTCATTCCTCTTTCTTTAAATATTCTTGGCAAAACGGCTAGCTTTAAAACACAAGTCTAAGGGAGAAAAGTGTTGCGGGAGAAAGGCTCTTCAAACCCTAGAAGGCTAAAACCCTAGGTGTAGAATCAACTAGGCCTAGGACGTCTCCTCTCTTCAACTTATATTTAAATGCTAACTCAGAAAAAGGATGATTAGTGTAGCAACGGCTAGGCTATATCTTCCTTAATCAATGGCTAAAACAAGTTTCTCTAGCATGGGGACATATAGCAAGGACCTACTTGTGTGCTTGCTACCTAGGGTTTCAAGATTAAGCAATATAATAGCAATATAACAATAAATGCAAGATATTTAACCTACAATCATTCATTTAAGAAGTTTTGCATGAGAAATTCACTTACAAATCATGAAGAATGCTCATCAAACCCTAGTTGTAAACCTTCCAATGAGAGAAACACCATAATATGCCAAGAAAATCCTCCAAAGAAGAGTTGCGCCTCACTTCCAAGAGAAAAATACCAAGACAAAGACTAAAAGTATATCTCTCACAAGAGAGTGAGTTGTGTTATTTAAAATGAGAGGCAACGTCCTCTATTTATACCAATCAATGACCTTTTAATTAAATTTTAGGTCATTAAAATAGCCGACAAGGCTAACAATAAGATTTACATTGTTTTACATTAAATGCTAAAAAGATGACATAATATGAGCAAAAAGGGGGATGTCAGGCCCTTCTGAGGGAGACGTTGGCCCTTTTTGGGCAAACACAGCATCCAGAGACCAAAATGTTGGCCCTTCTAGGGCTCCTCCAAGCTGCCACACGTGCCAAATGACCCCAGCACACTGCCACACTCTCCAGACAACGTCCATCTCCCTTAGGTGACGTCATGTCCATCAAAAGCAAATGTCCTATCTGCAGTGGATGATTTCCCCTAGGCCGGGCTCTGCCAAAGTATCCTAGTTGAACATCCTTCTGTCTTCTTGTGCAAAGGCTCATCATAACATCATCATGTCTCTGCCATCCCAACAACAATCTGATGGGCACTTCAGCCCCATGGAGGTCTGAGCTAATCATATCCCCATGTGTACCGGTCCACTGGTACCTATTCGTCGGGTATGGTCCTGCACATCAAAAACTACGCCCTCCATGGGCTCATCAGTCCTCGGGATCATAGCAATGTCAATCATATTTCACCATTAAATTTATCAAATACATGCATAAATCCCCTAACATATCCTCTAAGAGCTCAAAGACATTACACATATCTACTATACAAAGTTGAAGAAACAAACAGAACAACCTATTGGGCTAATATCCACAAGAAAAGGAAAGTTTCCACAGAAGATCATTCAAGCCATGTTTAYGAGGTGATATGGTCTAGGGATGTCGAGTCATAGTAAGACCAGGGGTAGGTGTTGTCCGTGGGTGCCTTTGTAGGAGGTGAGTTGTACCCGTCATGGATGCACTTTTTCCAAGCCCCTTTATTGCCTTTATTCTTTATTCATTGCTTTTCTTTCTTTTTTACTTCAAGGTCTGACCAGAGGACACTGCCTTGGCGTGGTGACCAGAGCTGACAGTGTTACCCACTGGTATCTTTGCAGAAATGATGAGGTTGGCTCATGATGAGACCCCCTTTCCCTTGGCCATGCAACCAAAGTTCATTGCCCTGGCGTGGTGACCAGATGATGGAAATTTCATACTGCTAGATACCTATGAACATAATGGGCTGGCTCGTGATGAGACCTCCCATCCTCTTGGTTAGATCTTGTTTTATTATTTTTCTTAGGGTCCCTTTTGTATCTTATCGAGAGGCCTTTTATTGCCTTCTCGGGGATCCCTGGGAGAAGCATCTCTAGGTTTCATTTCTTATGGCTTTTATCTTTTACCAGCTGCTTTTACCCCCTGGACCTTTAGCCCCTTCTTCCCACAGGACAAAGTGTAACCCTCAAAAGGTCATCCTAATGGCTGGACTAGGGGAATGGTATGGATGTATGGGAGATAAGATGTAAAATGATAGAATGGTGGGAGCGGACGATGGATCTGCAAATCCCCCCTGGTGGCTAACCAAAACCCATAAATAAAGCTTGCTAGGGCACCCCGTTAATCCCCCCAACAATGGTCAAGTGGATTAGTGTAAGATCCAAGCAGTTGTCAGAAATGTAAGGAACCTGATGCATATATAAGAAAGTTATAACGATCAAACATGACACATACTATGATACCTTGGACCAATTACCTCATGGAGCAAGAGTCTTCTCTGATGCAAGTCCAAGCCGATGGTGATGGAAACGGTTGTTGCTGACAGGACAAGTCTGGCGAAGAAGAAGAAGGATGGGCCTTCCAGGGCCATGCTCAGGTCAATCCTTCTCTTGGTACTCCATGTCTAGGACCTATGGGCCTCGAGACATGATCTCCTAGTTATTCCTAGAGATCGGGGATAACAGGGACTATTGAGCAGACAAGGAGCACACTTCTTGGGGTGGGATAGGCATGTGGGGAATGAGGGATTTTAGGTTGTTAGTTTGAGTTGGCACCTGTGATAGAGTCTTTCTTGTTTTCTGAGATACATCATCCTGGTTAGGAATCCCTTTACTCGGGTGGAGTTTAGTCCCAACTCAGGGGTGACCCACTACTGAGAGTGATGAGCAGTGTGGTCTAAGGATGGGAGGTTCGTGGAAGGTCTGCACGCAATTGGTGATATTTTTACCAAGGTAAGTGTCAATTGTGTGTTAAATTACATGTTGCATTATTATTTATGCATTTATTTTTATGGGTTTTTCCTGTGTTGGTTGTGGAGCATGATTATCTTCCTGATTCAGAGGTCCTTGATTTCAGCCGTGTTTATACCCCATGAAGTATTTACACCCCAAAAGTATGTACACTCTTCCACGCGGGGGAGTGCAGAGGGGGAGTACCCCCTCTGCGGGGTCCGGGGGGGATATCCCCCCGGCTGGGGGGTCTGGGGGCAAGCGGGCCCCCAGCAGGGGTTCAAGGGAAAAGCCCCCGAAGCAAAAATTGCCTTGTAAAAGTATATTGTAATTTCATTTTAAATCTGGACCGTTCATTATAAGGTCGCGGATCTAACGGTAGAGATTATGTTAGGGTTTTTTGCCCTAGAAGGCAACCCTCTTTTATGAGCGAAATGTATCGCGGCCATGGTTGATGGTGAATATCGTATTCTGAGAGAGGAGACTGTGAGAGAAAGAAGAGGAAGTTACAGCGGGTTTTGCTGTAGGTTGTATCCCTTCATTTGTTGGATAATAATAAAGGAAGGACCTGGCAATTTCTCTGGTGGACGTAACCCACACTGGGTGAACCACGTAAATCTGTGTCTCTCTTGTATTGTGTGTCTTCTGTGTTTTGTTTCTGCATTTGTTTTATTTTATTGCTCCATGGTCCTGTTTTTCTAACATCCTGTGTGTGTCGCATGTGTATTTTTGTTATTATTTTGTATGAATCTGTGCAATTTCGTAATGTATTTGTTTGTTTTAAGTTTTATATATAAATTTCCACAAGAGTTTTTGTGTGTATATGTTTTAATTTTGTATACAGTTCGTAAATTTTTATGTGGCATAGCCCAGTTGGATGTTGGGGATGTTACACTCCTCGACCAGCTTATTTTCCAATTAATCTTTATGAGGATCCTTTGTTTTCCATACTTTTTAAAAAGGGGACCTCTGAATTGAAATTTTATTGCACTATGCTTGTGTATGGCATACCTCGTGACAACCATAACACCTTAAGGGAATTCTTCCAATAATCAATCCTCTTCATCTAGATGAATTTGTCATTCACTAGATCAATTTCTTCCCACGAACCTTCCTTCAGGTCGAACTCTACTTGCACCCAAGCCCAATTATGATCAGACTTTGTGTTCCAATCCTTCTTGAGTCTAATGAACTTCCCAATATTATTTCCTATAGATTCTAGAATCTTCGCATGCCAGAAAACAAGAGGGAGATCAGGAAGTATAACCCATACTTACAGTATCGTTATCGGTTCCCTCGTAGGATCAAAATTGACCCCCCATTCCTTTATGACCAAGCCTGAGGGTCCCCAACTCTAGTTTTGATTCGGGATGGTTTTCAAGTCCTCATTTGACCTAAAAATGAAACACAACCAACCTCTAGCTAGAACATGAAAATCCGAACAAAACCCTATCATAATTAACCAATTTTCTTCCGACCAAATTTGCAAGGACTCTGGGTGCATAGTATTCCCATTGAAAGGACAGACAACTACTTTCCCCAAAATATCTATGTTGGATCATGTTGTCATTGATGTCAAAGGATTGAGTGATTAATTGATTGATGATTGATGTCAAAGGAACAATGTCTTGCCATAGCATACTAATGTAATATGTATTATCCTTGAATCATAATCATATGATGTCATGCATAGATGAAGATGGATCAATGAGTTTTCATTGATATATGATGAATAGATGCAGATGGATCAATGAGTTGTCATTGATATAAGATGCATAGATGGATCGGTGTAGTTTCATTGATATATGATGCATAGTTGGATTGATGTAAAGATGACTCATTATTGTCTTGATAAAGAATACAAACGGATGAACTCCAAAGTGGTCCCCTTATGGTGAAAGCCCTCACGGGAAGACGCTTTGTTGATGAGTTATCCTAGAAGTATGGTTAGAGAACCCATGCTTAATTGTGTAAAAATGAGATGAAGATTAATGAATTTGTCAATGAAATTATCATAGATGGATAGTACTTGTCATGCCATTTTCGGTTGTATGTGGAATGTCACATAACTCCTCACGATTTGATAATTATGGCCTTACGAAGTTGAAGGACCCTCACATGTTGGCTTGAAGCCCCAAAAGGTCAAAGAAGTCAAAGTACTTGCAAAGAAGGAGGATTATTTAAATAATAAAGTGAAGTGACAAAATCAAAGAGAATTGTTTAAATCATAAAGTGAAGTGACAAAATCAAGGAAGATTATTTAAATAATAAAGTAAATGGAGAACTTTCTAATTATGGAAAGTGGTTAACCCTAAAAAGAAGAAAATGGGTTAAGTGGTCAAGTGGCTATTGGACATATGGACAAGTGGAAAATTGGGCAAAGTTGGACAAAGTGACTATGTGGACAAAGTGGCTATGTGGACAAAGTGACCTAGAAAAGGCTTCTAAGGAAGCTACTTGGAAAGTATAAATAAGAGGCAAGGGTCTCTTGTGAAAATATCTCTTGAGCATATCTTGAAGATCTATTCTGAGAGAGAGTGTGGCTGAAGGATCTCACAGACGCATCAAAGTTTCTGTAATTCTGAGATCTTGACGATGAAAGTTTCAGAAGTTCAGAAACCCTAGTTTCTAAAGGAGTACGCGAGCAACAGTGGATTGGAGAGCGTACATATATGGGATGCAGTGAGCCTGAGCACGTACATACGTGGGATGAAGGAAGAAAGAGCACGTACAATTGATGGAAGTCATGAAGACTTGAGTGTGATTTGGTGCCAAGTTCTTGACGGCTGAAGCAAGTTTCAGATATGCCATAGAAACTCGGGTATAGTTACATAGTTGTCTTCATGGATACTCTTACATATTGTATGGTGAATGCTTGAAGCATTCTTGGTATGGTTGTTGTGATCTGATTTGTGTTAGTTCATGGAGTGAGAAACACTCTTATGTTTTAGTACTGATATGAATGCCATAGTATACGTGTTGCTTATACATGATTGAGTAGCATTCATATTGTATGGTTGAGGAGCATGAGCAAGTTGTTGGAGAGTATGAATGTGTTGTGATTGATTATGGTTGAGATTGGACAGTGAAAGACATAAGTGAATATGGTTGAAGGATGTAGAGGATCTGAGTTTTTCATAAAGGGAAAACCCTAAGAAACTCAGAAGTCATACGCAGGTTGTAGTACAGACAGGCTGCGTACATACGCGAGTTGTACGACTAGTAGGGCGTGTACATATGTGTGTTGCACTACTGACAGGTAGTGTACCTGTTGAAAAATTGGTATCTGTTGAGGATTGATGCCTCTTCTCAGTTGGTGTTGAGTTGTGTAAGTTGAGTCTTGCATTGTAGAGTTGTTTCTCTTGTGGAGTTGTAACTCTATTCAGTGGTTGTTGGTAACCCAAGGATTGTAGTCCGTAATAAAAATAAAATTGTACATACATCTTGTGTTCTTTGTGTTCCTTGTGATGATGACTTATTGATGATATATGTTGTTGGTATATGTTGTTGATGTATGTTCACATCTAACTGGTTATAAATGATGAGTAAATGGTGATTGCTAACTAAGAATTTTTGTGAAGGGAAGTTTGTAAAAAATCCCCACGCTCATTCACCCCCTGCCCTTTAAGTGTGGTCGGTGTGTCCAACAATCTATAATTTTCTCCACACTCACGTCCTCGCCCACCACCATTCTAACTTTGTCCTTTCTAGTTTGAATACACTACTTCCTCCTGCTGATATTATGGTAGCTACGGGAGGTATTTACCTCCACGTGTAAACCTAACAAGAATAGAATATTCCAGGAAGCAAGAATAAACCCTAATGAGTTGGATAATAATCCTAGAAGACAAGTCGACTCAAGAGGATAATTTGTATTAGGTTATTAAACTCCAAGAGAAGAAGTCTTCCAGAAGAAATAATATATAATGAGTAAATAGGTATCCAGAATAAGAAGTCGGCCCAGGAAGTTAGCCAAAATTAGTATAAATGCAGGATTCTAGTCTTCCTTCTAGCAGGCATTCTTAGAATTGCATAGCAGCACTTGTGTGCACTACAGTTGCCCAGTTTGTGCGCAAGTTTGGAGGAGAGTTGTCGTTGCAGCTGCTGCATCTAGCAGATTTCAATTTTGGCTTGGACTATCTCTTGGTTATGGTTTGGACTATCTGATCAACTCTTGTTTGATGCGCTATCCTTGGGGAAAGGTGTGTTTCCCTTTGTTTGGCTATCTAGCCTAGGGTTTTCTTCTAGAATGATTCTCTGTCAAGGTTAAGGTGCTCGGAGGGTGGCTTCGGCCTATGGTTGGGTGACAATGGTGATATTGTCGATAGTAAAATGAGCACATCCATTATATTCTAACAGGTTATGGGCCCACACCTCCTTCATTCAGTCTAACCACTGGAAGGAAGCATAGCCATAAATATATTAAGCTCATTGAAGAATTGTCGCTAAGGTTTCTAGCAGGAGCAGTCACCAAAGCATTGTTGCTAGGGTTACTAGCAGGTGCAGTTGCAGAAACCCTAATCCTCTCGTTGAGGCACCTTAAGTGAAGGGATTGCCCTAATTTTCGGATAGACCAATGCATCGTAGCCTAGCGCATCTCCTAGTACTCTCAGCAAGCCAAGACATCAAGTTTGAGTTTTTTGGTCAAATCTAGGGTTGACCAAGTCAAAGCAAACATGACTTACTCTATGAAGTCAGAAAACAAGTTAGATGGAGCCTCTAACTTCAGAGCATGGAAGAAAATGATTGACCTCATGCTTGCCAATAATAAAGTGTTGGATATATTAAAGGAAAGATCGTGAAACCAGAGTTTGAAGAAGGAAAAGAGAAAGAATTGCAGAACGTTGCAGTTATGGAAAATTTCAAAGATGGTGACATCAATGTCATGAGTATCATACTGGACTCTATAAAAGACCACTTGATACCCTACATCTCCCATCTTGACTCATCGAAGAAGATGTACGATTCCCTAACAAACCTCTTCTCAGTCAAAAACATTGGACAAGTAATGAGTCTGAAGAATGAGCTCTGTGACATGAAGATGAATGATGATGACAGCATAACATCATACTTTGTGAGAATCTCCCAGTTAAGAGATCAACTACAAGTTATTGAAGATATCATTTCAAAGAAGGAATTGGTAAACATAGTACTCAATGGTCTTCCTAAGACATGGGATGCATTTTCCGCAAGCATGAACACAAGGAAGGAGTATCCTACATTTGAATAACTTTGGACTTGTTGTGCTCAAGAAGAATCAAGGATCAGTGCAAAAGAGAAACCCCAAAAGAAGTACCATGATCAAGCCTTTACAACAAGATTCAAGAATTTCAAGAACAAAAGGAAGTTTGGTTCAAGGAAGAAGCCAAATCAAGAGAAAGACATGTCAGAAATACAATGCTTCAACTGTCGAAAGTATAGTCACTACAAGAATCATTGTCCCGAGCTAAGGAAAAGGAAAGGGATACACAAAGCATCAGTTGCCGAAGAAAAGGAACCTACAAAGAAGACCAAGTAGGATAAAACAAACTTCTTCTTCTAAGACAAGGTAACAATACTCTTCTTAGTTCTTGTGCATATCGTGTTTTCATAGTCTTTGTGCATATCTTGTATATCTATCTCTTAGAAGATAATATGTTCCAAGAAGAACTATATCTATGGAAGAACAAACAAGTTAAGGATTGCTATCATTATACAAGTCAGATAATACACATGAAAGGATGAAATACATCAAACAAATCATGTGGAAGTTATTACAAGTTAAGACGAAATCATAATCAATCTTGAATAAACTTAGAAGAAGCAAATATAGAAATAAGTTAGTGATCAAGAGGAAATTGGAGAAAGACTTATGACACTTTGCATAAGACAATAAGGATGCAGACAGAAGCATGGACTCTGTTAGATGGAGGGAGTCGATTACATATTTCCAAAAGAAAAACATGCACTCATACATGAAACAAGGATTAGGAGGGAGCTAATCCTATGATCCATTGAAGATGATTAAGTATATATCCATGGTAGTAGCCATGAAAGGCAGTACGTGTTCAGTTCGACCTTAGAAGAAGTCTTCTTCGAAGAGAAGCCTTGAAGTATCCCTGGTTGTCCATCCACATCCGTGATCCTATGATGAAAGGAAGAAGTGGAATCTTTAGGGCATGGAATCTATAAGAAACTCCATGGACCCAAGAGCTAAAGAAAAATATGAGGAAGAACATGAAGATTCCAAGAAAGAAAGAGAATCCAGAACAACCAGTCATTGTAACGAGAATATGAGGACAGATGTTCTTCTGAGGACAGATGCTCTTCCAAGATCTCACAGATGTGAGTGGAAGAATGGGCCAGATGATTCAATTTATATCATAACATTGTTTCTGTGCAGGTTGATATCAGATGATTGTTATGAAGACTGTATGTCTCTAGACAGTAGATGTATACTACTATGGTGGATGTCTTCCACTGCTTGTGACTATACGTCATTGATCAAGTACATGTGTGCTACTTGGTGTGGCAGTGTACCACTGGATTGTAGTTGTGTACTACTATGGATAGACACAGTTGTGTTCTATTGAATGATATTGTTATGATTGCCTTGAAGACTATCAGTAGTGTTGGAAATGATTATCGGCTAGATGGATGATCAATGGACAGAGATTTCCCAGATGGAAAATGGTCCAAGACATTTATTCTTCTAGGACATATGTCTGGATTAGAAGAATGGTTCTTGTGTCACTCTATGGAGTGAGTGACTTATCCAACATCATGTCTGATTACTCAGATGGAGTATGGTTTCGAGAGATGATGCAGTTGATGACATTAATAATCTATACGACTATGTTGATGCTACCGGGTAAATGGTATGTTTGTGTTCAGGACCATTACCTTCAATACCTCCCTAGCTAGGAGGGAGTGTTGATATTATGGTAGTTGCGGGAGGTATTTACCTCCACATGTAAACCTAACAAGAATAGAATATTTCAGGAAGCAAGAAGAAACCCTAATGAGTTGGCTAATAACCCTAGAAGACAAGTCGGCTCAAGAGGATAATTTGTATTAGGTTATTAGCCTCCAAGAGAAGAAGTTGGTCATAATAAATAATATATAATGAGTAAATAGGTATCTAGAATAAGAAGTCGCCCCAGGAAGTTAGCCAGAATTAGTATAAATACAGGAGCCCAGTCTTCATTCTGGCAGGGATTCTCAGAATTGCAGAGCATCACTTGTGCGCATTGCAGCTGTCTAGTTTGTGTGCAAGGTTGGAGGAGAGTTTTCGTTGCAGCTGTTGCAGCTAGCAGATTTCGGTTTTGGCTTGGACTATCTCTTGGTTATGGTTTGGACTATCTGATCAGCTCTTTTTTTGTGCGCTATCCTTGGGGAAAGGTGAGCTACCCTTTGTTTGGATATCTAGCCTAGGGTTTGCTTCCAAAATGATTCTCTGTCAAGGTTAAGGTGCTCGGAGGGTGGCTTCGACCTATGGTTGGGTGACAATAGTGATATTGTTGATGGTAAAACAAGCACATCCATTATATTCTAACACCTCCCCTTAACATTAGAATTCTCAAAGAGGTTGGACACCTGAACTCTTTCTGGACTAACTGAAGAGCATGTTTTCACAGGCTCATCAAGGAGTGAAGATGAACCAGACCTAAGTTCATACCAAACCATATTGGAGTTCCCCACAACTT
This sequence comes from Picea engelmannii, assembly GCA_009831015.1. Classification (NCBI taxonomy): domain Eukaryota; kingdom Viridiplantae; phylum Streptophyta; class Pinopsida; order Pinales; family Pinaceae; genus Picea; species Picea engelmannii. The sequence goes on from ML800416.1 coordinate 339,444, forward strand.
GAGACAGGTTTCCCTGAAGAGGCACCTCGCGATGAATACCTACACGATCCACATATTCACCACCTTGCATGGCATAAATGTTCTCGAAAGACGTTGAATCTGTGACTGCCAGATGAATGCCACACATCTCAATCATAGGGTTCATTTTCTCCAAAGTACGAGTCCTCGTGGCTTGATGCATACTGACAAATTCCTGATCTAAATGGAAGATGGTGGAAGGACTTAAGACATCATCCTCATAATCTACTTCCTTGACCTCCATAAAGTCTACAAAATGAAACATAAATTCTTCTTAAAGGGCCTATCACTGATGAAAATGGTTTGGGCTAGACTTGCATGGAAACCCTAAAACCCTAGCCACAGGAAAAAAAATTACCATCTTCGGGTAACCGCAAAAACAACTCAAGTGTGTGTCGCAAACTATGTGGCTACTTATAGTCATACAAATGCAAAGACATGTGGTTTAGTTTAGGTGTGGTTATTAATAGTTACATTCTTATATAGAAACTCTACCCAAAATCTTGCAAGGGTTTGTAGAATATTTGCATAGATATTAAATTTATATCTTAGTGGCTAAATTGAGCCTTACAACCTATGGGTTTCCTAGGGCATACAAAATCACAGGCATCAACAATACCCACACAACCCTAATATAATAAAGTATTGTAATTTGAGATGTATAACGGTGGTGGTGGAGTAGGAGGAAGAGGAGCAACATTTGTGAGGTGGCACTACAACAAATTTGTGTATTTGTCGAGCAATGGAGAAGACATAGAGGAGGAGGATGCATCAGGGCCTTCAATTGATTATCACCCCCAATCCTCTAGGCCTTCAATTGATTATCACCCCAATCCTCTAGGTTTAATGGGTGGTGCCAACGATTTGAAACTCTCATCTAGCTTGCTTTTGTTGTCTTCATCATCTATTGTGGGGATCTTCATTCCAATTTCTTTACATTGTTGCCCCAAGATAAACAAATCAAGAAGTCTATATTCATTTTGCATTTTTTTTAGAATGTTTTACAGATTTTTATGTCACAAGCTTTAGAACAATTAAAATGCTCTATTTCTTAGCCACTTAAATGTTGAGGCAAAGAGTCTTTCATGTAAGTTTGTATAGTCCCATACAGAAGAGGCTCGAAGCGCTGAAACAACATTTCCTCCGCTAAAATTACTAAGGGCTCCAAATCAATGACATGCTGAAGCAAATCTCATTATTCTGTTGAGATGGAAATGGAGTGAGTGGATTGAAATTAATCATTTATCTATTAACGTTGGGAACATTTTTACTTTATTTCTCTTCAAAACAAGAAGCAGAAAACTGTAGTCCATCTTCTGAGACCTCCGAGTTCGTGTAAAGCACCAGATTAGGGTTCAAGCGCGGAAGATCGTGGTTACAAATGTATTTATAGTATGTTTTCATTAAATGTAAAACAGATTTATTTATAGTAGATTTTCCTTAAATGTAAAACAGCAGATTTAAGGTCCAAAATCAATATAGTATGTTTTCCTTAAATGTAAAACAGATTTTTTACATTCAAGATCTAAAATCATTTGACATAGGGTGAAAAACTTATTATGGAGAGAGTGGAAAACTTAAATGACAGATTTACTAGGTTATAACTACTTTAAATGTATTTGAAAAAGATATTATAGTACAGAAATTCCTGAATTAAAATCTAAAACTATTTATCATCGGTAAGAGTATATTTTCCTTAAATGTATATAATGAAACATATTTAAGGTAAAAAATCTGCAGGAATATAGATCACAGCGATGAATTATTTCGATGAATTATTTTAAATGTATTTGAAATTAAATCATAAGGATGAGAAACAAACTCAATATTTCAACGGAGAAATACTGTTACCTAAAAACTGAATTATTTTAAATGTATTTGAAATCAAATCATAAGGATGAGAAACAAATCCAATATTGCAACGGAGAAATGTTTGTGGATCCTGGGGCAATGGTAGCGGCTCTGACTTGATCTCACGTCGGGTTCCGTAATTTCTGCAACGGTAGGATTTGCTTTATATGAAAATGTTTAACGATATAGGATATTTGATTCAAAAGTCAAATTTATGGAGATGCGGGGTATCGATCCCCGTACCTCTCGCATGCTAAGCGAGCGCTCTACCATCTGAGCTACATCCCCTTACATATATAGCATTCACTCTATTAATTATGTTATATTTTGAATTTAACCTCTCTTTCTTAAAAAACCTGCTCGTTGTTATAATATTGTGTTCTTTGAAACCTCTCTTTCAAAAGTCCCAAACGTCAATCATTTATGGTTAAGGAATTTATCAAGAAAAATTAACTAAATTTATGTTATTTAACACTTCTTAAGAATCTGTACGAACAAATATAATTGCAAGTAAATCTGTATCTTCATCACAAATATTGGACTTTTTTATTGTTAATCTGTGATCTCTTCATTGTAAAGTTACATGAATCTCGGATCAAATTATTGTGGTTCATCTTTGTAAATATTTTTATAAAGAGAAATCCATAATATTAATTAATATTAATTGAATTGAATTAAAAACTAATATATTGCTTTAGTGGAATATATATATATATATATATATATATATATATATATATATCATTTTAAAAAAGAAATAGTGATACATTTTTTATAATATAATTATCTTTTAATAATATAATTATATATGGTCTTTCGGGTGTAGTTGGTGATGGAGTATACTCTTAAGGCACTCTATTATGTGAAGTCATCGGTTTAAAACCCTCGAATTATTTTGTGTGCAGCATGAAGGGCCATGTTGGCATGCCTACAGGTTATAGTTGTAGCAGTTGGATAACACGACCCCATGTCATGCAAGTACGTGCCCGACTAGTTGTGGATTATGTCAATCACAAATATATATATATATAGGAATTAAAAAAAAAAGATTAAAAACCATAGCTATCTTTTAACATTATATACAAAAAAGAGATTTACAGTCGTCTCAAGTAGAGGCTTGCCTTCAAGGAAACCGGGTCCTCTACCATTAGAGTTTTTTCAGGTCTGGTCAAATTATTCAAAGTTTTCCATCTAACCAGTTATTTGGATAAATAAAGAAATGGTATAGCTATCAGCCTATGACTAAACATTATAGTAAAAAGACCATCAAACAGTGCAAACATTAAGCAATGGGAGAATAAGGACTTTACTCCACTATCACTTCCAACGACACATCTTCCTCTCTTAACTCCTCTTGTACAATAACAAAGGGTTGAGGATAGTTGTTGATCTCAATTGGATTGGTCTGGGTATCGAATGATCCAACAAAGCACTTCTCATTATTATTTCATGTCCTCTTCTCTACAACCTAGGTAACTTAAATCCCAATCCCAAACACTGTCTTGCACACAACGTCAACTTTTCTTTCAAAAATCCTAATGGTATGAAGAATGTCATGTTGTTCCTCATGTTTATTTTCAAAGGCCCAAGAAATTATAGTTTTAACCAACCAATATGTCTCTGCAATATGAAAAAAAATTGTCTCCCAAGTTCTGGAGTACACCCGGTCTTTCACCCATCGCTCCACCTCCTTCAAGACCTAGGAATCAGTTAGGCTCTTTCTTTTTCCTCTAACTAATCTCTCCAACTCCAATACTTTTATCCTAGCAATGTCAAATAAACTTTCCTAATGAGTTTTATTTGCCTTCCATGCCTCATTTTCGGCTCTAGAAGAATGTCTGGGTTTCTTAAAGGTTGAGGTCTTTCGAGGAACAGGACCATTATTTCTCTTATGTCCTCTTCGCTCTTTTTCTAAACCTATGTTATAGCGTCAATTGCTACCATTGAAGCATTAATGATCTTATTTTCCTAGTCCCTATCCTACTTGCATACATCTTTTCCCCATACCTCCTTGAGATATTCTAAAAATGACTTTTTTGGAACTTGTACACACCCTAGAAGTTATGCAACACACATATACACGGGTTGTCCAAAGGAAAGTCGCGT
>ML800416.1:343511-360053 GCA_009831015.1 Picea engelmannii
TGAGTTACAGGTTTGGTTAATTACCTAACTCTATTTACCCGCACTCAACCATCTCTAACTTACCAGAGATGACTTAAATAGAACATCAATCCAAGCAGAAAGGTAATGAATGAATGTGTAACAAAGCAAACAAACATTGGTTGATCCCTGTCATGACTGCAAGCCCCTAAAACTCCCTTGCTTTGTTGGTTCTCAAACTTGGAAACCCACGTTTCCAATCATCCCTGAATACTACTTTATCTAACTAGGAGCCTTCTTGAAGTATCCTCGAGTCTATTGATGTATCCGAGGTTGATATCTACCTTATTGCAGAAGCTTGGGTGGAGGGACCCAAAGTTATCTTCAACAGAGCAGTGTCGTGACAGTGCATGTAACTAATTATCCTTCAGACTGTTGATTTAAATAATAAGATGTTCATTCTTTCAACATTTTGTGTTATCAATGTTTAATTCATAGTTAGTATTGTTTAGAACATTAATTGCAGTGAATTTCTCTCATATTTGATCAAGCTAACAAATTAGTTATTAGTATAACTATGTTTTCTTGTAGAATTGTATGCATAAGTTTTGCAGGTTTTGGAAGAAGCAATCAAGAAAGAGAGAGAGGAATGGAGATTTTGGATCTACACCAAACGTAGGACCACAAGTTGATTGTTAATTGTTAATTGTTTTGATTAAATAAGTTATAGACTATGTGTTGCTTGATGTTATTGGAATTTTTTTTATCTTTTTACGATTATCGATATGTTTCGGTCTTGCCCACAACTATAGGGGACTTTCCCCACAAACAGAATTGGCGACCATACTGGGGATTCTCCCTAGTGGGTCTATCTATGGGGTCTGCTTTGCTTGTTTGGTTTGTTTTGTTTTTCTTTTGTCTCTAACTTATTTTTGGTATTTAGATCAGCGACCTTTAATTGTCTGAGCCCTTCTTTGTTCATCTAAACCCGATTGATTTCCTTATTATTTCTTTTTTGGAATTTGTGGGGTCATATACGTGTTGTCCTTCTATAGTAGTCATGTACATATGTGTCCTCCTGTTAAGAAAGTCGTGTACATATGCAGGTTGCCTTGGTTACAAGCGCGTACATCTCTACAAGGGAAGTTTTTTGTAACTTTTTATATTTGTTGGGTATTGGGATGGGTGTCTAGAGTCTTTGTTGGGGTCCTTGGACTTTGTCTGTGTTGCTATTTGAGTGCAAAATTTAATTAATTAGGTTCTTTATAAGGAAAAAAAAACTTGCATTTCTTTGTTTGTCATTTTCAAGCTTATAGAGATGGTTTAGGAAGTTTTTCTCAGATTCTTTCTTGGTTGGGACATGATTGGTTGTTGTCCTTGATAGTTCTTTATAGGTTTGGGTGTTTCTTGCCGCTTTTCTTGCTTTGTTTCTTTCTTGTTTTCTTTGAGAAGAAATTTTGCTTGAAATTTTCATATTTCTCCTTCGCCTTTTAAACAAGAAAAACAAAATAACTTTAGAAAGTGCGCTTTTTGTATTTCTTTTCAGTCCTTATTGCTCTTGTTCGCTGAAAAATAAAATTCTTTGAAGTGTACTTTCTATTTTAAAGTGTTTTTTCGTTTCAAAATACATTCTGCATTCTTGAAAGGCCTCCATTTTTTAAAGAGTTAGTTACAATTTTGATGAAAAGGATAGTGTAGTTCTTTTCAGTTGATTTCATTAAAGAAAATTGCATCGGTAGTGCTTTGCATCTAAATGGAAATTTTTGCATTCTTGCATATCATTAAAAAGTAAAGAGTTTGTTCCTTTTCTGAAGCGTTTTTGCACTAATTTTTCAGTGAAGAATAAGTTTATTGCATAACAATGTTCTGATAAGTGTCTTTATTTTCTATTGCATCTTTAAAAACAACACTCAATTGCATTTGTTTCCTTTTTGAGTAAACAACATCCCTTTAAAAAAATGAACGCTTAACTAAAATAAACTAGACTTTTCATTTTTTTAGGGTGAACAAACTAGCTTAAGCATAGGGCCTTGGACTAGGTTGGAGAGTTAACTCTACAGTGCCATTAAAACAACTTAGGAGTCTGAGATAAGGAGACTGTAAAACCAACCTTCATATAAGTATAGTTGGGAGCCTCCTCTAACATAGGAGCTAAACATGAGGTCGTGTGAGGAAGAGCCAAGGAGATAACCCCTATGAAGCTTGACTCAACGTTGCAGAGAGATCGTAATTTGGGTGTTTCTCTAGTTGATCTAGGTGGATATCGGTGGCCACCCACCTTTTCCAACTGGCTCAAAACAACTTTCTGGCAATTTTGACAATTTACTATTTTTAGCAGGTTTTAACTTTCAGGGCCATTTTGAGGGCCTAAATGACGGTTTTTCGAGATCGAGGTTCTCAATGATAGTTGAAGGCATGATTGAGCCCCCAAAATGAATCTCCTCGATGATACCTTTCCAACGAGCTATCATACACCTAAAACAGAGATCGTATGCAAAAGTTACGACCCTGAGAAGTTGATGTACTAACTTGCCCAAATGGGGCCCACATGACTTTTGGCGCTTCATCTCCTAGGGTTAGGTTTTTGGATGTCTAGGACTTTTGGCATTCCCGTTTATTGTAAAAGGGCCTTCAGAGCCTCATTGTAACTATCTTCTTGCGAATGCGAGTAGCCGTCACATCTCTTCTTGGAGATAAGCTGCCACCATTCTAGCGAGTCTTTCACTCTGTATTTTACAGTCTCTGTACATTTCTTTCATTAATAGAAATCGTGTATTACTGTATATCTGTGTTTATGGTTGCATATCTTATACGTTTCTGTTATATTATTGAATATCTGCGATATCTCTATGCATTTCTTTATTATATCTCCGCTCTCATTTCGTGCCGAAAATAATCCGGATCAGTGGTATCAGAGCAAAAGGAGAACAGAAGGACACTACAACCACTACAGCGTCGCCCCAAGCACCTTCTATCCTACAGAAGCAGGTCGACAAGGCTGTAGCAAAATGCAAAGATTCCTTTTGCACAACATCCTCTCATGTAGCCCGACTTGTTGAACAACCTCAACCTCAATGGGTTCACGATAGACTTCCACAAACTGAGCAGTGCGACGTCTTCAGCAAGACAAGCAACTCACCAAGATGCAGATTCAACAAACGCTTTTCCTTCTCCCCCAGGAACTCAACGCAATGGAGACCATTGCTTCCTAAGGAGGGAGGATTGATCCAGGTGGATATCGGTGGTCACCCACCTTTTCCAAATGGCTCAAAACAACTTTCTGGCAATTTTGACAATTTACTATTTTTAGCAGGTTTTAACTTCCGGGGCCATTTTGAGGGCCTAAATGAAGGTTTTTCGAGATCGAGGTTCTCAATGATAGCCAAAGGCATGATTGATCCCCCAAAATGAATCTCCTTGATGATACTTTTCCAACGAGCTATCATACGCCTAAAACGGAGATCGAATGCAAAAGTTACGACCCCGGGAAGTTGATGTACTAACTTGCCCAAACGGGGCCCACATGACTTTTTGCGCTTCATCTCCTAGGGTTAGGTTTTTGGATGTCTAGGACTTTTGGCATTCCCGTTTATTGTAAAAGGGCCTTCAGAGCCTCATTGTAACTATCTTCTTGCAAATGCAAGTAGCCGTCACATCTCTTCTCAGAGATAAGCTGCCACCATTCTAGCGAGTCTTTCACTCTGTATTTTACAATCTCTGTACATTTCTTTCATTAATAGAAATCGTGTATTACTGTATATCTGTGTTTATGGTTGCATATCTGATACGTTTCTGTTATATTATTGAATATCTGTGATATCTCTGTGCATTTCTTTATTATATTTCCGCTCTCATTTCGTGCCGAAAATAATCCGGATCACTAGTGCCCATACCTCCTTGTGAGGCAGGGCTTTTGAAACTTCAGGATTTTTTACACTGCCCATACATTTGATCCCAATTGTCCATTGTACCCCCCATATGTTGACTATGAGTTGGTATCCTTAGTTACCTTTCCTAGGTTTTTTAGAGGTGATTGTGGGGGGTTTCCCGCAGTACCTGGGGAAAACATCACTTCACACTTTCCAGTACCCCTTAAGGGTCCCACGCAAAGCATGGGTACTTGCACCGGGTAGGGATAGTTAGCGGAGATCGGGGTAACTACCTCTCACTCCTTCGTTCGTTGGTTCACAGGACGTAATCAACCCGTGCCTTCGTCCGGAAGGTCCTTGCCTAACTTCTTTACTACTGCAGTCTCAGGACCTAATCCACCTGTGCTGGAGTATTGGTGAAGTTGTTTGTGGTTGTTGCTTCCATAAGACTTTTTTCTAGTGGTGTGCTCTACGTACGTAGACGAGTTAGGTAAGTATGTTGGTAGTTACCTTGATTCTGTGATTTAAAGTGGTTGATCAACTGCCTCGTCGATCTAGGAGAGTTCAGGATATTCCACCTATTGAATTGGATTCTTTGTTGCCTCCTTTGAGGTGTCAACTCGATCGAACCGACATTTTTGTACCGGTTGGTCCTATTGACATCGTAGAAATGGAGACCGTAGAGACAAACGCTTTTTCACCGAAGGTTACACGCATATCGGATCTCAAGGTCGAAGGCTTCATTAGACCCTTTAACCCTCCATTGACTAGATTAGATGATCTGTTCGTCTTGTAGATTTCAACTTTCAATTCGGATTACACTAATAGTCACCCTCTTCGGTGGTCCTTCATGGACAACACTTCATAAGTGTCTGGGACGGGGGGGCAACGACCCCCATGTTGGCAATAGTATGAGGAGGCATCCTACCTCCTTTCATGTCTACCCAAATGACTAGTGTGGTTTAATCCAAAGTCACTTCGTCGGTTAATGGCTCTGCACCACTGGTCATTGGGTCCACTAGGCCTTTGAGTGTGATCTCTTCGTCACCTTCAGTGTTTAATGCTTTCTAGCTTTGAATGTCGTTGATTGGCATGTAGAACATGTCAGTTGGCCCCCAGTCGATTCCTTAGAGTGTTAACGTTGGAGCCGATAGTTCTTCAACTCCTTTCCAAATTGTTCCATGGAGCAAAGGGCACATCCCTACATCATTCCCCTCACTTGGGAGTGGGTATTTCCCATATTCTGACCCCAATGCATTCATAGAATGAGGCGGTTCTATGGGAGGAGGTTTCCAATCCTCAGAGATGTTGTCTTCTTCAAACCCTTTCACGCTATTTGGTGGATTCATGAGCAATCCCTTCCCCTCTTCTGGAACGTCGGTAGGGGGAACCCATTCCAAGCCCAATGGAATCACGCGCAAGGGTTGTACTCTTCACAACCAAGTGTAAGCAACATGTATTAAGACAATCAAACAAAAATGGAATATTTTAAATCATATATATATAGTATGATTAATAGAAAAAATATGTTAAATAACTCTTTTTCATTTAAAAAAAATGAAATTTACTATCGAAATGTAAGTCCTTTCATTTCAGGTTGTGTTTTCTTTTTTAACTGAACGGAATCCACACTTATTCAGTTGAGATGGAAATGGAGTGGGTGGATTGAAATTAATCATTTATCTATTAATGTTTTTAACCCCAGTTAAGTTAATTGCTGATTGGCTATATTCGATAAAAGTCGCCAGATTTAAGGTCATTTCTATGAAAGGTCGCGTGTTCAATCCCGGTGTCTACGTTGGGAACATTTTTACTTTATTTCTCTTCAAAACAAGAAGCAGAAAACTGTAGTCCATCTTCTGAGAACTCCGAGTTCGTGTAAAGCGCCAGATTAGGGTTCAAGCGCGGAAGATCGTGGTTACAAATCTCATTGTCCAGAGATATATGATATTGCTACTAGTAGCAGGTATGTTTAATAATATATTTCTTTTAGAGGTCATTTAGTCAGGATGTCCGAGTGGTCTAAGGTTCCAGACTCGAGTTTTTGGGTAGGTTTCAGATCCAACGCCTGCATGTCCTTTTAAACGTTATTATCGTGAAATTTTATGTTACGCGAGGTCACTCTTTAGGAAAATGACAGTACCGTGAGGGCATTTGGTCTAGTGGTATGATTCTCGCTTAGGGTGCGAGAGGTCCCGAGTTCAATTCTCGGAATGCCCCCTGTTGCTTTATTAAAATTCTATCCCTTTGCCCACGCTCTTCAAAACAGTTCCATTTTGAGATCTTACTGAGATTCATCTCGTTTTAACGAAATCAGCCATCTAATGCTATTTTCTGAAAAGCCGTTACATGTTGCTTTACTGAAATTCAATCCCTTTTCTCACACTCTTCCAAGCAGTTCCATTCCATTTTAGTTGAGTGTTTACTTCACGAAACCTTCGGGACGACGACTAAATCATTAAAAATTAGGTAAATTAACATGCACTTGCCTAGAAATTCAACCAGACATCCAATCTAGCAATCATTGGGGTTTTTCCCATGATTATTTAAATTCTTACATTCACTTTGCATTTTCCAGTTAATTGCACATTTGCCTGGAGCTCACACAATTCTTGGATTTCAGATTCAACGGTCTAACTAGGGTTGTAATTTATTTGCTGTGATATGTCAAATTATATCTATATTTAGAGCATGTTTTCCTTAAATGTGATGAAACAGATTTAAGGCAAAAAAATCCAAAATGTTTATGTATATTTATTAGGTTATAACTATTTTAAATGTATTTGATATCAAATCATAAAGATAGTAAACAAACCCAATATTATAGCAGAGAAATTCCTGAATTAAAATCTAAAACTATTTTTGATTGGTAAGAGTATATTTTTTTTAAATGTATATAGTAAGAGTATATTTTCTTTAAATGTATATAATGAAACAAATTTAAAGTAAAAAATATGCAGGAGTATATATCTACACAGTTATAGATTAAAGTGATGAATTATTTTAAATGTACTTAAAATTATAGATCACAGCGATGAATTATTTTAAATGTATATGAAATCAAATCACAAGGATGAGAAACAAATTCAATATTTCAAGGGATATTTACTTGAAATTTGGTCAGAAATTGTTGGATTAGTAAATTTAAGTGATTATTTCTGTAAAATCCGAGTGCTTTGAGAGTTTCTCAGCATGCTGAATCCATTTCTGCATTCAAAAATAGATTCTAAACAACAAAAAACAATGATTCGTGTAAATCAAATCATTTTTATAAAATCCAAGGTATAAATCAAATTATTTAAAGATGAGAAACAAATCCAATATTGCAACGGAAAAATCCAATATTAAAAGGTTTATGGAGATGCAGGGTATCGATCCCCATAAATCTCGCATGCTAAAGTAGCGCTCTACCATCTGATCTACATCCCCTCAATGGATAACGTGAGCTCTATTACTTAACTTATATTTAAAATTAACCTAACTATCTTTGAAAGCCATATCGTTGTTATAATATTGTGTTCTTCGTTACACTTCAAAACTCCTAAACATCAATCATTTATGATTAAGGAATTTATCAAGAAAAATTAACTAAATTTATGTTATTTAACACTTCTTAAGAATGTGTACGAACAAATATAATTGCAATTAAATCTGTATCTTCATATTGCTTTAGGAATGACTCTAGCATATTGGATAAGGTGTTATTCTAAAATATTATTCATAAGAAAAAAATGAAGCATATATTTCAAACTTTAAGTTTCTGGTTAGTATCAAGTATCATTGTATGAGAGATTTCAAATATCACATGTTTTTAAAATCTAAATTTCGGATCAAATTATTGTGGATCATTTTTGATAATAATTTTATAAAGAAAAATCCATAATATAAATTAATATTAATTGAATTAAATTAAAAATTAGTATAAAATTTTGAGTATTATATATATATATATTTCATTATAAATAATTAATTAAATTGAATGAAAAATTAGTATGAAAAATTGAGTATTATTTATATTTATATATATGTCATTATAAATAATTTTAAAAAAGAAAGAGTGATATACTTTTTATAATATAATTATATATGGTCCTTGGGGTGTAATTGGTGATGGAGTGTACTATTAAGGGATTCTATTATGTGAAGTTATCGGTTCAAAACCCTCGACTTATTTTGTGTGTCGCATGAGGGGTCGCCTTGACATGCCTAGAAGTTATAGTGGTAGCAGTTAGATAACACGACCCCGTGTCAACTTAGGAGTCTGAGATAAGGAGAGTGTAAAACCAACCTTCGTATAAGTATAGTCAGGAGCCTCCTCTAACATAGGAGCTAAACATGAGGTCGCGTGAGGAAGAGCCAAGGTGATAACCCCTCTGAATCTTAATTGAACATTGCAGAGAGATCGTATTTTGGGGGTTTCTCTAGTGTCCATACCTCCTTGAGAGGCGACACTTTCAAAACTTCAGGATTTTTTACACTACCCATACATTCAATCCCAACTATCCACTGTACCCCCCGACACTGATTGTGAGTTGGTACCCTTAGTTACCTTTCCTAGGTTTTTTAGAGGTGTATGTGGGGGGTTTCTCACAATACACGGGGAAAACGTCACATCACACTTTTCAGTACCCTTGGAGGGTTCCACGCAAAGCGTGGGTACTTGCACTAGGTAGGGATAGTTAGCGGAGGTCAAGGTAACTGCCTCTCACTCCTTCGTTTATTGGTTCACGGGACTTAATCAACCCGTGCCTTCGTTCGGAAGGTCATTTCCTAAATTCTTTACTATTGCAGTCTCAAGACCTAATCCACCCGAGTTGGAGTATTGGTGAAGTTGTTTGTGGTTGTTGTTTCCATAGGAATTTTTTCTAGTGGTGTGCTCTACGTACGTAGACAACTTAGGTAAGTGTGTTGGTAGTGTTGAATTTTCACTATGCTAGGCTCAAGCATGAGGTTTATTTCAATTTTAGCATTTACTTGAACCATAAACAAATGCATCTACACCATTCAATATTGTTGCAATAACAAAGATCACAAGAAGAAGTACCATGCACAAGAACAAAAGAAATATCCTAGGAAACCCTTTTACTCAAGGGAAGAAAACCCATCAATCCTTTGCTATATTCTCCAAAGAATATCCCCCAACCATAAAACCTTAATGCACGCAAGAGGGTGCTCTACAACCTTGAAACTTGTGCCCAAGAGAGGTGCGCACTTCATCCCTAGAAATGTACTTGCTAAAATTTCCAAATGACAAGTGACTTGTGTATTTCCTCAATGGGGAAATCACCTTTATTTATACTAGATTTGACACATCAAAAGTGGTGTCTATTGGCACAATAGGACCGACCTCAATAACTCAGAAAATAATTAATTATAACAATAAACATTAATTATCTTTCACATATGGTGGAGCCAACCTGTACCCTTTACATTACAATTAGGGTTACAGGTAAATCTTACACTTAGACAATATAGCAAGGGATCCACACGTCCACTAGCGCTCAGCCACTAGGGACACATCCTCCTATGCTTAGCCACAGGGACGTCATACTCAACAGAATCATATGGAGTACCTCATTGTCTCAACTCTCACAGAGAGGAGAATGATAAACCCGACCAATACTCAACTCTCCAGAGGAGAACGATGCCCCATCCATTCGAGGACGAATCAACTCTCACACAAAGGAGAACGATGCCCCATCCATTGGAGGACGAATCAACTCTCACACAAAGGAGAACGATGCCCCATCACGTGGGTATGCCCAACACTAGGCTCCCTCTCAGGTCAACTCAACTAAGTCTCAGAGGAGAACATGTCATGGAGGATGTCTCACGAAGCTGCAATCATCAACACTCCCTCTCAGCGAGGGAGGAATTCTCCACCAGGCCAAGTCTCTCATGGAAGTACTCGAACTTCATCCTGGCAAGCGGTTTGGTGAAGATATCTGCAATCTTCTCATGTGTAGGAAGGTATTGCACGTGTATCAATTTCCTCTACACCATGTCTCTGATATGATGATATTTTATTTCAATGTGTTTCGATTTATCGTGAAACACGGGATTCTCAGAGAGCTTCACGCAACTCTGGTTATCACAATGAATAATGGTAGGATCCATCTCACGATCAAATAAATTTGTCAAGAGCTTGCAAATCCACATTGCTTCACGGACTGCCACACTCAATGCTATATATTCTACTTCTGTGGTAATCAAGGCCACGGAGGTTTGTTTCCTGTTGCACCAGGAAACCATGGCAAACCCCAAGGTAAAAAAACAACCGGATGTGCTCTTCCATTCCACTGCGCTCCCTGCCCAGCCTACATTGGCATATCCTTACAAACACATGTCTACACTAGACGCATATCTCAAGTCATATCCAATTGTGCCTCGTAGATATCTCAATACATGCTTCGTTGCTATCTAGTGAGTTTGTCTCAGCTGACTCATGAACTGACTAAGTACATCCATTGTATAGCATATATCAGGTCTGGTGTTAACCAGATACATCAATGATCCAATCAACTATTGGTATAAATGTGGATCAATCTCCCCTAAATCAGTAGAAGCATCGTTTATTTTCTTCAAATCCATCACCATCGGTGTAGGCATGGATTTGCAGTCTGTCATACCGAACTTCTTCAATATCTCCATTGTATATTTTCCTTGACTCATTAAAATATCGTCAGTCCTCTGCCATACTTCTAGTCCCAAGAAGTAGTGCATCATACCTAGATCCTTCATCTCTAATTCAAAAGTCAATGCTCGCTTGCATTCAACAATAAGTCTTTCTGAACCAGTGAGGAATAAGTCATCCACATACAGGACCAAGATCAAGCACTCATCACTAACAATGTGATAATATAGGTTTGGATCATCAACACTTTTGTTGAAGCCCAAACTCATCAAGAATCCATCCACGTTCTCATACCAAGCACAAGGTGTCTTCTGTAGTCCATGCAGAGATTTATTCAACCTGCACACATGAGATTTCTCGTCATGTATCATGAATCCTTCTGGTTGCTCGATGTAAACTTCTTCCTCAATCTCACCATTGAGAAATGTTGTCTTTACATCCATCTGATGTAGTTTCCAACCCATGGATGCAGCCAGTGCAATGATAGTACGGATGGAGGTGTATCGGGCTACTGGAGAAAACGTCTCCTCATAATCAATTCCTTCCACCTGTGAGAATCCTCTGGCTACAAATCTCACTTTGTATTTCTCGAAACTTCCATCAACTACATGTTTGATCTTATAGATCCACTCAGAAGTTACTACAGACTTCCCTTCTGGTCTCGGAACAATATCCCACAAATCATTCTTCATGATGGAATGATACTCTTATACCATGGAATCTTTCCATACATGCCAACCTATTGCTTCTCCATGACAAGAAAGCTCAGTATCAATGATGTGGCTCATGGCTAAAAAATAGATCGAAATTTTCTTCGGTTTCTTGCTCTCTCGAAATGTGCCTTGAGGAGTTGCATGGCCCTCTACCTCCTGCAAAGTTTTTCTAGCCCAAGAAGGCCTTTTATGGCCTACTGCAATGTCTCTAGGAACATCAACTGGAGCAGTTGGATCAACTGGAACAACTGGATCGACTAGAATGATGGTTGTCTCCCTTTGAACTGTTGAAGGGGGAGAGGGTATTGTCTCACTGTCAATCTCTATCTGAGATTCTATGGATCTTCGAAAGGCTATCTCTTCCTCAAAGATGACATCTTTGCTCACCTCAATTTGTCTCTAACCATGGATGTAGATTTGATATGCCTTCAAAGATTCACTATATCCCACAAATTTACCCTTTATGCCTGAAGGGTCTAGCTTAGACCTCTTCTCTTTAGGTACATGAAATTATATTGGATACCCAAATATCCTGAAGTGTCCATTCTCAGGATTCACTCCGGTGAAGGCTTCTTCAGGAGTTATGTTCTTCAAAATATGGTGAGGACTCCTCTTCTGAACATATACTATTGTCATGCATGCGTATGCCCACAGAATCATAGGTAGACTCTGATCATATATCATTTCTTTGGTTTCCTCGATGATGGTTATGTTCTTCCTCTTTGAAACCCCATTTTGCTGAGGGTTGTAAGGAACTGTGTACACCTTCCTGATCCCTACTTCAATACAAAAATTATTGAAATCCTTGGAGGTGTATTCTCCTCCATTATCTGATCTTAGTACCTTGATCTTCCTTCCAGTCAGGGTCTCAACCCAAGCTTTGAATTCTTGAAATCTTGCAAGGACTCCATGCTTGGTCTTCAGGAAATAAATCCATGTTTTTCGAGAGTGATCATCTATGAAAAGCACATAGTACAAATATCCATTTAGGGAGGCAACAATCATTGGTCCACACACTTCTAAATGTATCAAGTCCAAGATTTCCTTGGATATGTTGTCACTTCCCAAGAAGGACCCCTTGACATTCTTACCAAGGGCACAACCTCTGCAAACACCTTTATGATGAATCTGTATCTCTGGAAGGCATGTTACCATTTTCCCTAGAGATGGAAGGGCTCTATAATGAATGTGAGAAATTCTCTTATGCTATAGCTCACTCAAGTTGATATTATCATGTAACAGGGCCTGGATTAGTCGGACAGTCAACCTATATAATTTATTTTCTCGAACACCAATTTTTCGGGCAGAATCCATATGTGAGTCCTTGTGCCATGCAAGAACTTTTCCTTCAGAAAAGGTAACCTTATAGCCTTTGTCTTCTAAGGTAGAAATGGATACAAGGTTCCTCTTCATCCTAGGTACATATAGTACCTCACTTAACTTAAGAGGTGTGTCAGAATCTAGTTGGAATGTAGAAGTTCCAACCCCTTTCACATTATATCTGGCATTGTCTCCAAGTACAACATGTAGATTGGTCTCTTTCTCAACAAGATCTGTCAAATGATCTCTATATCCGATCATGTGCCTAGAGGCACCATTGTCAATTAACCGAATATCATTATCAATAGGAACCGTACCTAAGAGTGCTTAAATGAATAAGGTTTTTTCTTTGTTGTTTTCATCTCTCTGAAGTCTTGACTTCTAGGAACTGAAGTTGCTTGATCCATCAAGATTATCTTCCATCATAGTTATGTTCATCATATTTTCAGATTCTTCACAAACCCTTACCAACTAGACTAGGAAACCTAACGGCTAGGCTAGGATAGCAATCTTAGGTTTCATTGGGCTTATGACTGCCAACAATAAGCCTTGAAAGTCAAAAGAACACTAGTGAGCTTAAAAGCTCCTTCAATGAGCTACATAAACCCTAAATATGAATTTTCTGCAGAAAATTGTGAAACCCTAGAAACCCTAGGGCCAAAAATACAAAATTCTCAGAATTGCAATCTAAGAGTTGTTGGAGGTGCACTAAGGGAGGTCGTACACCCCTATGTAATTTTTATCCCCAACATTTCAGTATTAAGTGCTAGAACACCCAAAGAGGAGAGGGTCATACAGATTTCTGGAAACCCTAGGAGGGTCGTACAGTTTTGCAAAAGAGAGAGGACGGTTGCTAGAAGCTTGTGCAATGGCTTCTTCAAGACCTATTCTTTGAAACCATGTTGAATTTTCACTATGATAGGCTCAAGCATGAGGTTTATTTCAATTTTAGCATTTACTTGAACCATAAACAAATGCAGCGACACCATTCATAGTTGTTGCAATAACCAAGATCACAAGAAGAAGTATCATGCACAAGAACACAAGAAATATCCTGGGAAACCCTTCTACTCAAGGGAAGAAAACCCAACAATCCTTTGTTATATTCTCAAGAGAAGATCCCCCGACCATAAAACCCTAATGCACACAAGAGGGTTCTCTACAACCTTGAAACTCGCGCCCAAGAGATGTGCGCACTTCATCCCTAGAAATGTATTTGCTGAAATCTCCAAATGATAAGTGACTTGTGTGTTTCCTTAATGGGGAAATCACCTTTATTTATACTAGAATGGACACATCAAAAGTGGTGTCTATTGGCACAATAGAGCCAACCTCAATAACTCAGAAAATAATTAACTATAACAATAAACATTAATTGTCTTTCACATATGGTGGGGTCGACCTGTACCCTTTACATTACAATTAGGGTTACAGGTAAATCTTACACTTAGACAATATAGCAAGGGATACACACGTCCACTAGTGCTCAGCCACTAGGGGCAAGTCCACCTGTGGTCAGCCACAGGGATGTCATACTCAACATAATCATCTGGAGTACCTCATCGTCTCAAATCTCACACAAAGGAGAACGATACACCCATCACATGGGCACACCCAACCATTGGGGGACGACTCATCTCTCTAGAGGATAACGATGCCCCATCCATTGGAGGACGACTCAACTCTCACATAGAGGAGAATGATGCCCCATCACGTGGGTATGCCCAACACTGGGCCCCTCTCAGGTCGACTCAACTCAGTCTCAGAGGAGAACGTGCCTTGAAGGATGTCTCACGAAGCTGCAGTCATCAACATGTTGTCACCTTGATTATGTGATTTAAAGTGGTTGATCAACTGCCTCATCGATCTAGGAGAGTTCAAGATATTCCTCTTATTGAATTGGGTTCTCTATCGCCTCCTTTGAGGTTTCAACTTGATCGAACTGACATTTTTCTACCAGCTGGTCCTATTGACATCGTAGAGATAGATCCCATAGAGACAAACGCTTCTACATTGAAGGTTAGACGCATATCGAATCTTGAGGTCAGAGCCTTCATTAGACCCTTTAACCCTCCATTAACTGGATCAGACGATCTAGTCATCTTGCAGATTTCATCTTTCGGTTTGGATTACACTAATAGTCGCCCTCATCGGGGGTCCTTCATGGATGACACTTCATAAGTGTCTGGGATGGGGGAGCCTACAACCCCCATGTTAGCAATAGTAAGAGGAGGTATCCTAACTTCTTTCCTGTCTACCTAAACGACTAGTGTGGTTTAATCCAAATTCACTTCGTCGTTCAATGTCTCTGCACCGTCGATCGTTGGGTCTACTAGGCCTTTGAGTGTGGCCTCTTCGTCACCTTTAGTGTTTAATGCATTCTCATTTTGAATTTTATTGATTAGCATGTAGAGCATATCGGTTGGCTCCTAGTCGATTCCTCAGAGTGTTAATGTTGGATCTGATATTTCTTCAACTCCTTTCCAAGTTGTTTTGTGGAGCGAAGGGAACATCCCTACGTCGTTCCTCTCACTTGGGAGCAGTTATTTCCCATATTCTGACCCCCAATCCATTCATAGAATGGGGCGGTGCTATGGGAGGAGGTTTCCAATCCTATGACATGTTGTCTTCTTCAAACCCTTTCACACTATTTGGTGGATTCAGGAGCAATCACTTCCCCTCTTATGGAATGTTGGCAGGGGGGAACCCCTTCCAAGCCCAATGGAATCACACACAAGGGTTTCACTCTTCACAAGGGATGTCATTAGGGGGTAACCCCTTTCTCGATTAGAACTACTCAATGCAAGGGGATTTCCCGTCGCAAGGGATGTCAATAGGGGGAAACCTTGCTTTTTCTTACGGGAACGAGATGAATGAACTAGGTTTTGCTCCTTATAACCAAATATTTCAAGGATTTAATCAAAACCATCGTCCATCAACAAACTCTTCCTAACAACCTGGTGTCAGTAATAATCTAGGGTATCATTTTCCGACGATTAATCAACTTGGGAGATCCAACTCTGCTATTTGGAATTCTAGGCCTCCGTCAACGCTACCATTTATGGCATTGTTAAACTTTTCATACCTGTAAAAATTGATGAATGATCGGGTCTTCCACAATCTGAACTGGCTTCTAGTCCCCACTAAGCTCCCCTCAGACATCCCAAAGTTTGAAGGTAAAGTCGGTGGGGATCCAGGTGACCACATGACCACTTCCACCTATGGTAATCATCTAATTCACTAAATGATGACTCCATTCGGGTATGCCTTTTCCAGTGAACTCTTACAAGAGTCACAATGAAATGGTACATTGAGCTTGATGGATCAACATTTCACACTTTCCATGATCTAACCTTGTTTTTTCTTAACCACTTCCAGCTTCATGTTCAGTACGATGTCGACATCGATCTCATGTCCATGCTTAAGAAAGATAAAGCCACTCACATATCAGATCATATCCAAGAGTGGCAGAGGCAGAAGAGGTTGATCAAAGCCATGGTCCCTCCAGAGATCCTATTGGAATGGTTCCTAAAGTCCTTGTTTCCTTACATGTCCAAGGATGTATCGACATGAGGAGTATCTTCTAAGGAGGAGGCGATTTTCAAGGCCCAACAGTTAGAACTAATCTACTTGCAATATGGGATCCTTTACGAGATAATACCAAATGCACCGTGACTGGGTATCGATCCTTCAAAAGTGAAGTTCGAACCACATTCTAATGACATTGTTGGTTCTATCAAAAGCACTACCACATATATGGTTGCAAACCAGATGACACAGATGACGATTCATCCATCTACGAACGGTCAAGCTACGACTTCGCCCGTTTCCACCATCCAAGCATCGGACGTACATGTTGTGTATTCGAAGACCCTAAAGGGTACCTAGAAACCTGGAGGGAAGAAGAAGGGTAAGGATAAGAAGGGAGGTGGAAACAACAATAAAAATGTTAAATCTGATGCAAATGTTGGGGGGGACGAGAAGGAGAAGAAAAAGGTGAAGTATCCTTGCAAAATTTGTAGTGAAGATCACCTTACCCATCATTGCT
>ML800416.1:362915-380688 GCA_009831015.1 Picea engelmannii
TGGAGTATTGGTGAAGTTGTTTGTGGTTGTTGTTTCCATAGGAATTTTTTCTAGTGGTGTGCTCTACGTACGTAGACAACTTAGGTAAGTGTGTTGGTAGTGTTGAATTTTCACTATGCTAGGCTCAAGCATGAGGTTTATTTCAATTTTAGCATTTACTTGAACCATAAACAAATGCATCTACACCATTCAATATTGTTGCAATAACAAAGATCACAAGAAGAAGTACCATGCACAAGAACAAAAGAAATATCCTAGGAAACCCTTTTACTCAAGGGAAGAAAACCCATCAATCCTTTGCTATATTCTCCAAAGAATATCCCCCAACCATAAAACCTTAATGCACGCAAGAGGGTGCTCTACAACCTTGAAACTTGTGCCCAAGAGAGGTGCGCACTTCATCCCTAGAAATGTACTTGCTAAAATTTCCAAATGACAAGTGACTTGTGTATTTCCTCAATGGGGAAATCACCTTTATTTATACTAGATTTGACACATCAAAAGTGGTGTCTATTGGCACAATAGGACCGACCTCAATAACTCAGAAAATAATTAATTATAACAATAAACATTAATTATCTTTCACATATGGTGGAGCCAACCTGTACCCTTTACATTACAATTAGGGTTACAGGTAAATCTTACACTTAGACAATATAGCAAGGGATCCACACGTCCACTAGCGCTCAGCCACTAGGGACACATCCTCCTATGCTTAGCCACAGGGACGTCATACTCAACAGAATCATATGGAGTACCTCATTGTCTCAACTCTCACAGAGAGGAGAATGATAAACCCGACCAATACTCAACTCTCCAGAGGAGAACGATGCCCCATCCATTCGAGGACGAATCAACTCTCACACAAAGGAGAACGATGCCCCATCCATTGGAGGACGAATCAACTCTCACACAAAGGAGAACGATGCCCCATCACGTGGGTATGCCCAACACTAGGCTCCCTCTCAGGTCAACTCAACTAAGTCTCAGAGGAGAACATGTCATGGAGGATGTCTCACGAAGCTGCAATCATCAACACTCCCTCTCAGCGAGGGAGGAATTCTCCACCAGGCCAAGTCTCTCATGGAAGTACTCGAACTTCATCCTGGCAAGCGGTTTGGTGAAGATATCTGCAATCTTCTCATGTGTAGGAAGGTATTGCACGTGTATCAATTTCCTCTACACCATGTCTCTGATATGATGATATTTTATTTCAATGTGTTTCGATTTATCGTGAAACACGGGATTCTCAGAGAGCTTCACGCAACTCTGGTTATCACAATGAATAATGGTAGGATCCATCTCACGATCAAATAAATTTGTCAAGAGCTTGCAAATCCACATTGCTTCACGGACTGCCACACTCAATGCTATATATTCTACTTCTGTGGTAATCAAGGCCACGGAGGTTTGTTTCCTGTTGCACCAGGAAACCATGGCAAACCCCAAGGTAAAAAAACAACCGGATGTGCTCTTCCATTCCACTGCGCTCCCTGCCCAGCCTACATTGGCATATCCTTACAAACACATGTCTACACTAGACGCATATCTCAAGTCATATCCAATTGTGCCTCGTAGATATCTCAATACATGCTTCGTTGCTATCTAGTGAGTTTGTCTCAGCTGACTCATGAACTGACTAAGTACATCCATTGTATAGCATATATCAGGTCTGGTGTTAACCAGATACATCAATGATCCAATCAACTATTGGTATAAATGTGGATCAATCTCCCCTAAATCAGTAGAAGCATCGTTTATTTTCTTCAAATCCATCACCATCGGTGTAGGCATGGATTTGCAGTCTGTCATACCGAACTTCTTCAATATCTCCATTGTATATTTTCCTTGACTCATTAAAATATCGTCAGTCCTCTGCCATACTTCTAGTCCCAAGAAGTAGTGCATCATACCTAGATCCTTCATCTCTAATTCAAAAGTCAATGCTCGCTTGCATTCAACAATAAGTCTTTCTGAACCAGTGAGGAATAAGTCATCCACATACAGGACCAAGATCAAGCACTCATCACTAACAATGTGATAATATAGGTTTGGATCATCAACACTTTTGTTGAAGCCCAAACTCATCAAGAATCCATCCACGTTCTCATACCAAGCACAAGGTGTCTTCTGTAGTCCATGCAGAGATTTATTCAACCTGCACACATGAGATTTCTCGTCATGTATCATGAATCCTTCTGGTTGCTCGATGTAAACTTCTTCCTCAATCTCACCATTGAGAAATGTTGTCTTTACATCCATCTGATGTAGTTTCCAACCCATGGATGCAGCCAGTGCAATGATAGTACGGATGGAGGTGTATCGGGCTACTGGAGAAAACGTCTCCTCATAATCAATTCCTTCCACCTGTGAGAATCCTCTGGCTACAAATCTCACTTTGTATTTCTCGAAACTTCCATCAACTACATGTTTGATCTTATAGATCCACTCAGAAGTTACTACAGACTTCCCTTCTGGTCTCGGAACAATATCCCACAAATCATTCTTCATGATGGAATGATACTCTTATACCATGGAATCTTTCCATACATGCCAACCTATTGCTTCTCCATGACAAGAAAGCTCAGTATCAATGATGTGGCTCATGGCTAAAAAATAGATCGAAATTTTCTTCGGTTTCTTGCTCTCTCGAAATGTGCCTTGAGGAGTTGCATGGCCCTCTACCTCCTGCAAAGTTTTTCTAGCCCAAGAAGGCCTTTTATGGCCTACTGCAATGTCTCTAGGAACATCAACTGGAGCAGTTGGATCAACTGGAACAACTGGATCGACTAGAATGATGGTTGTCTCCCTTTGAACTGTTGAAGGGGGAGAGGGTATTGTCTCACTGTCAATCTCTATCTGAGATTCTATGGATCTTCGAAAGGCTATCTCTTCCTCAAAGATGACATCTTTGCTCACCTCAATTTGTCTCTAACCATGGATGTAGATTTGATATGCCTTCAAAGATTCACTATATCCCACAAATTTACCCTTTATGCCTGAAGGGTCTAGCTTAGACCTCTTCTCTTTAGGTACATGAAATTATATTGGATACCCAAATATCCTGAAGTGTCCATTCTCAGGATTCACTCCGGTGAAGGCTTCTTCAGGAGTTATGTTCTTCAAAATATGGTGAGGACTCCTCTTCTGAACATATACTATTGTCATGCATGCGTATGCCCACAGAATCATAGGTAGACTCTGATCATATATCATTTCTTTGGTTTCCTCGATGATGGTTATGTTCTTCCTCTTTGAAACCCCATTTTGCTGAGGGTTGTAAGGAACTGTGTACACCTTCCTGATCCCTACTTCAATACAAAAATTATTGAAATCCTTGGAGGTGTATTCTCCTCCATTATCTGATCTTAGTACCTTGATCTTCCTTCCAGTCAGGGTCTCAACCCAAGCTTTGAATTCTTGAAATCTTGCAAGGACTCCATGCTTGGTCTTCAGGAAATAAATCCATGTTTTTCGAGAGTGATCATCTATGAAAAGCACATAGTACAAATATCCATTTAGGGAGGCAACAATCATTGGTCCACACACTTCTAAATGTATCAAGTCCAAGATTTCCTTGGATATGTTGTCACTTCCCAAGAAGGACCCCTTGACATTCTTACCAAGGGCACAACCTCTGCAAACACCTTTATGATGAATCTGTATCTCTGGAAGGCATGTTACCATTTTCCCTAGAGATGGAAGGGCTCTATAATGAATGTGAGAAATTCTCTTATGCTATAGCTCACTCAAGTTGATATTATCATGTAACAGGGCCTGGATTAGTCGGACAGTCAACCTATATAATTTATTTTCTCGAACACCAATTTTTCGGGCAGAATCCATATGTGAGTCCTTGTGCCATGCAAGAACTTTTCCTTCAGAAAAGGTAACCTTATAGCCTTTGTCTTCTAAGGTAGAAATGGATACAAGGTTCCTCTTCATCCTAGGTACATATAGTACCTCACTTAACTTAAGAGGTGTGTCAGAATCTAGTTGGAATGTAGAAGTTCCAACCCCTTTCACATTATATCTGGCATTGTCTCCAAGTACAACATGTAGATTGGTCTCTTTCTCAACAAGATCTGTCAAATGATCTCTATATCCGATCATGTGCCTAGAGGCACCATTGTCAATTAACCGAATATCATTATCAATAGGAACCGTACCTAAGAGTGCTTAAATGAATAAGGTTTTTTCTTTGTTGTTTTCATCTCTCTGAAGTCTTGACTTCTAGGAACTGAAGTTGCTTGATCCATCAAGATTATCTTCCATCATAGTTATGTTCATCATATTTTCAGATTCTTCACAAACCCTTACCAACTAGACTAGGAAACCTAACGGCTAGGCTAGGATAGCAATCTTAGGTTTCATTGGGCTTATGACTGCCAACAATAAGCCTTGAAAGTCAAAAGAACACTAGTGAGCTTAAAAGCTCCTTCAATGAGCTACATAAACCCTAAATATGAATTTTCTGCAGAAAATTGTGAAACCCTAGAAACCCTAGGGCCAAAAATACAAAATTCTCAGAATTGCAATCTAAGAGTTGTTGGAGGTGCACTAAGGGAGGTCGTACACCCCTATGTAATTTTTATCCCCAACATTTCAGTATTAAGTGCTAGAACACCCAAAGAGGAGAGGGTCATACAGATTTCTGGAAACCCTAGGAGGGTCGTACAGTTTTGCAAAAGAGAGAGGACGGTTGCTAGAAGCTTGTGCAATGGCTTCTTCAAGACCTATTCTTTGAAACCATGTTGAATTTTCACTATGATAGGCTCAAGCATGAGGTTTATTTCAATTTTAGCATTTACTTGAACCATAAACAAATGCAGCGACACCATTCATAGTTGTTGCAATAACCAAGATCACAAGAAGAAGTATCATGCACAAGAACACAAGAAATATCCTGGGAAACCCTTCTACTCAAGGGAAGAAAACCCAACAATCCTTTGTTATATTCTCAAGAGAAGATCCCCCGACCATAAAACCCTAATGCACACAAGAGGGTTCTCTACAACCTTGAAACTCGCGCCCAAGAGATGTGCGCACTTCATCCCTAGAAATGTATTTGCTGAAATCTCCAAATGATAAGTGACTTGTGTGTTTCCTTAATGGGGAAATCACCTTTATTTATACTAGAATGGACACATCAAAAGTGGTGTCTATTGGCACAATAGAGCCAACCTCAATAACTCAGAAAATAATTAACTATAACAATAAACATTAATTGTCTTTCACATATGGTGGGGTCGACCTGTACCCTTTACATTACAATTAGGGTTACAGGTAAATCTTACACTTAGACAATATAGCAAGGGATACACACGTCCACTAGTGCTCAGCCACTAGGGGCAAGTCCACCTGTGGTCAGCCACAGGGATGTCATACTCAACATAATCATCTGGAGTACCTCATCGTCTCAAATCTCACACAAAGGAGAACGATACACCCATCACATGGGCACACCCAACCATTGGGGGACGACTCATCTCTCTAGAGGATAACGATGCCCCATCCATTGGAGGACGACTCAACTCTCACATAGAGGAGAATGATGCCCCATCACGTGGGTATGCCCAACACTGGGCCCCTCTCAGGTCGACTCAACTCAGTCTCAGAGGAGAACGTGCCTTGAAGGATGTCTCACGAAGCTGCAGTCATCAACATGTTGTCACCTTGATTATGTGATTTAAAGTGGTTGATCAACTGCCTCATCGATCTAGGAGAGTTCAAGATATTCCTCTTATTGAATTGGGTTCTCTATCGCCTCCTTTGAGGTTTCAACTTGATCGAACTGACATTTTTCTACCAGCTGGTCCTATTGACATCGTAGAGATAGATCCCATAGAGACAAACGCTTCTACATTGAAGGTTAGACGCATATCGAATCTTGAGGTCAGAGCCTTCATTAGACCCTTTAACCCTCCATTAACTGGATCAGACGATCTAGTCATCTTGCAGATTTCATCTTTCGGTTTGGATTACACTAATAGTCGCCCTCATCGGGGGTCCTTCATGGATGACACTTCATAAGTGTCTGGGATGGGGGAGCCTACAACCCCCATGTTAGCAATAGTAAGAGGAGGTATCCTAACTTCTTTCCTGTCTACCTAAACGACTAGTGTGGTTTAATCCAAATTCACTTCGTCGTTCAATGTCTCTGCACCGTCGATCGTTGGGTCTACTAGGCCTTTGAGTGTGGCCTCTTCGTCACCTTTAGTGTTTAATGCATTCTCATTTTGAATTTTATTGATTAGCATGTAGAGCATATCGGTTGGCTCCTAGTCGATTCCTCAGAGTGTTAATGTTGGATCTGATATTTCTTCAACTCCTTTCCAAGTTGTTTTGTGGAGCGAAGGGAACATCCCTACGTCGTTCCTCTCACTTGGGAGCAGTTATTTCCCATATTCTGACCCCCAATCCATTCATAGAATGGGGCGGTGCTATGGGAGGAGGTTTCCAATCCTATGACATGTTGTCTTCTTCAAACCCTTTCACACTATTTGGTGGATTCAGGAGCAATCACTTCCCCTCTTATGGAATGTTGGCAGGGGGGAACCCCTTCCAAGCCCAATGGAATCACACACAAGGGTTTCACTCTTCACAAGGGATGTCATTAGGGGGTAACCCCTTTCTCGATTAGAACTACTCAATGCAAGGGGATTTCCCGTCGCAAGGGATGTCAATAGGGGGAAACCTTGCTTTTTCTTACGGGAACGAGATGAATGAACTAGGTTTTGCTCCTTATAACCAAATATTTCAAGGATTTAATCAAAACCATCGTCCATCAACAAACTCTTCCTAACAACCTGGTGTCAGTAATAATCTAGGGTATCATTTTCCGACGATTAATCAACTTGGGAGATCCAACTCTGCTATTTGGAATTCTAGGCCTCCGTCAACGCTACCATTTATGGCATTGTTAAACTTTTCATACCTGTAAAAATTGATGAATGATCGGGTCTTCCACAATCTGAACTGGCTTCTAGTCCCCACTAAGCTCCCCTCAGACATCCCAAAGTTTGAAGGTAAAGTCGGTGGGGATCCAGGTGACCACATGACCACTTCCACCTATGGTAATCATCTAATTCACTAAATGATGACTCCATTCGGGTATGCCTTTTCCAGTGAACTCTTACAAGAGTCACAATGAAATGGTACATTGAGCTTGATGGATCAACATTTCACACTTTCCATGATCTAACCTTGTTTTTTCTTAACCACTTCCAGCTTCATGTTCAGTACGATGTCGACATCGATCTCATGTCCATGCTTAAGAAAGATAAAGCCACTCACATATCAGATCATATCCAAGAGTGGCAGAGGCAGAAGAGGTTGATCAAAGCCATGGTCCCTCCAGAGATCCTATTGGAATGGTTCCTAAAGTCCTTGTTTCCTTACATGTCCAAGGATGTATCGACATGAGGAGTATCTTCTAAGGAGGAGGCGATTTTCAAGGCCCAACAGTTAGAACTAATCTACTTGCAATATGGGATCCTTTACGAGATAATACCAAATGCACCGTGACTGGGTATCGATCCTTCAAAAGTGAAGTTCGAACCACATTCTAATGACATTGTTGGTTCTATCAAAAGCACTACCACATATATGGTTGCAAACCAGATGACACAGATGACGATTCATCCATCTACGAACGGTCAAGCTACGACTTCGCCCGTTTCCACCATCCAAGCATCGGACGTACATGTTGTGTATTCGAAGACCCTAAAGGGTACCTAGAAACCTGGAGGGAAGAAGAAGGGTAAGGATAAGAAGGGAGGTGGAAACAACAATAAAAATGTTAAATCTGATGCAAATGTTGGGGGGGACGAGAAGGAGAAGAAAAAGGTGAAGTATCCTTGCAAAATTTGTAGTGAAGATCACCTTACCCATCATTGCTCGAAGATGGAAGAGGCTCAACGAATGTTAGTGCAGTAGTAACCTACAGTGTTGAATAACCCATTCCCATAAGGACAAAATATGCAGGCGGACTCTTCCAGTGGAAATCTACAAGGGGGCACCCAAAATGTACCCTTGTCAGATGGAACATGTTAGTGAGTGTAAATTTACAAAGTCAAAACAATTTTTTTTGGTTGCTAATTGATTCTTGTATTCATGTCCTGGTCTCTTAAAGACCATGTGTCAAGGTTCAATGATATTTCTATCAATGTAATATTGATGAGGAGATGAGGCATGTGGAGCACTACTAGTCATTTTTGTGATTATTTTTCTATTCTCGACATTACCTATGGCCTTCTAGCTGAAAAAATAGAAAATACACTATCACATATTGACACACACACAGAGAGAGAGAGAGAGAGAGTTCACAGAGGAAACTGTTGAAACAGAGATTTCGTAGCAAATTTCCTAGTTGCAGCAAAATGTTATTTTCATCATAACTTTAAGAAGAAAAACTGGGTTTTGCCCAATTTTTTTGTGGAGAGGAATCCTAGTGTCATTAATTTGCTGACAAACTATCACCCCAATCCAGTTTTCCATTTGGGATAAAAGGCGAAATTACCAGTCGCTACGAAATCTCCCGGTTCCTGCGAAATTTCATGTAGCTGATTGTTTTTGCAGTCAACTTCAAGAACATATTATGAGCATATGGTGATTGATCTCAACAAACTGAAATAGTTTTTTTCTAAAGAAAGGTTTCATATACAAAAACCTCTCTCAGGTTTTGCAAAGGTGTCATGTTTTTGGATATTCAAA
This sequence comes from Picea engelmannii, assembly GCA_009831015.1. Classification (NCBI taxonomy): domain Eukaryota; kingdom Viridiplantae; phylum Streptophyta; class Pinopsida; order Pinales; family Pinaceae; genus Picea; species Picea engelmannii. The sequence goes on from ML800416.1 coordinate 371,631, forward strand.
GGGATCTTTACAACCTATTTTTACATATTTTCGCCTAATTTAATTAGTTAAAAACTAAACCCTAAAAAATAGGAGTTAGTTTGTAACTCCTTCTTAAATGTGAAACCCTAACTATTTAGACATGATTGAGTTAGATTGAAATGTAATTCTATATATTGTGAAGGAAAGCAGGAGAAAGGGGTTGGAGACTTGAGGAAAAAGACTCTTTGGTTGTTGTATATATTTTTTGTTGCTAATGAAAGCTTTCAAGTTGAAGGACTTGAATATTTGTCTTAGAGATTCTTGTGTTAGTAATCTGCAATTTGTTTTTCCTTGGGAATGTTTCCTATCTTTGTTGATAATTATGTCTATTCTTCTATTTTGAGTGAATGATTATAAATAGAGAATTCATTGTTGATGTTCTTTATCTCACATTCAGTTTTCCTACATTAGTCTTCTGATATTGTGAAAGAACTCATACATGGCTTGGTGCTCTGTTATAATTGATATGTTATTTTCTTCTCACCACCATACTATAATGCCTATGATGATTGAAAGATTGCTAGCTATCTATCCTATGAAGTACCTTTGTTCATATCAATCATTTTGAAAGCTTTGATTTGACATATCTTTATTATGACTCCATGCCCAATGGGTGTTTCACTCAATCCTACCACCACATGATAAATTTTTTGTCTTTACCTACAAATCTGGCCACTATGCTATAATTTTAGTGAGAGATCCCTCTTTGGTTGGAAAGGCCAATTTCCAACCCAAAGTGGTTTGAAAAAGTTACCTATGTGTTTTCCTTAGGCAACCATAAAAAATTATAGAATGATAACATTTTGGCATCGTTGTCGGGGAGTGAAGGTGAAATCTTCCTTGGGAAAGAATGACAAAGATTCAGATATGATTCTTGAGGGTAGACAGAGAGTTAAACACATAGATTGGATGTATATTTTACCCTGGCGACTCTACTATCAAAATGATTCATTGCTTGAGGGATTTATTGGTGACTCCACTGGACTATGAGGGACTCAGATATTGCTTCTATCATTGCAAGGTGTGCATGCTTTGACTTTTCATAAATTTATGGTTTCCCTAATCCATTACCCAAGGATGAATATTTTTTAAGGAATGGTCCAAAATTCTATGGAGAGGATTTGAGTTTGGCCTTGTAACATATCTCAGATTTCCGTGAATTTACTAATATTCTTAGAATCAAGAATGAAGATGTATTTCTTAGATTGTTTTATGATTCATTCCAAGGAAAATGTAGAAGTTGGGCTAAAGGTTTGCCTACTATGTCCATTCGATCTTTTTCAGCTTTTTGGTTTCTTAGACCAATTACTTGATTGGTTGTATTGACATTTCTCTATCACTTGATTGAGCAGTAATTTTCAACATCTTAGAGTATGATGATGTATATAAATAAGTTGTCCAAATCAACATCTCTTTTCAGTTTTCAGTATGTAGTAATTTCAGTTTGGTTTGTAGCAGTGTACATGTTAGTTTGAAAGTTGTGAGGTATATGGATTGGGAGCATCCCAATGGATAAGGCACTGGATCTGAGGTTCTTTTCTACCTCACAGGGACAATAGCATCCCCATTGGATCCTATGCTAGTGAGTATAAATTTACAAAGTCAAAACAATTTTTTTTGTTGCTAATTGAGTCTTGTATTCATTTATTGGTCGCTTAAAGATCATGTGTCAAGGTTCGATGGTATTTTTATCAATGTAATATCGATGAGGCGATGAGGCATGTGGAGCACTCCTGGTCATTTTTGATATTATTTTTCTATCATCAACATTACCTATGGTCTTCTAGCTGCAACAATGGAAAAGACACTATCAAATATTGAGAGAGAGAGAGAGAGGAAACTGTTGAAACGGAGATTTCGTAGCAAATTTCCTAGTTGTTGCAAAATGTTATTTTCATCATAACTTTAAGAAGACGAGTTGGGTTTTGCCCAATTGTTTTTAGGAGAGGCATAATAGTTTCATTAATTTGTTGGAAAAAAATAATCCCAACCCGGTTCGCCATTTGGGAGAAAAGGTGAAATTAACAGTCACTACAAAATCTTCTGGTTGCTGGGAAATTTCTTGTAGCTGACTTTTTTTGAAGTCAACTTCAAGCGCAGATTCCGAGCAGATGGTGATTGATCTCAAAAAACTGAAAGAGTTTTTTATGAAGCACGGTTTCATCTACAAAAACCTCTCTCAATTTTTTCACAGGTGTCATGGTTTGGTATTTTCGAAGGTATCTTTACAACCTATTTTTACAGATTTTCGCCTAATTTAATTAGTTAAAAACTAAACCCTAAAAATAAGGAGTTAGTTTGTAACTCCTTCTTGAATGTGAAACCCTAACTATTTCAACCTGATTGATTTAGATTGAAATGTAATTCTATATATTGTGAAGGAAAGAAGGAGAAAAGGGTTGGAGACTTGAGGGAAAAGACTCTTTGGTTGTTATATATATTTTTTGTTGTTAATGAAAGCTTTCAAGCCGAAGAACTTGAATATTTGTCTTAGATATTCTCGTGTTAGTAATCTACACTTAGTTTTTCCTTGTGAATGTTTCCTATCTTTTTTTATCATTATTTGTATTTTTTTATTCTGAGTGAATCATTATGGATAGAGAATTCATTGTTGATGTTCTTTATCTCACATTCAATTTTCCTACATTAGTCTTCTGATATTGTGATAGAACTCATCCACTGCTTTCTGTTATAATTGATGTGTTATTTTCTTCTCACCACCATACTATAATTCCTATGATGACTGAAATATTGCTAGCTATCTAGCCTATGAAGTACCTTTTTTCATATCAACCAGTTTTGAAAGCTTTGATTTGACCTATCTTTATTATGACAATCTTATTTCCTCCTTCCATGTCTAGTTAGGGGGGAAGATTGTTTCTGTTGAAGTTGAATTGGTCGATGCTTTCCTCGACTACAACCTTTTTATTGGAAGGAGATGGACTTGTGTGATGATGGTTGTTGTCTCGTCGATTTTTCAAGTCTTGTGCTTCCCTCATGAATGGAAGATCGTAACGATTGACCAAATGTCGTTTAACCTCTCTAGCTTTGCGGTGAATTCGGGATCTATGGTCTCTCATTGGTTGAAAAATATAAAAAAGACAACTAAGAGTGCTGGTGTTGGGATGTGTCCTTATCTCATGGGAACTTTTGATTTCCTTGTGCCAATTTTGTATATTCATGCTACCTCGGTTGGCTACCAGAAATCAAGCATGTTGATCCCTGTCACACGAGTTGGTTCATTATGAATCGGTTGAAGGTCTTGTGCATGCCAAGATGTCCATGTCATTGTATACAACTAAGATAGATTATCAAGCAATCCAACAAGTTTTTGCAGATACTGATTCTGCCCCACTTGGATGAAAGAAGAGGATCAGTTTCCAGAGCCCATTTGATCCCAAAATTATTCAACTTCACTCAATAGATCTGATATTGTATTTCGCTCTCAAGAAGATATTTTTGAGGAAATAATAGGGTTAAAATGACCTTGGGAATATCTTCGCCTCAATTGTATTTCCTCTCGGAAATTAGTACGATCGAGAGTGAAGAATTCAATTCGTTAGATCTGAAGACGAAAATTTGTCTGCGAACCCTTTAACGACACATTTTGTGCATGATTATGACAATGTAGCATCTTATCCTCTGTTATCAATTACTTTTGAGAGAGAATCATTACAATCATGGTCCTTTTCTTGAGATGAGGTCTTAGAAATTCATCAATTGATTTATCCAATGGAGACATGGGAAACTTTGCTTCCCCCTATTGGTCCGAGGGGTTGTGCTTTTCTTCTCTATCTTGACCTCACTGTTGGTGGGTCTTCATACCTCGATTATCATGAATTTTCATTAAGAGACTCTACTAGATCTTATCACAATCTTTGTTCTTATAATATATTATGTTCAATACCCATTTCCCACCTGACTTTTTAATCCCTCCAAAGTGAATGTTTTCATGGACATAGATTTTCCTTCGGATGAGTCTCTTTTCAAATCCATGACTATAGATAATATACCACAGAAAGACACATATCAAATTTGTCGCCTTTTCCATGAGTTTGAGAGTTTGGGGATTGACAATGAAAGGATTCCTTGGCTTGACTTTTCCAATGGGATCTACCTCAAGAGGTTCTACACTTGGGCCTCGATGCTCAGGCGTTTACCCATTGTAATTATTGTACGTTGATAGTATTTAGGGTTTTCATAGTTACTTTTTACTCTCTTTTTTTCGGTTGCTTATGGTGCTTCTACTTGATTGGAATATGACGTTGGAATCTTATATTTACGTTGGGTTCGCGGATGGCGCAAGCCCTCACGCTCAAAACCTTCCTTCCACTGCATGGGTGATTTATTCACCTCTAGGCCAAGTGGTTACATCTGGAGGCACTTGCCTGAAGCCAACAACAAATAATGTGGCCGAGTATAGCGTCGGGATTGAACTCCTAAGAGATGTTATTTCACATGGTATCCTATATTTAGAAGTTTGCATGGATTCCAAGTTGGTGGTGTCACATCTAAACAATGAATACCATGTTCATGAGCCTACATTGATCTACTAATTCATTTGGGTACTAATTCTAGAATGAAATTTTACTTACACTACGTATATTCATGTTGCTAGGAGTGAAAATTTTCTATCTGACGCTTATGTTAACCATGTACTAGATTGGAATTTGTCACACATTTAAAAATTCAGAAGCACACACATAAATGTACATAACACATTGATACATAAGTATAGAGGAAAAAATAGTATATATATATATATATATATATATATATATATATATATATATATATATATATATTTAATGTCCTTTAGGTACAAAATGTATGGATCATAAGTTACGAAATTGGGCCTCTAGCCTTGAATGTCTATCTATATGCCAATAAAAGATGATATACAATCTATGCCAAGGGCCCCTCCCTTGCATATGTGTCCCTATAGAACACTACGACATTGTCCAGACACTGGAAGAGTTGCACCCAAGCCCGTGGTACACCAACTATTTGTTGTCGCATCTACTCTGAAAATTCCTCAATCTAGATCATAGGGATTTGCTATGTGAGGCGGTCTAGATTTCTCTGGATGTTCTGGATTGTCCTCTCCATATGCATTGTGTCCCTTCTTGGCTGCTCTAGATCGCACCCTCGACGAAGGTGATGGAGGTACACCTCTAGCGTCCTTGGTCCAATATCTACACATACATCATATTTTGTTAATCTTTGGCTATCCATGCCAAAAATATTTTGGTTTGCCTCTTGAAATAAATAAAACAAATAAAAATTAAATAACTTTGAAATTTTAAATTTGTACTTATCTCTCCTATAGATGAGCCAATAGGAACGAGCATGTATGGATATCCGCTGAAATCAATCCCCTCATAGGGATAATCGTCAATGGAAATGATTTTCGGCATGGTACAGGTAGGGAATTCATACACCCTCCAATCATAACATTAGTGCGCTCCACCTGGTCATGCATGGTTTCCTTTGCACATGAGGATCCACTTGTACTTTCAGAATGATTGTAGGTACCCTCTAAAAAATGAAGGTACATAGTACACTTCCATGCCCAAAAAATCTCATCTTTCCTTTCTTACACTCGGTAAGTTGTGTCTTCAGGCACTAAAATAGGGTAGAGTTCCAATCATATATTGTACCTTGAAAACATTTGATTGCATAGAAAATTTGTAGCCTTGAATCCTGATGAATTGTCGTGGATCTGACAATCCTTTTGATGGTCAAGAGGATAATTTTGAGACTCAGGCTTTGAATGTTTTAGATTGGCACCTATATATATACCACCCTCTGTTAATGTTTATGCCATTATTATAGTTCTTTGCATTTGAATAGATAAGAGCATCATAAGAACAAGATCACTGAGAAATACACATTCACAAGAGACACAACATTTATCTTGGGAAACCCTCTAGGGGAAGAAAACCCAACAAAAACTTCCTTATCATAAATTGCTAATACAATGTTCAAGAGATAACTTAAACCAATACAGATAGTCATCTCCAAGAGATGCGCCACTCTTCTTCTCCTCTCTCCAACTGGTAATTGCAGCTTGTCTCATAAGAGAATGAGCAAGTGAGTTGTGTGATAAAGTGAAGTGCTAGCCTCCTATATATACAAGACTGGCATGTCTGAAAGGGTTTCACTGGCAGGGCCGACCTCTCACTCTGGGTGGGTAAACCCACCTTTAATTTAATTCTGGGTCTCAATAATAACTATTGGGGCCAACTTCTTATTCTGTCTATTACAATTGTCCGATGACCAATCCGCAAAAGGGGATTTGGTCCTAATACAATTACTGACATGACTAATCCACAATGGGGATTAATCCTAATAATAAAATAACAATAAGAATAAGAATGCTCTTCGCAGTTACATTATTTCAACACTCCCCCTTAACAAGAAGGGTATTCTTCATCAGCATCAGGCGAGAGAGGTATGCATCATCAATGACATCAGGAGGACAGTATCGTCAATATCATCTTGAAACATTGACTAGCATATTTACGAGTCATCGAAATTTTTCTTCATCAACAACATCATCATTCTCGAAAGAATGCTATCATCATCTGCGTCAAATATGTATCAGTAAAAAAATGATACCTCATCACAACACTAGGCTGGCAGTACTACACTGGCTCAATGTCACAGTTGTTAAGCTGGTAGCTCAGTGTCAGTCACATCTTGCTTTACGTCTAACAACGAGGTCAGAAGCAAGGAACACATCAACATCTCACTTTACATCTAACAACTAGGTCAGAAGCAAGGAATCATCTTGCTTTACGTCTAACAACTAGGTCAAAAGCAAGGAACACATCAACATCTCGCTTTACGTCTAACAACGAGGTCAGAAGCGAGGAATCATCTCGCTTTACGTCTAACAACTAGGTCAGAAGCAAGGAATACATCAACATCTCGCTTTACATCTAACAACGAGGTCAGAAGTGAGGAATCATCTTGCTTTACGTCTAACAACTAGATCAGAAGCAAGGAATACACAACGTCATGCTTTACGTCTAACAACGAGGTCAGAAGCATGACTCATCTTGCTTTACGTCTAACAACGAGGTCAGAAGCAAGGAACACACAACATCATGCTTTACGTCTAACAGCAAGGTCAGAAGCATGACTCATCTTTCTTTACGTCTAACAATGAGGTCAGAAGCAAGGAACACACAACGTCATGCTTTATGTCTAACAACGAGGTCAGAAGCATGACTCATCTTTCTTTACGTCTAACAGCGAGGTCAGAAGCAAGGAATAAATATATACTCCCCCTTTCAGGGAGGGTTCTTTCGGACTATACCAAGCTTATCTCAAAAGTGTTCAAACTTTACACGAGATAGAGGTTTGGTCAACACGTCAGCAACCTGTTCATCCGTGCTAATGTACTGGAGCTTCAGGGCTCCTTTCTGTACCATGTCGCGGATGAAATGATAGTGGATCTCTATGTGCTTCGAATTGTCATGGAATACGTGATTCTTTGTCATCTTTATGCATCTTTGGTTATCACATAGAATCGTGGTTGCACTCATCTCCAAGTCAAATAGGCCAACCAACAAATTTCGAAGCCATATAGCTTTGCAGCTAGAAAAACATGCGGCAATGTACTATGTGTCCGCTGTGCTGAGAGCAATATTAGATTGCTTTCTACTCTACCATGAGATCATGGCTGATCCCAAACTGAAACAACATCCGAAAGTGCTTTTTCTATCAGCAACGCTTCTTGCCCAATCTGCATCAGTATATCCACTCATTGTGAAGTCATGATCTCCATCATAGATGAGACCATAATCCATTGTACCTTTAAGGTACCTCATCACATGTTTTGCAGCCACTAGGTGAACACGTCTGGGCTCTACTAGAAACTGACTCAAGGTGTTCACTGCAAAACATATGTTTGGTCTGGTGTTCATCAAGTACATCAGCGATCCAATAATCTGTCTGTACAGTGTGGCATATATCAAGTCTGACGAAGTATCGACCAACAGCTTCAGCTTTGCCTCCATGGGTGTATTCATGGGCTTACATTCTAGCATGTCGAATCTCTTTAAGATTTCGACCGTGTACTTCCCTTGGTTAAGAAAAATTCTTTTTGGACTCTGCCATACCTCAAGGCCTAAGAAGTAATGCATTATACCAAGGTCTTTCATTTCAAATTCTGTGGCAAGTCTCTGTTTACATTCAGTGATGAGCTTTTCTTCTCCAGTTAAGAATAAGTCATCCACGTACAGTAGCAATATTACTGGTTCATTGTCCATAATTTTGAAGTAGAGATTTGAATCTGCTTTACTCTTGGTAAAGCCTAAGCTCGTCAAGAAACTGTCTATACGACCATACCAAGCTCTGGGAGCTTGCTTCAATCCGTATAAGGATTTCTTCAATTGACAAACATAAGACTTCATGTCTTCAACCTCAAATCCTTGGGGTTGCTCTATATACACTTCCTCTTCGATAACACCATTAAGGAAAGTTGTATTCACGTCCATCTGGTGCAACTTCCATTTCATCTTGGCAGCAAGAGATATAATGGTTCTGATCGAAGTGTATCTGGCCACCGGAGCGAATGTCTCTTCATAGTCAATGCCTTCCTTCTGGGAAAATCCATGAGCGACAAATCTTGCTTTATGTTTCTCAATACTTCCATCAGCAACATGTTTTATTTTGAAGATCCATTTCGATGATACCACATCCTTACTTTTTGGTTTGGGAACTATTTCCCATACATCATTCTTTATTATGGATTGGTATTCCTCTGTCATGGAATCTGCCCATTCCTTCTTTTGGATGGCTTCTTCAAAGCATGTAGGTTCTTCATCAAGTAGATTGCACATCAAAGCCGTGTAACTAGAGAATGGATTCGGTCTTTTCACTTGTCTCGTGGTTCCTTCTAGAACACCGTACTTCTCTCCATCTTGAATAAGCTCTCTTGCCCAAGCATGCTTTCTTTTATGGGAGAAGGTCATTTGAGGAGGTTCTTGAACTTATGTCATATCATGGTCTTCAGGAGTCTCCTCAT
>ML800416.1:384165-395072 GCA_009831015.1 Picea engelmannii
TCAATAATAACTGTTGGGGCCGACTTCTTATTCTGCCTATTACAATTGTCCGATGACCAATCCGCAAAAGGGGATTTGGTCCTAATACAATTACCGACATGATTAATCCACAATGGGGATTAATCCTAATAATAAAATAACAAGAAGAATAAGAATGCTCTTCGCAGTTACATTATTTCAACACCCTCTAGCTAGAACATGAAAATCCGAACAAAATCCTATCACAAGTAACCAATTTTCTTCCAACCAAATCTGAAAGGACTCTAGGTGCATAGTATTCCCATTGAAAGGACAGACAACTACTTTCCCCAAAATATCTATAATTTTCTCCACACTTACATCCTGGCCCACCACCATTCTAACTTTGTCCTTTCTAACTCGAATACACTGCTTCCTCCCCTTAACATTAGAATTCTCAAAGAGGCTGGACACCTGAACTATTTCTGGACTCACTGAAGAGCATGTTTTCACGGGCTCATCAAGGGGTGAAGATCAACTAGGCCTAAGTTCATACCAAACAAGGTTGGAGTTTCCCACAGCTTGAGACAGGTTTCCCTGAAGAGGCATCTCGCAATGAATACCTGCACGATCCACATATTCACCACCTTGCATGGCGTAAATGTTCTCGAAAGACGTTGAATCCTTGACTGCTAGATGAATGCCACGCATCTCAATCAGAGGGTTCATTTTCTCCAAAGTACGAGCCCTCGTGGCTTGGTGCATATTGAAAAATTCTTGATGTAAATGGAAGATCGTGGAAGGACTTAAGACATAATCCTCATAATCTACTTCCTTGACCTCCATAAAGTCTACGAAATGAAACGTAAATTCTTCTCGAAGGGCCTATCACCGGTGAAAATGGTTTGGGCTAGACTTGCCTGGAAACCCTAAAACCCTAGCCACAAGAAAAAAACTTACCATCTTCGGGTAACCGCAGAAACAACTCAAGCATGTGCTGCAAACTATGTGGCTACTTATAGTCATACAAATGCAAAGACACGTGATTTAGTTTAGGTGTGGTTACTAATAGTTACATTCTTGTCTAGAAACTCTACCCAGAATCTTGGAAGGGTTTGTAGAATATTTGCATAGATATGCAATTTATATCTTAGTGGCTAAATTGAGCCTTACAACCTATGGGTTTCCTAGGGCATACAAAATCACAACCATCAACAATACCCACACAACCCTAATGTAATAAAGTATTGTAATTTGAGATGTATAATGGTGGTGGTGGAGTAGGAGGAAGAGGAGCAACATTTGTGAGGTGGCACTACAACGAATTTGTGTATTTGTCGAGCAATGGAGAAGACATAGAGGAGGAGGATGCATCAGGGCCTTCAATTGATTATCACCCCCAATCCTCTAGGTTTAATGGGTGGTGCCAACGATTTGAAACTCTCATCTAGCTTGCTTTTGTTGTCTTCATCATCTATTGTGGGGATCTTCATTCCAATTTCTTTACATTGTTGCCCCAAGATGAACGAATCAATCAATAAGTCTATATTCATTTTGCTTTTTTTTAAAGCAATTTGTAAGTTGGGGGGAGTTGAACTCGAAACCTCATGGAACTTCATTTTCACGGCACTTGCCAATTGAGCTACCCCTCGGGAGCATGTTTTATAGATTTTTAAGTCACAAGCTTTAGAGCAATTAAAATGCTCTATTTCTTAACCACTTCAGATGCCTCAATCAGTTGAGGCAAAGAGTCTTTCAAGTAAGTTTGTAGAGTCCCATACAGAAGAGGCTCGAAGAGCTGAAACAACATTTCCTCCATTGAAATTACTAAGGGCTCCAAATCAATGACATGTTGAACGAGTATGTAGCGTGCTTCTACTTACAAAGGAAGTCATTTTTCGCAAGCTTGACAAAATTGATGCTTAAGCCCAAATATACGCTATAACGACTATGTATAACCCCAAGTGCAACATGTATTAACAAAACCAAAAAAAATAATATATATAGATAGATAGATATCTCGTATGATTAATAGAATAAATATGTTAAATAACTCTTATTCATTTGAAAAACAAATGAAATTTACTATCGAAATGTAAGTCCTTTCATTTCAGGTTGTGTTTTCTTTTTTAACTGAACAGAATCCACACTTATTCTGTTGAGATGGAAATGGAGTGGGTGGATTGGAATTAATCATTTATCTATTAACGTTTTTAACCCCAGTTAAGTTAATTGCTGATTGGCTATATTCGATATAAGTCGCCAGATTTAAGGTCATTTCTATGAAAGGTCGCGTGTTCAATCCTGGTCTCTACGTTGGGAACATTTTTACTTTGTTTCTCTTCAAAACAAGAAGCAGAGAACTGTACTCCATCTTCTGAGACCTCCGAGTTCGTGTAAAGCGCCAGATTAGGTTTCAAGCGCGGAAGATCGTGGTTACAAATCTCATTGTCCAGAGATATATGATATTGCTACTAGCAGCAGGTATGTTTAATAATATATTTCTTTTAGAGGTCATTTAGTCAGGATGTGCGAGTGGTCTAAGGTTCCAGACTCGAGTTTTTGGGTAGGTTTCAGATCCAACGCCTACATGTCATTTTAAACGTTATTATCGTGAAATTTTAGGTTACGCGAGGTTACTCTTTAGGAAAATGACAGTACCGTGAGGGCATTTGGTCTAGTGGTATGATTCTCGCTTAGGGTGCGAGAGGTCCCGAGTTCAATTCTCGGAATGCCCCATCTTTTATCATTTTAATAATTTCAATCAAATCAGCAATCCCTGTTGCTTTACTGAAATTCAATCCCTTTGCTCACGCTCTTCAAAGCAGTTCCATTTTGAGATCTTACTGAGATTCATCTCGTTTTAACGAAATCAGCCATCTAATGCTATTTTCTGAAAAGCCGTTTCATGTTGCTTTACTGAAATTCAATACCTTTTCTCACAATCTTCAAAGCAGTTCCATTTTGATATCTTACCGAGATTCAATCCATTTTCTCACCCTCTTCAAAGCACTTCCATTCCATTTTACAATTCACATTGAAAGAAATGCTTTAAGATTGTCGCCTCTGATAGAGGTGCCGAGTTCAATTCTTGGAATTCTCCTTTTCTCTGAACCATTTCTGTTTGCTTATTTCATGAGATCAGCTATCTGTTGCTCACCCTATGTTTTAGTCGGAACGTTTAACGTTAAGATTCTGCTCTCTCTCGTGAAAGCGTTATGCTTGCAAGAGCATTGATTATATTACAGCTATTTAAAAAACAAAATATGATTTCTAAATCTTCGAAATCTAAAAACAAGACTTGCATGCATCCATTGTCTCTAAGACAATTATGGAAAGAACAGCTCCATGATCAATCAACGTCTGTGCCCCTGGAATTCTTTAATCGTCGGATTTGGCTAAAGAGAAACCAGATGCAGTGAGTCCTGGGCCAATATTTACTAAATCATTAAAAATTAGGTATATTAACATGCACTTGCCTAGCAATTCAACCAGACATCCAATCTAGCAATCATTGGGGTTTTTCCCATGATTATTTAAATTCTTACATTCACTTTGCATTTTCCAGTTAATTGCACATTTGCCTGTCGCTCACACAATTCTTGGATTTCAGATTCAACAGTCTAACTAGGGTTGTAATTTATTTGCTCTGATATGTCAAATTATATCTATATTTTTAATTACTTTTATAAATTCCTGAATTAAAATATATCTGGAAAAAAATGTAACGGTACAGGATATTTGATTAGAAAGTCGAGTTTATGGAGATGCGGGGTATTGATCCCGTACCTCTCGCATGCTAAGCCAGCGCTCTACCATCTGAGCTACATCCCTTTCCATGAAATGCATGCATTCTATTAGTTACCTTAGATTTTGAAATTAACCTCTCTATCTTTGAAAAGCTTGCTCGTTGTTATAATATTGTGTTTTTCGTTACACTTCAAAACTCTAAAACATCAATCATTTATGGTTAAGGAATTTATCAAGAAAAAATTAACTAAATTTATGTTGTTTAACACTTCTTAAGAACCCCGGATGGGGTGACACACATCATAGGTTGGACACGTGGTGATGAGCTGGGCAGGGCCATAAATACTGGCCGCCGGCTCCCATCTCCTCATCATTAAGATGGGACCGAGCCCGAGCAGCCAAAACCAGAGGACGAGGCCCCTCACGCGAGTGAAGAGGACAGAGGGCCAGAGCACTAAGGGCATAGCCTTAATGACCAAGTCTGTCACGGCCACCTTCATGCATATCAGTCGATCCGATAGATATGCAATGCATTTTGGGGTTGAGCGGCCCAAGTCTGAACCTTCGGAAGGCTGGTGCAGAGTTATCTACCCCTATGGCATTCTAATTATTCTCCTGCTCATCTCCATGCCGAGAGCAAGAGGCCGACCTCGCAGAGGCGCTGCCTAGTACGCATTTGACTCCCGCAGAAAGAGGCAACAGAAGTTTGAAAGGGTGCTAGCCATGGCACGCACATAAAGAGCCTGAAAAACCAGGAAGCCTCGGACACCTCCCATGGCATATGTGGAGGAGGTTGTTCCGGAAGAACCCATACAGGTTCCTCCAGAACATCTCCTCTTCATTATTCCGGATAATTGGGATCCCCCAACTTGTTTTATGGATGAGGCCAAGCCTCAGGATCTCAAAACGACGCCCAATCACAAGGAAGGGGACCCAGTATGGGAACATACCACCTGCTACGTCGAGGAAGAACTCCCAGGCAGTACAGAAGAAAAAGCGAGCTCAACAGTCGGTGAATTTTCAGATGAAGCGGCTCAGCAAGAAGAGCAGCGAGGACAGCAAGCCAGCCCCGTGAATGAAGAAACGGAGGATAGCGGAGTCCAGAAGCCAATTCCCCTCTCCATCGCTCAGGGAGAATCGCATGACCAGCCTCCACTCCTCCACCCAAAGCATTTGGAACTGATCTTTGAAACGCGCAGCATGGTGGACAACCAAATCTATAGAGCCCTCCAAATCAGTCAGCGCCTCGACATGATGTATGCGGCCTATTCGAATACATCACCAGGACGACAATTCCCTACGTGCGCACAACCCTTCGCGCTTCCAGCCAGATCGGGAATGAAGGACGAAGATGATGAAGTCACCGGGTAACTGCTACTGTGAATGTTCATAGTTAGAAGTTTTCTTTTGCTTAGAACTACAGCTCTAGCTCAGATAGACTATTATTATGCTTTGGAATAATTTCAAACTAATGGCGGCCATACGTCCTGGTTTCCTTCGGGCAGGACAGATGGCAACATATGTGTGTGTGTGTGTGTGTGTGTGTGTGTGTGTGTGTCATTATAAATCATTTTTAAAAAGAGTGATACACTTTTTATAATATAATTACCTTTTAATAATATAATTATATATGGCCCTTGGGGTGTAGTTGGTGATGGAGTGTACTGTTAAGGCACTCTATTATGTGAAGTCACCAGTTCAAAACCCTTAGACTTATTTTGTGTATCACATGAGGGGTCGCGTTGGTATGCCTAGAGGTTATAGTGGTAGCAGTCGGATTCATGCAAGTACGTGCCTGACTAGTTATTGATTCCACCAATCACAAATATATATATATAGGAATTAAAAAAAATAAAAAAATCATAGCTATCTTTTAACATTATATACGAAAAATATATTTACAGTTGTCTCTAGTAGAGTCTTGCCTTGAAGGAAATCGAGTCCTCTACCATTGGAGTTTTTTCAAGTCTGGTCAAATTATTCAAATTTTTCCTTCTAACCAATGATTTGCATAAAGAAAGAAACAATATAGCTATCAACTTATGACTAAACATTATAGTAAAAAGGCCATCAAAGAGTGCAAACACCAAGCAATGGGAGAATAAGGACTTTCCTCCACTATCACTTCCAACGACACTTCTTCCTCCCTCAACTCCTCCTGTACAATAATGGAGGGCTGAGGATAGTTGTTGATCTCAATTGGGTTGGTCTTGGTACCGAATGATCCAACAAATCACTCCTCATTATTATTTTTTGTCTTCTTCTCTACAACCTAGGTAACTGAAATCTCAATCCCAAAGACTGTCTTGCACACAGCCTCAAATTTTCCTTCAAAAATCCTAATGCTGTGAAGAATGTCTTGTTGTTGCTAATGTTTATTTTCAAAGGCACCAAGAATTATAGTTTTAACCAGCCAATATGTCTCTGCAATATGAAAAAAAATTGTCTCCCAAGTTCTGGAGTACGCCCGGTCTTTCACCCATCGCTCCACCTCCTTCAAGACCTAGGAATCGGTTAGGCTCTTTCTTTTTCCTCTAACTAATCTCTCCAACTCCAATACCTTTATCCTAGCAATGTCAAAGAAATTTTCCTAATGAGTTGTCTTTGCTTCCCACGCCTCCTTTCTGGCTCTAGAAGAATGTCTTGGTTTCTTAAAGGTTGAGGTCTTTCGAGAACCAACACCATTATTTCTTGTATGTCCTCTCCGCTCTTTTTCGAACCTATGTTATAGTGTCAATTTCCACCATTGAAACATTAATGATCTTATTGTCCTAGTCCTTATCCTACTTGCATATATCTTTTCCCCATACCTCCTTGAGATCTTCTAAAATGACGTTTTTGGAACTTGTATACACCCTGGAAGTAATGCAACACACGTATGCATGGGTTTCCCAAAGGAAAGTTGCGTACATGTGTGTGTGTGTGTGTGTGTGTGTGTGTGTGTGTGTGTGTATATATATATATATATATATATTGTAGAATTGGAAGTTGATTTACGAGTTTGGTTAGTTACCTAACTTTGTTTACCCATACTCAACCATCTCTAACTTACCATATATGACTTAAATAGAACATCAATCCAAAGAGAAAGGTAATGAATGAATGCATAACAAAGAAAACAAACGTTGGTTGATCCCTGTCATGACTGCAAGCCCCTGAAACTCCCTTGCTTTGTTGGTTCTCAAACTTGGAAACCCACGTTTCCAATTATCCATTAACACTACTTTATGTAACTAGGAGCCTTCTTAAAGTATACTCGAGTCTATTGGTGTATCAGAGGTTGATATCTACCTTATTGCAAAAGCTTGGGTGGAGGGACCCAGAGTTATTTTCAACAGAGCAGTGTCGTGACAGTGCAGGTAACTGATTAGCCTTCAGATTATTAATTTAAATAATAAGATGTTCAATCCTTCGACATTTTGTGTTTCAATGTTTAATTCATAGTTATTGAATGCTTATTGTTTAGAACACTAACTGCAGTGAATTTCTCTCATATTTAATCAAGCTAAAAAATTAGTTATTAGTATAACTATGTTTTCTTGTAGAATTGTATGCGTAAGTTTTGCAGGTTTTGGAAGAACCAATCAAGAAGGAGTGAGAGGACTTGAGATTTTGGATATACACCAAACGTAGGACCACAAGTAAGTTCATATTTCTCTCTTTCATGAAAGTAATTGTTTTGATTAAATAAGTTATAGAATATATGTTGTTTGATGTTATTGTAATTTTTTTTATCTTTTCACAGTTATCGATATGTTTCGGTCTTGCCCACAGCTATAGGGGACTTTCCCCACAAACAAAATTGGCGACCATACTGGGGATTCTCCCTAGTGGGCCTATCTATGTGGTCTGCTTTGTTTGCTTGGTTTTTTTTTTTTACTTTTGTCTCTGACTTATTTTTGGTACTTAGATCATTAACTTTTAATTGTCTGATTCCTTCTTTGTTCATCTAAGCCTAATTGATTTCCTTATTATTTATTTTTTGGAATTTGTGGGGTCATATTAGATGTGTTGTTCTTCTATAGTAGTCATGTACATATGTTTCCTCCAGTTAATAAAGTCATGTACATATGCAGGTCACCTTGGTTACAGGCACATACATCTCTGCAGGGGAATTTTTTTGTAACTTTTTCTATTTGTTGGGTATTGGGATGGGTGTCTAGAGTCTTTGTTGGGGTTCTAGGAATCTATCTGTGTTTCTATTTCAGTTCAAAAGTTAATTAATTATGTTCTTTATAAGGAAAAAAAAACTTTCATTTCTTTATTTGTCATTTTCAAGCTTATAGAGGTGGTTTATGAAGTTTTTCTCAGTTCTTTCTTGGTTAAGACACGATTGGTTATCGTCCTTGATATTTCTTTATAGGTTTGGGTGCTTCTTGCCACTTTTCTTTCTTGTTTGCTTTGAGAAGAAATTTTTCTTGAAATTTTCATATTTCTCCTTTTCCTTTTAAACAAGAAAAACAAAATAACTTTACAAAGTGTGTTTTTTGTATTTATTTTCAGTGCTTATTGCTCTTTTTCACTGAAAAATAAAACTCTTTGAATTGTACTTTCTATTTTAAAGTGTTTTTTGGTTTCAAAATACATTTTGAATTCTTGAAAGGCTTCCATTTTTTAAAGAGTTAGTTACAATTTTGATGAAAAGGACAGTGTAGTTCTTTTCAGTTGCTTTCATTAAAGAAGATTGCATCATTAGTGATTCACATCTGAATGAAATTTTTTGCATTCTTGCATATCATTAAAAATTAAAGAGTTTGTTCCTTTTATGAAGCGTTTTCGCACTAATTTTCAGTGAATAATAAGTTTATTGCATAACAATGTTCTTATAAGTGTCTTTATTTTATGTTGCATCTTTAAAAACACCACTCAATTGCATTCATTTCCTTTTTGAGTAAACAACAACTCCTTAAAATGAACGCTTACCTAAAATAAACTAGACTTTTCATTTTTTTAGGGTGAACAAACTAGCTTAAGCATAAGGCCTTAGACTAGGTTGGAGAGTTAACTCTACAGGGCCATTAAAGAAACTAAGGAGTCTAAGATAAGGAGAGTGTAAAACCAACCTTCATATAAGTATATTCGGGAGCCTCCTCTAACATAGGAGCTAAACACGAGGTCACATGAGGAAGAACCAAGGAGATAAACCCTTTGAAGCCTAATTGAACATTGCAGAGAGATCGTATTTTGGGGGTTTCTCTAGTGCCCATACCTCCTTGAGAGGCAACGCTTTCGAAACTTCAGGATTTTTTACACTGCCCATACATTCCATCCCAACTGTTCATTGTATCCCCTGACACTGATTGTGAGTTGGTACCCTTAGTTACCTTTCCTAGTTTTTTTCTGGATCACTGAATGAAGTCTCCTAGTCTTAAACTTTCCTTTTCATGTTTAATCGGTCTTAGATAATCACACTGCACAAGAAGTAGTTTCTTATTTGAATCTTAATATACACACAACTTATGTTGCAGGGTCTGGAGCACTTTGATGAGATCTTGCGAGAGGAAGATGGTATTATTATTCCATGAGGTCATTTAGGGATAGATCTTCCACCAGAGAATGTAGCCTTTGATATTTGATGTAAAAAAAATTCATATATCCATTTTCTGATGTTTTTTTTCCCATAGATAAATGAATATTGTTGTCATTGTAATTTGACTACAAGTCTAGCTATGTCCTTGCATGGAGATATCTTATAAGTTTGTATTTTTACTAAATCCAAACTTAATGTTTCTCTAGAGTATAAGGTAATGACAGTCAGGATTGATGGAATTGTCTAATATGCTCTCTTGGTAAATCTTATTCATTTGGGATTGTAATTTGTTAGTGTCAAGGGAGGCTCCAAATTTTGTACGGTTTCAAAGAAGGCATATTTACTTAGGTAATAGAGGTAGTATAGCAGTGTGAACAGGCAAGCAAATCAAATTGTTTGGAGGACCATCAATAAGTTGTTGATGCCATCTTCTCACTGTCAAACATTTTCGAAGATCAAATTAGTTTGGAATTCGATTTGCAAGCCAAAAGGTATGAGACAACTTGTAGAAGTATTGTTGGTTTTTGTATTATATTTCTCTCCAAGCTAAGGCTCCACATGTCAAGTGCTCCTCTTCAAAAGGATGCACACTCTAGAAGACAAGCTCCTAAGCTCCAATTCTCCTCCTCCACATGTGTACCGAGTCCACAACAACCTACAAGTGGTGCACCCTCCAAACAAGATTCCCTCTAGCCAAATGATCAACCTCTTGAAGTGTGCCATGTGGTATCGATGATCCTAGGGCAAAGCAACCTTCCTCCTAGTGCTTGGTGCTCCTCCACAAGATAACTCCACATCCTATGCCAAGGTCTCATCCTCATCAACATGTGTGCCATGTAGAAAATGCCAATGCCACATAAAACAAATTCCAAGTTCCTCCATAAGAAGTGTTCCTGCTCTACCACATATCTTGAGTACAAGAATCCACCTATAGTAGGTGTTACAATTGTCAATCAACCAAAACAATCTAGGATTCAACAAAGGGCTAGGGTTTCACCAAGTACCCCACATCACATGAAGTGTGTTGAATTTTCTGTTAAACCCAGCACACGACTAACAATCGAAATAAACTCTATTTATTAATTATTAGCACAACTAGGTTTTCAACGAAAATATAAGTGGAAGCACTACACAAAAACCAAACACATTTGCACACGAGATTCAGGTAAACACCCCTGGAAAAACCCTTGCGGGAAAACCGGTTTGAGTTTTATTTTATTAAATAAAATCCTGGGTTCCTGACCTTGGATAATGGCCCATTAGAGGAATTACAATGTTGCAGTTGATAGCCTAGCCCACATGGCTTCTATCTCCCTCGTTGCCCCCTGCACCCTTTCCTCAACCCTGCCCACTCAAACACAAGTACATGAGCAAGACTCCCTCTTTCTCCTATGCATTCATTGTATGCCTCTCAACCTCCTTAGATATGATTTTATAATCCCCTAATGACTAAAACCCTATCTCCAAAGTGATCAACGATCAATATTTTATCTTGATCTCTTGAGATCAATGACTATGACTTAATATCTCGTTGATATATCATCAAAACTGATAGAGGGATATGCAAGAGTGTACAATGAGAACCTTGACAAACATAACCGCTAATGCTTGCAACATCGTCTATAGGATGGAAAAATCATGTTTCTTTTTTCAAATATGTAAAACAAGT
>ML800416.1:395182-417507 GCA_009831015.1 Picea engelmannii
AACTGATAGAGGGATATGCAAGAGTGTACAATGAGAACCTTGACAAACATAACCGCTAATGCTTGCAACATCGTCTATAGGATGGAAAAATCATGTTTCTTTTTTCAAATATGTAAAACAAGTATATTACAGTTTAATGAATACATTTTCATATTATTATATATGGTTTTATACTTTATCAAAAAAATCGCCAATACTTTACAAGGTTTTATAATTCAGTGAAAGATTCGTCAAGATTTTACAAGAGTTTATAGTTCAGTGAAATATTCGCCAAATTTTTACAAGATTATATAATTGACTAAAAGATTCACCAAAAAATTATATATACATATTATATTATTGATAAAATAGCCTTCAGTTTTTCCTATGTATCATGGGGATTCGCCCATTTATTATACATATAAATTTAGGGGCGGTTCTTAAAATCACCCCTGAGCATGGGTATGTCTGCCTCAAGAATTGAGTATTCTGACTTGTTTATGTTGTTGGATATTGTTCTTATATTGGATTATGACAACCTTCACCCTGTCTTACTGCTCTTTGAATACTTATAATGTATTTCGGCCATCAGTTTCTCCTCTGATCTCACACATTAGGGGGCATATTTTATAGTGTCAATTTCCACCATTTAAGCATTGATGATATTATTAGCCTATTACTTATTCTACTTGTAGACACATTTTTCCCATACCTCCTTGAGATCTTCTAAAAAACACATTTTTGGAAGTTGTACGCACATTGACAGTTATGCAACACATGTATACACGAGTTTCCCAAAGGAAAGTCTCCTACATGTTAATAAATGATCAAAAAACAATATTTTGTAGAATTGCAAGTTGAGTTATAGGTTTGGTTAGTTACCTAACTCTATTACCTGTACTCAACCATCTCTAACTGACCATAGATGAATTAAATAGAGCATCAATCCAAGAAGAAAGGTAATGAATAAATGCACATCAAAGAAAACAAATGTTGGTTCATCCTGTCGTGACTGCAAATGATCTAGTTGGAAATCGGTGGCCACCCACCTATTCCACTGGCTCAAAACAAGGGTTTCCACCTTGGTAGTTTTTCTACATATTTTCGGTTCCTCAACTTTCGGGGTTGTTTTAGGCCCTAAACAACGTTTTTTGGGCCCGCCACAATCACAGTGTAGGATTTATCTAGAGTGTGATGGAAAAATGTGTAGTCCTATAGACATTTCAAATGAGTTATCATGCACCCCAAATGAAGATCATATGCAAAAGTTGCACCCTTAGGAAGTTGACGTACCAACTACCCCCATTAGGGCCCACAAACCTTTTTGTGTTTCATCCTCCGAGGTTAGAGTTTTGTATTTTATTTATGTTAAAAATGTCTCTAGAGCCTCATTGTAAACATCATCATCTTCTTGCAAATGAGCGTAGCCATTACATCTCTTCTCAAAGATAAGTTGCCACCATTCTCGTGATTCATTCACTCTATAATTTTGCAGTTTATGTACATTCTCTCATTAATAAAAATTGTGCATTACTTTATTTCTATGTTTATTTCAATATCTATGTATATTTCATTGCTATATCTATGCCTTCATTTCGTTTTCAAAATAATCTGGATTAGTGATATCAGAGCACGATACTTCTTGTCGTTTCTTGGTGCATGTCCTCGACTAGGTCAGGGTATAGAGAGTTGGGTCTTGAGCTAGTTTCTCTTGAGTACAATTGCTCTCGCCAGCCCAAGAAACCTCCCATGTTAGAAGAAAAGAGAGACACGGGAGAAGAAGATCCCATCAAGTTGTTTCTCGCGGAATCCCTTGCGCAATAGAGGAATGATATGTTGGAGATTTTTTCCCAAATCCTTCAACGATTGCCGACAATAGCAAGCGCGTCTTCGTCAACCAGTCGCTTTAGAGACGCTACTCCATTTAAGGTACAAGTTAATTTTGATATTCTCGTATTTGAAGGTCAGATCGATGCAAATGCTTTGGAAAAATGGTTAAATTTTCTAGAAGGTTATTTCTCTGTTCACAATTTTTCCGACAGAGAAAAGATCACATTTTCTCTCCTTAAGGCTCTTCCCCATGTCAAACATTGGTGGGAAACTTACTAGGAGAAAAATTCCATAGAGGATTCTGGAATATTCGGGGTCGGTCCCACTTGGTATTTTTTTATGGATGCATTCAAGGAGAAATATTACACTATGGGAAACTATGATGACCAGTACATGAGATGGACCACGCTGCATCAAAATCAGGACCAAACAATGCCATAGTTCACAAATTCCTTCCATACCTTGCGCACCAAGTTGGGTATCAAAGACTCTAAGCGGTATCTGGTTCTAAAATACCGCGAGGCTCTACACAGGTACATCAAAACCGAAATGGAGTTTCTGGACATCTCATCACTAGGAGTCGCTTATAGATATGCTGTCAAAATCGAGGATAAATTTAAGAAACAAAACAAGTGGAAATTTGGGTCTGCAAATCCGCAATAACCAAAGTGTGGTAAAGGAAACCCTAACTCACTGAACATTCGACCTCAAGACAATCATTCCAAACCACAAGAAAACAAGGGTTACGGGAAGAGGAAGAAGGACATTAGGAAGTGGTGTGACCTCCACAAAATCCCTTGGCACAACATCGATGAATGTCACTCGAAACATTCATTGGTGGCCAAGCTCAAAGAAATAGATCCAAGCCCTGACTCGGACTTTGATTCAGACAATAGTAAAATGAGACATATAATTGATGCAGAACCCACTGTTATTGTCGCAACCACAACAATCCAACAAGAAGAACCAGAGCATCCTGAGGAGGGGAAGCGCCATTTTGATGAGTTTCCCCACCTCAACAAGGTCTGCTGACCTCTCGGTCACTAGATCTTCTCAATCTTCGGGCTGGAACAACTCTTTGATTCCTTACTGGAATCCTCACGAAATATCCACAGGTCCTATGTGTAACTCGGCCCGCGCGAACAAGCACTAGGCGTGAGCTTCTTTCACGTGATCACCGGCTGTGACCATAGGCCTAACCAAGAAGGCGTTTCACGATCTCGAACCTCCTATGATTGCACATGAACCAAACCCGACCTCGTGATTTTCGATTTCCCGATTGGCAATTTCTCTAGGTGCTAGCTCCTCCTTTAACCTTCCGCTGATATGACCTTCGACTATGACCTGGGGCCAAGCTTCCGAGCGCGTTGGGATTTCGTGTATTAGGAAATCGCGATGTTGCTTTTCTCCCTTTTCTCGATATCCTATATGACCTCCATCTATGACTTGGGGCCAAGATTTCGAGCGCGTCGGGATTTCACATATCGGGTAGTTGGAAGACTGTGCACCTCCCTTCTCCCGATTCTCGATTCTGTGATTCCCTCAGATCGACGACCTAGATCCCTTCGTGATCCAATGGTTGTGATTGAATCACGAACTTGGGTTTCACGAGTTTTCTTACCATGTGCACTTCTAGAACATTAAAGTTTGTGCACCTACCTCTGGATCCAATGATTGTTGGTCCCCGCGCTTAGATCTAACAGTCCATATTTGATCCTCCCATGAGTCTATTTCTTAGACTTCGCTTGTGCTTCTGGAAGGCGTTATCCCTTTTGATCTTTCTCACTTTTTGCTCCATTGACTCTGTTATCGGGCTAATTATTAAGTGCGAACACAAATCAATCCCCCTAGCTTCACTACGAAACTAGAACAAAACAAGACAGTACACAACTATTTCCTTAGATTTCAATTATCAAATGAGAAATTGATCTAGAACATACCTTTTAAATATCGAAGATCCGACTTCACCAATGCAATCCAAGCTCTGTCATGAGGCTTATGGACAAATATCTGCAAAAGAACACAAGCCAATGAAGACAAGAATAACATACTCTATTTGATATGAAACTTTGTACGTGATCAAGGAATCATACAATATGAACAAATAACATTCATATAGGAAAGAAAAGTATATATGTGTTAAAGAATATGGAATAGAGATACAACCAGATGCCTTGATGTTGTTAGGTTCCTTCCAACACTTCCTTGCTTCCCACACACTTCTAATCCACAGATTCTGAGACTGTAGATTTTATAACTACTCACAATCTATCTTGACACAACAAAACTCAAAGCCAATATACAAGCTACAAAACCCAAGCTCAATCCAACTAACTGTCTCCTTGAGAGCTCCTCTCCTTTTATGAGCTGAAGAGGATAAGGTGAGGAGCTTAGGATGATCCCACTAAATCATGAAAGCGAGTAAGATCCAAACCGTTCGGAGGCTACCTCACCATAGAAGCTTCTCCTTCTAGAAGCATCGAGAAGATGATCGTTTTTCCCATGTACAAAAATCGCCGCACCCTAGCTATAGTGCAGCCTGCGATGATGTCGCAGTCTAGCCTTAGAGAAGGGTGCGGTGATCAGGTATTGTCTCACCCTGCATATAGTGCAGCATGCGACGATCTTCCTTAATAGGGTTTTTACAAAGGAAAATACAATTTATTCTCTCAGGCAAAGTTCTTCTCCCTTCTTTCTTCAAGAATTCGGGCCACTGATCCTTCTAAAGACAAAGGATAGGTTTACATCATTAATGGTCGTAAGAGTGACGAAAATAATGTGTAACAAACTCTTATGGAGTCCCTTTGACACTTAGTCGAATTCCGGATCTATGCACTCTTTGCAGCAAATTCTTACGCAAGACTTGATTCTTGCAGGTGACTGTGCATGACTTGCAACAGTCGCTTTGCACTCCTTGCAAAGGGAAAATTTCATGCTATCTCTTGTGAGCTTCGGAATTAAAACAGATTTCGTCAACGCACTCCTTGTATTCGATGTAAACACCTTGCACTCACTCAACAAAAGAGAAACAATTGAAAATTATACTAACATTCACAGTTTCACCCATTCATACCGAAATTCATTCATTTATGAAAACTCGATAACAGAGAATTGCAAATAGTAACATTACTATGCATTTGGGTCAATTTTCCTCTGTTATATTCATTCAGAAAACAAAAGTGGCTACAACTATTTTCAAACAGCAAATAAAACTCAAAAAATCCTACTAACTCACAACAACCTCATTTGGGCGTACAAAACCTCTATTTATCTCAGAGGGTCCTTAGGGTTCCCCCACGACTACTCGTCTCCTCGAAAATGAAAACCTAATTGCTACCTAAGTTCAATTACATTTAAGACTCGAAGTGAAACTCTCAAATCGCTCATGATCATTCCACCTCCAAGTGTTTGATCTTCTTATGTTCTTCATCAGCTCCCCAAAATATTCACAGTAACTCTCGGTTTTTGAGATTCCGAAATGATTCCCGAGCGCTGAGCTTTCCTGCCACGTGTGCTCGCTGACGATGCTCCTGCATCAATTTTCCATTCACAAATGTGGGTGAAGGGGACCTTGTTGCATTTAATTGTTGATAGCGGGAGCTAGAAGAACCTCATCTCAGCAGAGGTCGTCAAGCAGTTGGATTTGTCGATAACACCACACCCACAACCATACAACATCGGATGGCTCCACCAGGGACGAGATCTTCGTGTCATTCAACAGTACCACATGTTATATGACATGAAGCCCTTCAAGGATGAGGTATTGTGTGTTGTTGCCCTACTGGAAGTTTGTAATGTTCTGTTATGCTAGCCTTATATTTGGAGGTGTCATGTTGTTTATGAGTCTCGACCCTGTAGTGTCATTGTTACTCTGGGGGGTCAAACCTATAGGATAACAGAGGTAGTTTTGAATATTGTACTAAAAAAAAAGTGATGCAAAGTAATCTCTCATACCGAAAATTTTATCCTCTTCACAACCTGGTCAGAAGAGAAGGACACTGCAGCCTCGACCCAAGATCCTTCTATCCAGCATAAGAAAATCAACAAAATTGTAGAAGAGGACCAAGATATTCCTACTGCATATTCACCGACAGATTCCTCCCACACTCCGGTAGATCATGCAACCAAATTGGTTAAACAAATCCAACCCCTCCAACAACAGGTCCATAACAACCTTCAACAAGCTAAGCATGACAACTTCTTCAGCAAGGCAAGCAACTCATGAAGGTTCAGATTCAACAAAATCTTCCTAGGGATCTTCACCCAATGGATACCATTGCTTCCTAAGGGGGGAGTATTCATCCAGGAATAAATTGGTTTCCACCCACCTATTACACTGGCTCAAAATAGGGGTTTCCACCTTGGCAGTTTTTCTACATTTTTTTGGGTCCTAAACTTCTAGGGTTGTTTTGAGGCCCTAAATAACATTTTTTGGGCCCACCACATTCACACTATATGTTTTAGCTAGAGTGTGAGGGAAAAATGTGTAGTCCTCGGATAGACCTTTCAAACGAACTATCCTGCACCCCAAATGGAGATCACATGCAAAATTTACGCCCTTGGGAAGTTGACGTACCAACTACCCCCATTGAGGCCCGCAAACCTTTTGGCGTTTCATCTTCCGGGGTTAGGGTTTTGGATTTTCTTTATGTTAAAAAGGCCTCTAGAGCCTCATTGTAAACATCATCATCTTCTTGCGAATGAGCATAGCCATCAAATCTCTTCTTAGAGATAAGCTGCCACCATTCTAGCGAGTCATTCACTCTGTAATTTTATAGTTTCTGTACATTCTCTCATTAATAAAAATTGTGGATTATTGTATTTCTATGTTTATTGAAATATATCTGTATATTTCATTGTTATATCTCTGCCTTCATTTCGCTCTCAAAATAATTCGAATCAACAAACCCCTAAAACTCCATTGTTTTGTTGGTTCTCAAACCTGGAAACCCTTGTTTTCAGTGATTCCTGAAGACTACTTTATCTGACTAAGAGCCTTATTGAATTCTCCTCGAGTATGTCGATGTATCAGAGGCTGTAATCTACCTTATTGCAAAAGCTTGGGTGGAGGTGTTCATTAATTGGGCTAGTTGTCATTGATGTCATCTAGATGAAGTTGTCATTCACTAGCTCGATTTCTTTCAACAAACCTTCCTTCAGGTCGACCTCTACCTGCACCCAAGCCCAATGATGATCAAGCTTTGTGTTCCAATCCTTCTTGAGTCTAATGAACTTCCCAATATGATCTCCTATAGATTCCAGAATCTTCGCAAGCCAGAAAACAAGAGGGAGATCATGAAGTATAACCCATACTTGTAGTAGTGTTACATGTTCCCTCCTAAGATCAAAATTGATCCCCCATTCCTTTATGACCAAGCCTGAGGGTCCCCAGCTCTAGTTTTCATTCGGGATGGTTTTCAAGTTCTCATTTGACCTAAAAATGAAACACAACCAACCTCTAGCTAGAACATGAAAATCTGAACAAAATCCTATCACAAGTAACCAATTTTCTTCCAACCAAATCTGCAAGGACTCTAGGTGCATAGTATTCCCATTGAAAGGACAAACAACTACTTTCCCCAAAATATCTATAATTTTCTCCACACTCACGTCCTCGCCAACCACCATTCTAACTTTGTCCTTTCTAACTCGAATACACTGCTTCCTCCCCTTAACATTAGAATTGTCAAAGAGGTTGGACACCTGAACTATTTCTGGACTAACTGAAGAGCATGTTTTCAGAGGCTCGTCAAGGGGTGAAGATGAACCAGGCCTAAGTTCATACCAAACAAGATTGGAGTTTCCCACAGCTTGAGATAGGTTTCCCTGAAAAGGCATCTCGCGATGAATACCTGCGCGATCCACATATTCAACACCTTGCATGGCGTAAATGTTCTCGAAAGACGTTGAATCCTTGACTGCTAGATGAATGCCATGCATCTCAATCATAGGGTTCATTTTCTCCAAAGTACGACCATCGTGGCTTGGAGCATACTGAAAAATTCCTGATGTAAATGGAAGATCATGGAAGGACTTAAGACATAATCCTCATAATCTACTTCCTTGACCTCCATAAAGTCTACGAATTGAAACATAAATTCTTCTTGAAGGGCCTATCACCGGTGAAAATGGTTTGGGCTAGACTTGCCTGGAAACCCTAAAACCCTAGCCACAAGAAAAAAACTTACCATCTTCGAGTAACCGCAGAAACAACTCAAGCATGTGCCGCAAACTATGTGGCTACTTATAGTCATACAAATGCAAAGACACATGATTTAGTTTAGGTGTGGTTACTAATAATTACATTCTTGTCTAGAAACTCTACCCAGAATCTTGCAAGGGTTTGTAGAATATTTGCATAGATATGCAATTTATATCTTAGTGGCTAAATTGAGCCTTACAACCTATGGGTTTCCTAGGGCATACAAAATCACAGGCATCAACAATACCCACACAACCCTAATGTAATAAAGTATTGTAATTTGAGATGTATAATGGTGGTGGTGGAGTAGGAGGAAGAGGAGCAACATTTGTGAGGTGGCACTACAATGAATTTGTGTATTTTTCGAGCAATGGAGAAGACATAGAGGAGGAGGATGCATCAGGGCCTTCAATTGATTATCACCCTCAATCCTCTAGGTTTAATGGTTGGTGCCAACAATTTGAAACTCTCATCTAGCTTGCTTTTGTTGTCTTTGTCATCTATTGTGAGGATCTTCATTCCAATTTCTTTACATTGTTGCCCCAAGATAAACAAATCAAGAAGTCTTTATTCATTTTGCATTTTTTTGGCAATGTTTTATAGATTTTTATGTCACAAGCTTTAGAACAATTAAAATGCTCTATTTCTTAGCCACTTCAAATGTTGAGGCAAAGAGTCTTTCAAGTAAGTTTGTGTAGTCCCATAGAGAAGGGGCTCGAAGAGCTGAAACAACATTTTCTCCGCTGAAATTACTAAGAGCTCCAAATCAATGACATGTTGACAAAATTGACAAAGGAAGTCATTTTTCAATGCTTTTACTTACAAAGGAAGTCATTTTTCACAAGCTTGACAAAGTTCATGCTTAACCCCAAATATACGCTATAACGACTATGTATAACCCCAAGTGTAGGCAACATGTATTAACACAACCAAAAAAAAATGANNNNTCGTATGAAAAAATATGTTAAATAACTCTTTTTCATTTATAAAAAAAAAAAAAAATTACTATCGAAATGTAAGTCCTTTCATTTCAGGTTGTGGTTTTTTTTAACCGAACGGAATCCACACTTATTCTGTTGAGATGGAAATGGAGTGAGTGGATTGAAATTAATCATTTATCTATTAACGTTTTTAACGCCAGTTAAGTTAATTGCTGATTGGCTAGATTCGATATAAGTTGATTTAAGGTCATTTCTCTCAAAGGTTGCGTGTTCAATCCCGGTCTCTACGTTGGGAACATTTTTACTTTATTTCTCTTCTGAGACCTCCGAGTTCGTGTAAAGCGCCAGATTAGGTTTCAAGCCCGGAAGATCGTGGTTACAAATCTCATTGTCCAGAGATGTTTAATCGTGGCTACTAGCAGCAGGTATGTATTAGAGGTCATTTAGTCAGGATGTCCGAGTGGTCTAAGGTTCCAGACTCGAGTTTTTGGGTAGGTTTCAGATCCAACGCCTACATGTCCTTTTAAACGTTATTATCGTGAAATTGTAGCTTACGGGAGCTTACTGTTTAGGAAAATGATAATACCGTCAGGGCATTTGGTCTAGTGGTATGATTCTCGCTTAGGGTGCGAGAGGTCCCGAGTTCAATTCTCGGAATGCCCCCTGTTGCTTTATTAAAATTCTATCAAAACAGTTCCATTTTGAGATCTTACTGAGATTCATCTCCTTTTAACGAAATCAGCCATCTAATGCTATTTTCTGAAAAGCCGTTTCATGTTCCTTTACTGAAATTCAATCCCTTTTCTCACACTCTTCAAAGCAGTTCCATTTTGATATTCAATCCATTTTCTCATCCTCTTCAAAGCAGTTTCATTCCATTTTACTTGAGTGTTTACTTCACGAAACCTTCGTGACGACGACTAAATCATTAAAAATTAGTTAAATTAACATGCACTTGCCTAGAAATTCAACCAGAGATCCAATCTAGCAATCATTGGGGTTTTTCCCATGATTATTTAATTTCTTACATTCACTTTGCATTTTCCAGTTAATTGAAAATCTGCAGGAGTATATATCTACACCGTTATAGATTATAGCGATGAATTATTTTAAATGTATTTGAAGTTATAGATCACAGCGATGATTTATTTTAAATGTATTTGAAATCAAATAACAAGGATGAGAAACAAATCCAATATTTCAAGGGATAAATAATACGTAGAGATTTTTTCTAGGGATATTTACTTGAAATTCAGTCAGAAATTGTTGGATTAGTAAATTTAAGTGATTATTTCTGTAAAATCATGTTTATGAATCTTTTATGAATAATAGATATTTGATTAGAAAGTCAATTTTATAGAGAAACAGGGTATCGATCCCCATACCTCTCGCATGCTAAGCGAGCGCTCTACCATCTGAGCTACATCCCCTTCAATTGATAACATGTGCTCTATTATTTAACTTATATTTTAAAATTAACCTACTATCTTTGAAAGCCAACTCGTTGTTATAATATTGTGTTTTTCGTTACACTTCAAAACTCTCAAACATCAATCATTTATGGTTAAGGAATTTATCAAGAAAAATTAACTAAATTTATGTTATTTAACACTTCTTAAGAATGTGTACGAACAAATATAATTGCAATTAAATCTGTATCTTCATCACAAATATTGGACTCTTTAATTTTTAATATGTGATCTATTCATTGTAAAGTTACATGAATATTGCTTCATATTGCTTAGGAATGACTCTAGCATATTGGATAAGAAGGTGTTATTCTAAAATATTATTCATAAGAAAAAATAAGCATATATTTCAAACTTTAAATTTTTGGTTAGTATTAAGTATCATTGTATGAGAGATTTCAAATATCACATGTTTTTTAAATCTAAATTTCGGATCAAATTATTGTGGATCATTCTTGGAAATAATTTTATAAATGGTTAGTATCAAGTATCATTGTATGAGAGATTTCAAATATCACATGTTTTTAAAATCTAAATTTCGGATCAAATTATTGTGGATCATTCTTGGAAATAATATAATAATTTTATAAAGAAAAATTTATAATATAAATTAATATTAATTGAATTGAATTAAAAATTAGTATGAAAATTTGAGTTATATATATATATATATATAATTTTAAAAAAGAAAGAGTGATACACTTTTTATAATATAATTATATATGGTCCTTGG
Organism: Picea engelmannii; assembly: GCA_009831015.1. Classification (NCBI taxonomy): domain Eukaryota; kingdom Viridiplantae; phylum Streptophyta; class Pinopsida; order Pinales; family Pinaceae; genus Picea; species Picea engelmannii. The sequence goes on from ML800416.1 coordinate 406,337, forward strand.
GGTGTAGTTGGTGATGGAGTGTACTGCTAAGGGATTCTATTATGTGAAGTTATTGGTTCAAAACATTAATTATCTTTCACATATGGTGGAGCCAACCTGTACCCTTTACATTACAATTAGGGTTATAGGTAAATCTTACACTTAGACAATATAGCAAGGGATCCACACGTCCACTAGCGCTCAGCCACTAGGGACACGTCCTCCTATTCTCAGCCACATGGACGCCATACTCAACATAATCATCTGGAGTATTTCATCGTCTCAACTCTCACAGAGAGGAGAACGATAAACCCAACCAATACTCAACTCTCTAGAGGAGAACGATGCCCCATCCATTCGAGGACGAATCAACTCTCACACAGAGGAGAACGATGCCCCATCACGTGGGTATGCCCAACACTGGGCTCCCTCTTAGGTTGACTCAACTCAGTCTCAGAGGAGAACATGTCCTGGAGGATGTCTCACGAAGCTGCAATCATCAACACTCCCTCTCAGCTAGGGAGGCATTCTCCACCAGGCCAAGTCTCTCACGAAAGTACTCGAACTTCGTCCTGGCAAGCGGTTTGGTGAAGATATCTGCAATCTGCTCATGTGTAGGAAGGTATTGCACGTGTATTGATTTCCTCTGCACCATGTCTCTGATATAATGATATTTTATCTCAATGTGTTTCGATTTATCATGAAACACAGGATTCTCAGAGAGTTTCACGCAGCTCTGGTTATCACAATGAATAATGGTAGGATCCATCTCATGATCAAATAAATTTTTCAGGAGCTTGCAAAGCCACACTGCTTCGCGGACTGCCACACTCAATGCTATATATTCTACTTCTGCGGTACTCAAGGCCACGGAGGTTTGTTTCCTGCTGCACCAGGAAACTATGGCAAACCCCAAGGTAAAACAACAACCGGATGTGCTCTTCCATTCCACTGCGCTCCATGCCCAACCTGCATTGGCATATCCTTACAAACACATGTCTACAATAGAGGCATATCTCAAGTCATATCCAACTGTGCCTTGTAGATATCTCAATACATGCTTCGTTGTTATCTAGTGAGTCTGTCTCAGCTGACTCATGAACTAACTAAGTACATCCATTGTATAGCATATATCAGGTCTGGTGTTAACCAGATACATCAATGATCCAATCAACTATCGGTATAAATGTGGATCAATCTCCCCTGAATCAGTAGAAGCATCGTTCATTTTCTTCAAATCCATCACCATCGGTGTAGACATGGATTTGCAGTCTATCATACCAAACTTCTTCAATATCTCCATTGTATATTTTCCTTGACTCATTAAAATATCGTCAGTCCTCTGCCATACTTCTAGTCCCAAGAAGTAGTGCATCATACCTAGATCCTTCATCTCTAATTCAGAAGTCAATGCTCGCTTGCATTCAACAATAAGTCTTTCTGAACTGGTGAGGAATAAGTCATCCACATACAGGACCAAGATCAAGCACTCATCACTAACAATGTGATAATATAAGTTTGGATCAACAACACTTTTTTTGAAGCCCAAACTCATCAAGAATCCATCCATGTTCTCATACCAAGCACAAGGTGTCTTCTGTAGTCCATACAGAGATTTATTCAACCGACAAACATGAGATTTCTCGTCATGTATCACAAATCCTTCTGGTTGCTCGATGTAAACTTCTTCCTCAATCTCACCATTGAGAAATGTTGTCTTTACATCCATCTGATGTAGTTTCCAACCCATGGATGCAGCCAATGAAATGATAGTACGGATGGAGGTGTATCGGGCTATTGAAGAAAACGTCTCCTCATAATCAATTCCTTCCACCTGTGAGAATCCTCTGGCTACAAATCTCACTTTGTATTTCTCGAAACTTCCATCAGCTACATGTTTGATCTTATAGATCCACTCGGAAGTTACTACAAACTTCCCTTCTGGTCTCAGAACAATATCCCACACATCATTCTTCAAGATGGAATGATACTCTTATGCCATGGAATCTTTCCATACATGCTAACCTGCTGCTTCTCCATGACAAGAAATCTCAGTATCAATGATGTGGCTCATGGCTGAAAAATAGCTCAAAATTTTCTTTGGTTTCTTGCTTTCTCGGAATGTGCCTTGAGGAGTTGCATGGCCCTCTACCTCCTGCAAAGTTTTTCGAGCCCAAGAAGGCCTTTTATGGCCTACTGCAATGTCTCTAGGAACATCAACTGGAGCAGTTGGATCAACTGGAACAACTGGATCGACTGGAATGATGGTTGTCTCCCTTTGAACTGCTGAAGGGGGAGAGGGTATTGTCTCACTGTCAATCTCTATCTGAGATTCCATGGATCTTCGAAAGGCTATCTCTTCCTCAGAGATGACATCTTTGCTCACCTCAATTTGTCTCTGACCAGGGATGTAGATCTGATATGCCTTCGAAGATTCACTATATCCCACAAATTTACCCTTTATGCTTGAAGGGTCTAGCTTAGACCTCTTCTCTTTGGGTACATAAAATTATATTGGACACCCAAATATCCTGAAGTGTCCATTTTCAGGCTTCACTCTGGTGAAGGCTTCTTCGGGAGTTATGTTCTTCAAAATATGGTGAGGACTCCTCTTCTAAACATATATTGTTTTCATGCATGCTTCTGCCCACAGAATCATAGGTAGACTCTGAACATATATCATTTCTTTGGTTTCCTCGATGATGGTTATGTTTTTCCTCTTTGAAACCCCATTTCGCTGAGGGTTGTAAGGAACTGTGTACTGCCTCTTGATCCCTACTTCAATACATAAATTATTGAAATCCTTGGAGGTGTATTCTCCTCCATTATCTGATCTTAGTACCTTAATCTTCCTTCCAGTCAGGGTCTCAACCCGAGCTTTGAATTCTTGAAATCTTGCAAGGACTCCATCCTTGGTCTTCAGGAAATAAATCTATGTTTTCCGAGAGTGATCATCTATGAAAAGCACATAGTACAAATATCCATTCAGGGAGGCAACAATCATTGGTCCACACACATCTGAATGTATCAAGTCCAAGATTTCCTTGGGTATGTTGTCTCTTCCCAAGAAGGACCCCTTGACATTCTTGCCAAGGGCACAACCTCTGCAAACACCTTTATGATGAATCTGTATCTCTGGAAGGCCTGTTACCATTTTCCCTAAAGTTGGAAGGGCTCTATAATGAATGTGAGAAAGTCTCCTATGCCATAGCTCACTCAAGATTATAGTGTCATGTAACAAGGCCTGGATTAATCGGATAGTCAACCTGTATAATTTATTTTCTCGAACACCAATTTCTCGGGAAGAATCCATATGTGAGTCCTTTTGCCATGCAAGAACTTTTCCTTCAAAAAAGGTAACCGTGTAGCCTTTGTCTTCTAAGGCAGAAACGAATACAAAGTTCCTCTTCATCCCAGGTACATATAATACCTCACTCAACTTAAGAGGTATGTCAGAAACTAGTTGGAATGTAGAAGTTCCAACCCCTTTCACATTATATCTGGCATTGTCTCCAAGTACAACATGTAGATTGGTCTCTTTCTCAACAAGATCTGTCAAATGATCTCTATATCTGATCATGTGCCTGGAGGCACCACTGTCAATTAACCAAATATCATTATCAATAGGAACCATACCTGAGAGTGCTTAAATGAATAAGGTTTTTTCTTTGATGTCTTCATCTCTCTGAAGTCTTGACTTCTAGGAACTGAAGTTGCTTGATCCATCAAGCTTATCTTCCATCATAGTTATGTTCATCATATTTTAAGATTCTTCACAAACCCTTACCAACTGGACTAGGAAACCTAACAGCTAGGCCAGGATAGCAATCGTAGGTTTCATTGGGCTTATGACTACCAACAATAAGCCTTGAAAGTCAGAAGAACACCTGTGAGCTGAAAAGTTCCTTCAATGAGCTGCAGAAACCCTAAATATGAATTTTCTGCAGAAAATTGTGAAACCCTAGAAACCCTAGGGCCAAAAATACAAAATTCTCATAATTGCAATCTGAGAGTTGTTGGAGGTGCACTAAGGGAGTTCGTACGCCCCTATGTAATTTTTATCCCCAACATTTCAATATTAAGTGCTAGAACACCCAAAGAGGAGAGGGTCGTACAGATTTCTGCAAACCCTAAGAGGGTTGTACGGTTTTTCAAAAGAGAGAGGACAGCTACTAGAAGCTTGTGCAATGGATTCTTCAAGACCTATTCTCTGAAACCATGTTGAATTTTCACTATGCTAGGCTCAAGCATGAGGTTTATTTCAATTTTAGCATTTACTTGAACCATAAACAAATGCAGCTACACCATTCACAGTTGTTGCAATAACCAAGATCACAAGAAGAAGTATCATGCACAAGAACACAAGAAATATCCTGGGAAACCCTTCTACTCAAGGGAAGAAAACCCAACAATCCTTTGTTATATTCTCAAGAGAAGATCCGCCAACCATAAAGCCCTATTGCACACAAGAGGGTGCTCTACAACCTTGAAACTTGTGCCCAAGAGAGGTGCGCACTTCATCCCTAGAAATGTACTTGCTGAAATTTCCAAATGACAAGTGACTTGTGTGTTTCCTCAATGGGGTAATCACCTTTATTTATACTAGAATGGACACATCAAAAGTGGTGTCTATTGGCACAACAGGGCCAACCTCAATAACTTAGAAAATAATTAATTATAACAATAAACATTAATTATCTTTCACATATGGTGGGGTCGACCTATACCCTTTACATTACAATTAGGGTTACAGGTAAATCTTACACTTAGACAATATAGCAAGGGATCCACACATCCACTAGTGCTCAGCCACTAGGGGCAATTCTTCTTGTGGTCAGCCACAGGGACGTCATACTCAACATAATCATCTGGAGTACCTCATCGTCTCAAATCTCACACAGAGGAGAACGATACACCCATCACACCCATCACATGGGCACACCCAACCATTGCGGCACGACTCATCTCTCCAGAGGAGAACAATGCCCCATCCATTGGAGGACGACTCAACTCTCACACAGACTCGGAGAATGATGCCCCATCATGTGGGTATTCCCAACACTGGGCCCCTCTCAAGTCGACTCAACTCAGTCTCAGAGGAGAACGTGCCTTGGAGGATGTCTCACGAAGTTGCAGTCATCAACAGATAGTCACCTTGATTATGTGATTTAAAGTGGTTGATCAACTGCCTCGTCGATCTAGGAGAGTTCAAGCAATTCCTCTTATTGAATTGGATTCTCTATCGCCTCCTTTGAGGTTTCAACTCGATCGAACTGACATTTTTCTACCAGTTGGTCCTATGGACATTGTAGAGATAGATCCCATAGAGACAAACGCTTCTACATTGAAGGTCATATGCATATCGAATATCGAGGTTGGAGCCTTCATTAGACCCTTTAACCCTCCATTAACTGGATCAGACGATCTGGTCATCTTGCAAATTTCATCTTTCGTTTCGGATTACACTGATAGTCTCCCTCATCGGGGGTCCTTCGTGGATGACACTTCATAAGTGTCTGGGATGGGGGGGGCTACAACCCCCATGTTAGAAATAGTAAGAGGAGGTATCCTACCTTCTTTCCTGTCTACCTAAACGACTAGTGTGGTTTAATCCAAATTCACTTCGTCGATCAATGTCTCTGCACCGTCGATCGTTGGGTCCACTAGGCCTTTGAGTGTGGCCTCTTCGTCACATTTAGTGTTTAATGCGTTCTCGTTTTGAATTTTATTGATTGGCATGCAAAGCATATCAATTGGCTCCTAGTCAATTCCTCAGAGTGTTAAAGTTGGATCCGATAGTTCTTCAACTCCTTTCTAAGTTGTTCTGTGGAGCGAAGGGAACATCCCTACGTCGTTCCTCTCACTTGGGAGCAGTTATTTCCCATATTCTGACCCCAATCCATTCATAAAATGGGGTGGTGATATGGGAGGAGGTTTCCAATCCTATGACATGTTGTCTTCTTCAAACCCTTTCACACTATTTGTGGATTCAGGGCAATCCCTTCCCCTCTTATGGAATGTTGGCAGGGGGGAACTCCCTCCAAGCCCAATGGAATCACACACAAGGGTTTCACTCTTCACAAGGGATGTCATTAGGGGGTAACCCCTTTCTCGATCATAACTACTCAATGCAAGGGGCTTTCCCATCACAAGGGATGTCAATAGGGGGAAACCCTGTTTTTTCTTACGGGAACGAGATGGGTGAATTAGGTTTTCCTCCTTATAACCAAATATTTCAAGGATTTAATCAAAACCATGGTCCATAAACAAACTCTTCCTAGAAACATGGTGTCAGTAATAATCTAGGGTATCATTTTCCAACAATTAATCAACTAGGGAGATCCAATTCTGCTAATTGGAATTCTAGGCCTCCATCAACGCTACCATTTTTGGCACTGTTAAACTTTTCATACCTGTAAAAATTGATGAATGATCAGGTCTTCCACGATCTGAACTGGCCTCTAGTCCCCACTAAGCTCCTCTCAGACATCCCAAAGTTTGAAGGTAAAGTCGGTGAGGATCCAGGTGACCACGTGACCACTTTCCACCTATGGTAATCATCTAATTTACTAAATGATGACTCCATCCGGGTACGCCTTTTCCAGTGAACTCTTACAAGAGTCACAATGAAATGGTACATTGAGCTTGATGGATCAACATTTCACACTTTCCATGATCTAGCCTTGTTTTTTCTTAACCACTTCCAGCTTCATGTTCGGTATGATGTCGACATCGATCTCTTGTCCACGCTTAAGAAAGATAAAGCCACTCATATATCAGATCATATCCAAGACTGACAGAGGCAGAAGAGGTTGATCAAAGCCATGGTCCCTCCAGAGTTCCTATTGGAATGGTTCCTAAAGTCCTTGTTTCCTTACATCTCCAAGGATGTATCGACATGAGGAGTATCTTCTAAGGAGGAGGCGATTTTCAAGGCCCAACAATTAGAACTAATCTACTTGCAATATGGGATCCTTTACGAGATAATACCAAATGCACCGTGATTGGGTATCGATCCTTCAAAAGCGAAGTTCGAACCGCATGCTAATGACATTGTTGGTTCTGTCAAAAGCACTACCACATATATGGTTGCAAACCAGATGACACAGATGACGATTCATCCATCTACGAATGGTCAAGCTACGACTTCGACCGTTTCCACCATCCAGTCATCGGACGTACAAGTTGTGTATTCGAAGACCCCAAAGGGTACCTAGAAACCTGGAGGGAAGAAGAAGGGTAAGGATAAGAAGGGAGGTGGAAACAACAATAAAAACTTTAAATCTTATGCAAATGTTGGGGGGGACGAGAAGAAGAAGAAAAAGGTGAAGTTTCCTTGCAAAATTTGTAGTGAAGATCACCTTACCCATCATTGCTCGAAGATGGAAGAGGCTCAACGAATGTTAGTGCAGTAGCAACCTACCGTGTTGAATAACCCATTCCCATAAGGACAAAATATGCAGGCGGACTCTTCCAGTGGAAATCTGCAAGGGGCACCCAAAATGTACCCTTGTCAGATGGAACATGTTAGTGAGTGTAAATTTACAAAGTCAAAACATTTTGTTTTGGTTGCTAATTGATTCTTGTAGTCATGTCCTGGTCTCTTAAAGACCATGTGTCAAGGTTCGATGGTATTTCTATCAATGTAATATCGATGAGGCGATGAGGCATGTGGAGCACTACTAGTTATTTTTGTGATTATTTTTCTATTCTCAACATTACATATGGCCTTCTAGCTGCAAAAATGGAAAAGACACTATCACATATTGACAGAGAGAGAGAGAGAGAGTTCACAGAGGAAACTGTTGAAACGGAGATTTCGCAACAAATTTCCTAGTTGCAACAAAATGTTATTTCCATCATAACTTTAAGAAGAAAAACTGGGTTTTGCCCAATTTTTTTGTGGAGAGGAATCCTAGTGTCATTAATTTGCTGACAAACAATCACCCCAACCCAGTTTTCCATTTGGGATAAAAGGTAAAATTACCAATCGCTACGAAATCTCCTGGTTGCTGTGAAATTTCATGTAGTTGATTGTTTTTGCAGTGAACTTCAAGCACATATTATGAGCATATGGTGATTGATCTCAACAAACTGAAAGAGTTTTTTCTGAAGAAAGGTTCCATATACAAAAACCTCTCGCAGGTTTTGCAAAGGTGTCATGTTTTTAGATATTCGAAGGGATGTTTACAACCTATTTTTACATATTTTCGCCTAATTTAATTAGTTAAAAACTAAAGCCTAAAAAATAGGAGTTAGTTTGTAACTCCTTGAATGTGAAACCCTAACTATTTAGACATGATTGAGTTAGATTGAAATGTAATTCTATATATTGTGAAGGAAAGAAGGAGAAAAGGGTTGGAGACTTGAGGAAAAAGACTCTTTGGTTGTTGTATATATTTTTTGTTGTTAATGAAAGCTTTCAAGTTGAAGGACTTGATTATTTGTCTTAGAGATTCTTGTGCTAGTAATCTACAATTTGTTTTTCCTTGGGAATGTTTCCTATCTTTGTTGATAATTATGTATATTCTTCTATTTTGAGTGAATGATTATAAATAGAGAATTCATTGTTGATGGTCTTTATCTCACATTCAGTTTTTCTACATTAGTCTTCTGATATTGTGAAAGAACTCATACACTGCTTGGTGCTCTGATATAATTGATATGTTATTTTCTTGATATAATTGATATAATGCCTATGATGATTGAAAGATTGCTAGCTATCTATCCTATGAAGTACCTTTGTTCATATCAATCGTTTTGAAAGCTTTGATTTGACATATCTTTATTATGACTCCATGCCCAATGGGTATTTCACTCAATCCTACCACCACATGATAAAATTTTTGTCTTTACCTACAAATATGGCCACTATGCTATAATTTTAGTGAGAGATCCCTCTTTGGTTGGAAAGGCCAGTTTCCAGCCCAAAGTGGTTTGAAAAAGTTACCTATGTGTTTTCCTTTCACAACCACAAAAAATTATAGAGTGATAACATTTTGGCGTCGTTGTCGGGGAGTGAAGGTGAAATCTTCCTTGGGAAAGAATGACAAAGATTCATATATGATTCTTGAGGGTAGACAGAGAGTTAGACACATAGATTGGATGCATATTTTACCCTGGCGGCTCTACTATTAGAATGATTCATTGCTTGAGGGATTTACTGGTGACTCCACTGGACTATGAGGGACTCAGATGTTGCTTCTATCTTTGCAAGGTGTGCATGCTTGGACTTTTCATAAATTTATGGTTTCCCTAATCCATTACCCAAGGATGAATACTTTTTAAGGAATGGTCCAAAATTCAATGGAGAGGATTTGAGTTTGGCCTTGTAACATATCGTAGATTTCCGTGACTTTATTGATATTCTTAGAATCAAGAATGAAGATGTATTTCTTAGATTGTTTTATGATTCGTTCCAAGGAAAATATAGAAGTTGGGCTGAAGGTTCGCCAGCTATGTCCATTCGATCTTTTTTAGCTTTTTGGCTTATTAGACCAATTACTTGATTGGTTGTATTGACATTTCTCTATCACTTAATTGAGCAGTAATTTTCAACATCTTAGAGTAGGATGATGTATATAAAAAAGTTGTCCAAATCAACATCTCTTTTCAGTTTTCAGTATGTAGTAATTTCAGTTTGGTTTGTAGCAGTGTACATGTTAGTTTGGCAGTTGTGAGGTATATGGATTGGGAGCAGCCCAATGGATAAGGCACTGGATCTGAGGTTCTTTGCTACCTCATAGGGACGATAACATCCCCATTGGATCCTATGCTAGTGAGTATAAATTTACAAAGTCAAAAAAAAAAATTGTTGCTAATTGAGTCTTGTATTCATTTCTTGGTCGTTTAAAGATCGTGTGTCAAGGTTCGATGGTATTTTTATCAATGTAATATGGATGAGGCGATGAGGAATGTGGAGCACTCTTGGTCATTTTTTATATTATTTTTCTATCATCAGAATTACCTATGGTCTTCTAGCTGCAACAATGGCAAAGACACTATCACATATTGAGAGAGAGAGAGAGAGAGAGGAAACTGTTGAAACGGAGATTTTGTAGCAAATTTCCTAATTGTTGCGAAATGTTATTTTCATCAAAACTTTAAGAAGACAAGTTAGGTTTTGCCCAATTGTTTTTTGGAGAGGCATAATAGTGTCATTAATTTGTTGGAAAAAAATAATCCCAACCCAGTTCTCCATTTGGGAGAAAAGGCGAAATTATCAGTCACTACAAAATCTCCTGGTTACTGCGAAATTTTTTGTAGCTGACTTTTTTTGAAGTCAACTTCAAGCACAGATTCCGAGCAGATGGTGATTGATCTCAAAAAATTGAAAGAGGTTTTTATGAAGCACAGTTTCATATACAAAAACCTCTCTCAATTTTTACACAGGTGTCATGGTTTGGTATTTTCGAAGGTATCTTTACAACCTATTTTTACAAATTTTCACCTAATTTAATTAGTTAAAAACTAAACCCTAAAAAATAGGAGTTAGTTTGTAACTCCTTCTTGAATGTGAAACCCTAACTATTTCAACCTGATTGATTTACATTGAAATGTAATTCTATATATTGTGAAGGAAAGAAGGAGAAAAGGGTTGGAGACTTGAGGAAAAAGATTCTTTGGTTGTTATATATATTTTTTGTTGTTAATGAAAGCTTTCAAGCCGAAGAACTTGAATATTTGTCTCTGATATTCTCATGTTAGTAATCTACACTTAGTTTTTCCTTGTGAATGTTTCCTATATTTGTTGATCATTATTTATATTCTTTTATTCTGAGTGAATGATTATAGGTAGAGAATTCATTGTTGATGTTCTTTATCTCACATTCAATTTTCCTACATTAGTCTTCTAATATTGTGATAGAACTCATCCATTGCTTTATGTTATAATTGATGTGTTATTTTCTTCTCACCACCATGCTATAATTCCTATGATGACTGAAATATTTCTAGCTATCTAGCCTATGAAGTACCTTTTTTCATATCAACCAGTTTTGAAAGCTTTGATTTGACCTATCTTTATTATGACTCCATGCCCAATGGATGTTTTGTTAATGTTTTATGCTGATATTATAGTTCTTTGCATTTCATAAAGACAAGAGCATAATAACCACAAGATCACTGAGAAATACACATCCACAATAGACACAACATTTATCCTGGGAAACCCTCTAGGGGAAGAAAACCCA
>ML800416.1:426128-440072 GCA_009831015.1 Picea engelmannii
TTAGGTACAAAATGTATGGATCATAAGTTACGAAATTGGGCCTCTAGCCTTGAATGTCTATCTATAGCCAATAAAAGATGATATACAATCTATGCCAAGGGCCCCTCCCCTGCATATCTGTCCCTATAGAACACTATGACATTGTCCAGACACTGGAAGAGTTGCACCCAAGCCCGTGGTACACCAACTACTTGTTGTCGCATCTACTCTAAAAATTCCTCCATCTAAATCATAGGGATTTGGTATGTGAGGCGGTCTAGATTTCTCTGAACGTTCTGGATTGTCCTCTCCATATGCATTGTGTCCCTTCCTGGCTGCTCTACATCGCACCCTCGACAAAGGTCATGCAGGTACGCCTCTAGCATCCTTGTTCCAATATCTACACATACACCATATTTTGTTAATCTTTTGTTATCCATGCCAAAAATATTTTGGTTTGCCTCTTGAAATAAATAAATAAAATAAAAATTAAATAACTTTAAAGTTTTAAATTTGTACTTATCTCTCCTAGAGATGAGCCAATAGGAATGAGCATGTTTGGATCTCAGCTAAAATCAATCCCCTGATAGGGATAATCGTCGATGGAAATGATTTTCCTCTCCCACCAGTGGAAAAAGTCGTCATGGTACAGGTAGGGAATTCGTACACCCCCCAATCATAACATTAGTGCGCTCCACCTGGTCATGCATGGTTTCCTCTGCACATGAGGATCCACTCGTACTTTCAGACTGATTGTAGGTACCCTCTAAAAAATGAAGGTACATAGTACACTTCCATGCCCAAAAAATTTCATCTTTCCTTTCTTACACTCGGTAAGTTGTGTCTTCAGGCACTAAAACAAGGTAGAGCTCCAATCATATATTGCACCTTGAAAACATTTGATTTCATAGAAAATTTGTAGCCTTGAATCCTGATGAACTGTTCTGGATCTGACAATCCTTTTGATGGTCAAGAGGATAATTTTGAGACTCATGCTTTGAATGTTTTAGATTGGGACTTCGCTCCCAACCCGTTGGGTCCAAGGGATGCAATATGGGGAAATGTACTCTTCTATAGTTCTTCCTCCTCCGCCCAAAGTACGGATGTTTGTGACATCCCCTTGTCGTGAGAGTCTAGTAATTAAGTAAATATCCTCAACCTCTATATTTAGAGATTGGTCATCTACAATAAAAACATCGGAATTTGGTTCCCAGTAGCTAATCAGTGGTTGCAAAATCCTCTTTTGGGCTCACATGTTGCTCATTTCAAAGGATTTCTTTATTCCACATTGATAAAGAGCTTCTAATACATCATCATCTTCAAATACTTGACTATCAATTTCTTCATGCTCTCTCTCTCCATTCAATCACCATCTTGAGCTCTGCAAGGCAAAAAGAAGGATCATTATTTCAAGTTTTCAAGTTTGGGCACATGTACGCACCCGTCTTTGGTGAAAAGTGCATACATATGCATTTTTTATTAAGGATATTCACATATAGGGTTGATTGTATGTGCCTTGTGCCACTAGCAGGCACGTACACGCCCGCCCCTCCTTTAAAATTAAAAAACTTAACAAAAAACTTGCATAAATTTAAAAGTTTATGGATGAAAATAAAGAGGGTGGAATGCTTGCTAACCTAGTTTCTAATGATGCATGATTCCTACTCCTATAGCTCTCATTCTGATCTCTGAAATTTCAGAGGGTTTTTCACTTAATTTGCATAAATTTGGTTAAAACTCCCAATGAAATGTTATTTTGGTCAATTTTCATAATCATAATGAATTGTTTTACCCATTTTTACATAGTTTATCACTCTTTTTTAATTAAAGACACCTAATGAACAAGTTTGTTTTGTATAAGATGGTCGTTTGAGTTTAGATTTTGTAGGGAAGATGACTAAAAATGACATTTTTATGTCTACTGGTGCATTTTTCTTTATGCTTTTTAAGGTAATGTTTCTATCACTAGCATATAAGGTAGGTTTATTCCACCTTGCATTTTGCATAATCAATTACCTTTTATACATATGCCTTAGGGTCAACCCCGCTTATAGGAAACACGAGCCTTTCCCATTGATATTAAGTGTCATCTTGTTCATGGTAGAGCCTACAGTCATGGGCATTCTAGATAGCACCTTACTTTGCCTTTTGGTGCCCATGTTGAAATTATTCTTAGGCTTGGGAGTTTTGTTAGTTATGCCATGACATTGCATTGAAGTCTCATATTCTTCTCAATCTTAATTTGGCTATTTACACACGGGGCTCCCATACTTTTTTGTTCAAGTCATAACCACATTGCATACATATCTCTCACGCTTTTGGGCCTAATGTCGACTTCATCTCGTTGTTGCTTAACCATTTGCTTATGCATTCTCATCAGTTGCTAACATTGCAATATTATCCCTTGCAATTTGACACTTGTATCCTAGGAGGAAACATTCTCCCAAGTGTCCATACCCTACACATGTTTCCATTCATTGAGCATAGGTATGTTCCTTTCACTTGGAACTAGTTTTCTTTCCCACGACACTCGTTTCCTTCGTGTACTCTAACATTTATTTTTTATTTTTTTTTTCTTCAGGATTTTCAATATGAAAGAGAAAAAAATAAATATTTAAAAAAAGAGTGTGGGAATGAGTCTGCTTTTTAGTTATTGACAACAGTCGAGTCTCCTTTGAACAAAACACAAAGTTTTGATTCTGATCTCAAAAATTTGGGTTAGTATGTCTTTAGGAAACTAAACCAGTTACACAGAGTTCTTACTCATCTTGCTAGTTATTCACCTAGTCACTATGGAGAGTTCTTCGTTGTCTCTTGTATCACTAACTTATGTCAATGTTCATTTCCAGTTCATGTTTTCTAAGTCACACATTGTGTCATATTCTTGTTTAGAAGAATTTTGTATCATGTGTCGGCCATTCTGCAGAATTCTTGACTTTACAAGTCAGCCTTCCCATATGTCAAGTACTTCTCATAATCAAAAGTATATTTTTATTATACTCATGCCGGTATGGAGGGTCCCCATTGACTTCCTATTGGTGGGTTAATCTCTTATCGACTATGACACATTGCTCTGAGATTTTGACCTAATGTCGCACCTTGTGCCTATTTACATCATTGATAGGTGACCTTGTACTCAACATATGACATTTCATCATCAGTCGTTGACTGGGTGGTTTCCCTTGTGTTCAAAGACAAGAACATTATTCACACATTGGGATTCATGCATTACCTTGGATTCCATTTGTCCCCATCGGTGGTTTCCTCGTCTTTGTGAGTAGTCTCCATTATTGGCTTCTATTCAAAGGGTATATTTCATGCGCTATTTACATCTGGTGCACGCGAGAGATGTACTTCGTGGTGGGTTATTTCAATATTTTCATCTAATTTCTTCCAAATCTTTTTCTTTCTGCTAGTCCTCGTGTGTTTTTATGGGGGATGCCTTAATTCCCTCTTTCCAACAGATCTCTTCCTTGTTGGAGTTACTTCACACACCTAGGATTTATTTTTCCTAAGGTTTTTCCTTGTTTATTAGTCATTATTCAGTCTCCTATATTTTAGGAAGAATATTCCTCTAGGAAGAATATTTTGTTCAGTTTTCACTTCAGTTTGACTAGTTGAGTGGAGTCTAGATGCTACATTGGGATTATCACCATGAAACATTGGGATTATCAGCAACTAATGCGCATTGTCCTTGGGATCATCACCGAACTAGCGCATTACTCATGATTCCATGATCTCCTCCTCACTTCACTTTGTTTCAGTCAGTTAACTGAAGACTAATAGACTAGTTAACTCAGACTAGGTGGCAATTCACTCCCGTAACTTCCTGAGAGACTAGACTAGGTGGTAGTTTACTCCCGTAACTGTTGGTGTGTGTCCAGATCACTCTATACCACCACTATGGCTCATTAGTTACTCATGTATCCTATATCTATTGTAAATTATTCACTCTATGAGTGTGGAATACAGTTAATTAGAATTCTTCCATTCTTTATCTCTGGTTTCTTCTTTCTCAATATCTCTCTGCAAATGTGTGTGGCATTTTCTAGCTAGATCTATTATGTGTAGGTTCAACACATTTACATGGTATCAGAGCAGACGGACTACTAGGAAAAAGCTACCCCAAATTATTTTTGCAGGTACTGAAGATTGAAGAACGTAGAAAAGATGGAATATATGTTTTACTCATCGATAATACTTCTCATGCCTCATAACTATTTGGAGTGGAGGCCAAAAATTCTACTTCATCTCAGATGAAGAGGATTGTACCAAATAACTATGGCAACGGAAGTAGATCTTGATTCCACCGATGAGAAAAATGACTTTCTCAATAGACAAGATATGGCCATAGGAAGTATCTGCACATCTGTTTCTCTCAAAATTTTCCATCAAGTATATGAAGAATCGAACGAATCAACTCCAAATGAATTATGGACCAGATTGGAGGTTTTAATTGGGAATAAAGAAGATTGTGAAGATTTCATGCAGGAGGTTGAACATATAGAGTCAGAAGAGAAGCCGTCAGAAGATCAAGCCTCTTATTATGAAGAGTCTTCTACAAAAGTATTTGCAAAAATTTGTATTACATTAATTTAAGATAATGTCTACTCCATTTCAGATTTCTTTTCTGAAATTCATGTGGAAGATATATGGCATGCATCTCAGGAGTCACATGCAGACACTTTTCCATGTGCAATGCATGCATCTCAGGAGACAAAAAGGGAGCCGCACACATTAGAATCAATTTTGATATTTTCTGATCACAATTTGCATAAACAAATTGGATATTTGAATTCCTTTTGGGAAAATATCCAATTTCTAAAAAAAACATCGTCTGAAACGAAGCCCGGGAAGTGAAGTTATGATCATTTTAAAATCAACAAAATTTCAGCGTTTGTCTGGAAACAGCTGCACGGTTTTCAAAATTTCATCCAAAATATATTTCGATCTTATTCATTACAAGAAGAGAAAGTGGATATGTATGGACATATCAATGGTGCATCTACTTCATCAGATCCGTCCAGACATCTACATCTTCAAAAAAATCTTCAACGAGCACAAACTTGCGTAGTTGCGAGATCTTCTTGGAGTGAAGGACAGGGTTGCTTAGCAACTTTTTTTTGTTCCTTCTCATTTTTTTTATGCATTGTAATTTGAGGGGGCGGTGGGCAGGGCGGGGGGGGTTCCCATGAATTTTTCCCTCTTTCCTCATTTATTTCAATGTATCTTTTTTATTTGGGTACCTAACATGACCTCGTTGTTGGGACCTATTCTTTATTTTCACTATAGTGATGTTCAGGGGGGGTGTTGGAGTTACTTCACACACACATAGGATTTATTTTTCCTAAGGTTTTTCCGTTTTTATTAGTCATTATTCAGTCTCCTATATTTTAGGAAGAATATTTCTCCACGAGAATATTCTCTTCAGTTTGATCAGTTGAGTGGAGTCTAGATGCTACATTCGGATTATCACCATGCAACATTGGGATCATCACCATCTAATGCACATTGTCCTTGAGATCATCATCGAACTAGTACATTACTCATGATTCCTTGATCTCCTCCTCACTTCACTTTGTTTCAGTCAGTTAACTGAAGATTGATATACTAGTTAACTCAGACTAGGTAGCAGTTCACTCTTGTAACTGCCTGAGAGACTAGACTAGGTGGTAGTTTACTCCCGTAAAAAAACACATTTTTCCCATACCTCCTTGAGATCTTCTAAAAAAACACATTTTGGAAGTTGTACGTGCATTGACAGTTATGCAACACGTGTATACACTGGTTTCCCAAAGGAAAGTCTTCTACATGTTAATAAATGATCAAAAAACAATATTTTTTGTAATTTCAAGTTGAGTTACAGGTTTGGTTAGTTACCTAACTCTATTTACCTGTACTCAACCATCTCTAACTGACCAAAGATGAATTAAATAGAGCATCAATCCAAGGATAAAGGTAATGAATAAATGAACATTAAAGAAAACAAATGTTGGTTCATCTCGTCGTGACAGCAAATGATCCAGGTGGAAATTGGTGGCCACCCACCTATTCCACTGGCTCAAAACATGGGTTTCCACCTTGGCAGTTTTTCTACATCTTGTTGGGTCCTAAATTTTCGTGGCCGTTTTGAGACCCTAAACAACGTTTTTTCGGCCCGCCACCATCATAGTGTAGGCTTTATCTAGAGTGTGACGGAAAAATGTGTAGTCCTATAGAACTTTCAAATGAGTTATCATGCACCCCA
This sequence comes from Picea engelmannii, assembly GCA_009831015.1. Taxonomy (NCBI): domain Eukaryota; kingdom Viridiplantae; phylum Streptophyta; class Pinopsida; order Pinales; family Pinaceae; genus Picea; species Picea engelmannii. The sequence goes on from ML800416.1 coordinate 432,355, forward strand.
AATGAACATCATATGCAAAAGTTACACCCTTGGGAAGTTAACGTACCAACTACCCCCATCGGGGCCCACAAACCTTTTTGCATTTCATCTTCCGGGGTTAGAGTTTTGTATTTTATTTATGTTAAAAATGCCTCTAGAAACTCATTGTAAACATCATCATCTTCTTGCAAATGAGCATAGCCATCACATCTCTTCTCAAAGATAAGTTGCCACCATTCTCATGATTCATTCACTCTATAATTTTTAGTTTATGTACATTCTCTCATTAATAAAAATTGTGCATTACTGTATTTATATGGTTATTGCAATATCTATGTATATTTCATTGCTATATCTATGCCTTCATTTCGTTCTCAAAATAATCTGGATCAGTGATATCAGAGCAGGCTACTTCTTGTCGTTTCTTGGTGCATGTCCCCGACTAGGTCAGGGTATAGAGAGTTGGGTCTCGAGCTATTTTCTCTTGAGTACAATTGCTCTCCCCAGCCCAAGAAACCTCCCATGGTAGAAGAAAAGAGAGACGCGGGAGAAGAAGATCCCATCAACTTGTTGCTCACGGAATCCCTTGCACAACAGAGGAACGATATGTTGGAGAATTTTTCCCAAATCCTTCAATGATTGCCGACAATAACAGGCGCGTCTTCGTCAACCAGTCTCTTTAGAGACACTACTCCATTTAAGGTACAAGTTAATTTTGATATTCCCGTATTTGAAGGTCAGATCGATGCAAATGCTTTGGAAAAATGGTTAAATTTTCTAGAAGGTTATTTATCTGTTCACAATTTTTCCGACAGAGAAAGGGTCACCTTTTCTCTCCTTAAGGCTCTTCCCCATGTCAAACATTAGTGGGAAACTTACTAGGAGAAAAATTCCATAGAGGAGTCTAGAATATTCGGGGCCGATCCCACTATGTATTTTTTTATGGATGCATTTAAGGAGAAATATTACCCTATGGGAAACTATGATGACCAGTACATGAGATGGACCATGCTGCATCAAAATCAGGACGAAACAATGCCATAGTTCACAAATACCTTCCATACCTTGCGCACCAAGTTGGGTATCAAAGAATCTGAGCAACATCTAGTTCTAAAATAACGCGAGGCTCTACACAGGTACATCAAAAGTGAAATGGAGTTTTTGGACATCTCATCACTGGGAGCCACTTATAGATATGCTACCAAAATCGAAGAGAAATTTAAGCAACAAAACAAGTGGGAATTTGGGTCTACAAATCTGCAATATCCAAAGTGTGGTAAAGGAAACCCTAACTCACAGAACATTCAATCTCAAGACAATCATTCCAAACCACAGGAAAAGAAGGGTTACAAGAAGAGGAAGAAGGACATTAGGAAGTGGTGTGACTTCCACAAAATCCCTTGGCACAACATCGATGAATGTCACTCAAAACATTCATTGGTGGCCAAGCTCAAAGAAATAGATACAAGCCCTGACTCGGACTTTGATTCATACAATAATAAAATGAGACATATAATTGATGTAGAATCCACTGCTATTGTCGCAACCACAACAATCCAACCAGAAGAACCAGAGGATCCTGAGGAGGGGGAGCGCATTTTTGATATAGTGCCCCACCTCAGCAGGGTCTGCTGACCTCCGGGTCACTGGATCTTCTCAATCTTCAGGCTGGAACAACTCTTTGATTCCTTACTGGAATCCTCACAAAATATCCACAGGTCCTATGTGTAACTCGACCCGCGCGAACAAGCATTAGGCATGAGCTTCCTTCACGTGATCACCGGTTGTGACCACAGGCTGAGCTAAGAAGGCATTTCATGATCTCGGACCTTGGGTGATTGCACATGAACCAAACCTGACCTCGTGATTTCTAATTTCCCGATCGACACTTTCTCTAGGTGCTAGCTGCTTCTTTAACCTTCCGTTGATATGACCTTCGTCTATGACCTGGGGCCAAGCTTCTGAGAGCGTCGGGATTTCAGGTATCAGGAAATCGCGATGTAGCTTTGCTCCCTTTTCCCAATATCCGATATGACCTCCAGCTATGACCTGGGGCCAAGCTTCTGAGCGCGTCGGGATTTCGCGTATCGGGTAGTTGGAAGACTGCGCACCTCCCTTCTCCCGATTCCCGATTTTGCGACCCTCGGATCGACGATCTAGATCCCTTCGTGATCCAATGGTTGAGATTGAATCGCGAACTTGGGTTTCGTGAGTTTCCTTACCCTGTGAACTTCTAGAATGTTAAATTTCGTGCACCTACCTCTGGATCCAACGACTGTTGGTCCCAGCGCTTAGATCTAACCGTCCAGATTTGATCCTCCCACGAGTCTGTTTCTTAGACTTCGTCTGCGCTTCTGGAAGGCATTATCCCTTCTGAGATTTCTCTCTTTCTGCTCCATTGACTCTGTTATCGGGCTAATTTTTAAGTGCAAACACAAATCAATCCCCCTAGCTTCACTACGAAACTAGAACAAAACAAGACAGTACACTACTATTTCCTTAGATTTCAATTATCAAATGAGAAATGGATCTAGAACATACCTTTTAAATATCAAAGATCCAACTTCGCCAATGCAATCCAAGCTCCATCACGAGGCTTATGGACAAATATATGCAAAAGAACACAAGCCAACGAAGACAAGAATAACAAACTCTATTTGATATGAAACTATGTATGTGATCAAGGAATCATACAATATGAACAAATAACATTCATATAGGAAAGAAAAGTATATAAGTATTAAAGAATATGGAAGAAAGATACAACCAGATGCCTTGATGTTGTCAGGTTCCTTCCAACACTTCCTTGCTTCCCACACACTTCTAATCCACGGATTCTGAGACTGTAGATTTGATAGCTACTCAGAATCTATCTTGACAAAGCAAAACTCAAAGCCAATATACAAGCTCCAAAGAATCCAAGCTACAAAACCCAAGATTAATCCAACTAACTTTCTCCATGAGAGCTCCTCTCCTTTTATGGGCCGAAGAGGATAAGGTGAGGAGGTTAGGATGATCCCACTAAATCATGAAAGCGAGTAAGATCCAAACCGTTCGGAGGCTACCTCACCATAGAAGCTTCTCCTTCTAGAAGCATCGAGAAGATGATCGTTTTTCCCACGTATAGAAATCATCGCATCCTAGCTATAGTGTAGCCTACGACGACATCGCAGTCTAGCTTTAGAGCAAGGTGTGGTGATCAAGCATCATCGCTCCCTGTGTATAGTGTAGCCTACGACAATCTTTCTTAATATGGTTTTTACAAAGGAAAATAAAATTTATTCTCTCAGACAAAGTTCTTCTCCCTTCTTTCTTCAGGAATTCAGGCCACTGATCCTTCTAAAGACAAAGGATAGGTTTACATCATTAATGGTCGTAAGAGTGACGAAAAATAATGTGTAACAGACTCTTATGGAGTCCCTTCGACACTTAGTCGAATTTTGTATCTATGCACTCTTTGCAGCTGATTCTTACGCAAGACTCAGTTCTTGCGGGTGACTATGCATGAATTGCAACAGTCGCTTTGCACTCCTTGCAAAGGGGAAATTTTGTGCTATCTCTTATGAGCTTCAGAATCAAAACATATTTCGTCAACGCACTCCTTGCATTCGATGAACACACCTTGCACTCACTCAACAGAAGAGAAACAATTGAAAATTATACTAGCATTCATAGTTTCACCCATTCATAACGAAATTCATTCATTTATGAAAAATCAATAACAGAGAATTGCAAACAGTAACATTACTATGCATTTGGGTCAATTTTCCTCTGTTATATTCATTTAGAAAACAAAAGTGGCTACAATTATTTTCAAACAACAAATAAAACTCAAAAACTCCTACTGACTCGCAGCAGCCTCATTTGAGCATACAAAACCTCTATTTATCTCGGAGGGTCCTTAGGGTTCCCCCCCGACTACTCGTCTCCTCGAAAATGAAAACCTAATTGATACCTAAGTTTAGTTACATTCAAGACTCAGAGTGAAACTCTCTGATCGCTCATGATCATTCCACTTCCAAGGGTTTTATCTTCTTTTGTTCTTCATCAGCTCCCCAAAAGATTCGTAGTAACTCCCAGCGTTTGAGATTATGAAATGATTCCCAAGCGCTGAGCATTCCTGCCACGTGTGCTCGTTGACGATGCTCATGCATCAATTTTCCATTCACAGATGTGGGTGAAGGGGACCTCGTTGCATTTTATTGTTGATAGCGGGAGCCAGAAGAACCTCATCTTAGCAAAGGTCATCAAGCAATTGGATTTGTCGATAACACCACACCCACAACCATACAACATCAAATGGCTCTGCCAGGGATGAGATATTCGTGTCATTCAGCAGTACCACCTGTTATATGACATGAATCCCTTCAAGGATGAGGTACTGTGTGTTGTTTCCCTACTGGAAGTTTGTAATGTTCTGTTATGCCAGCCATATACTTGGAGGTGTCGTGTTGTTTATGAGTCTCGACCCCGTAGCGTCATTGTTACTCTGGAGGGTCAGACTTATAGGATAATAGAGGTAGTTTTTAGTATTGTACTAAAAAAAAAGTGTTGTAAAGTAATCTCTCATACCAAAAAGTTCATCCTCTTCACAACCTAGTCAGAAGAGAAGGACACTGCAACCACTGCAGCCGACCCAAGACCCTTCTATCCAGCATAAGAAGATCAACAAAATTGTAGAAGAGCACCAAGATATTCCTACTGCATATTCACCGACAGAGTCCTCCCACACTCTGGTAGATCATGCAACCAAATTGGTTAAACAGATCCAACCCCTCCAACAACAGGTCCATAACAACCTTCAACAAGCTAAGCATGGCAACTTCTTCAGCATGGCAAGCAACTCATGAATGTTCGGATTCAAAAAAATCTTCCTAGGGATCTTCACGCAATGGATACCATTGCTTCCTAAGGGGGGGAGGATTAAGCCATGAATAAATTGGTGGCCACCCACCTATTCCACTGGCTCAAAATAGGGGTTTCCACCTTGGCAGTTTTTCTACATCTTTTTGGGTCCTAAACTTCTAGGGTTGTTTTGAGGCCCTAAACAACATTTTTTGGGCCCGTCACATTAGTGTGACAGCAAAATGTTTAGTCCTCAGATAGACCTTTCAAACAAACTATCGTGCACCCCAAATGGAGATCATATGCAAAAGTTACGCCCTTGGGAAGTTGACGTACCAACTACCCCCATTGAGGCCCGCAAACCTTTTGGCGTTTCATCTTCCGGGGTTAGGGTTTTGGATTTTATTTATGTTAAAAAGGCCTCTAGAGCCTCATTATAAACATCATCATCTTCTTTTGAATGAGCGTAGCCATCAAATCTCTTCTTAGAGATAAGCTGCCACCATTCTAGCAAGTCATTCACTCTATAATTTAACAGTTTCTGTACATTCTCTCATTAATAAAAATTGTGCATTATTGTATTTCTATGTTTATTGCAATCTATATGTATATTTCATTGTTATATATCTTCCTTCATTTCGTTCTCAAAATAATTCGAATCAACAAACCCCTTAAACTCCATTGTTTTGTTGGTTCTCAAACCTGGAAACCCTTGTTTTCAGTGATTCCTGAACACTACTTTATCTATCTAAGAGCCTTCTTGAATTATCCTTGAGTCTGTCGATGTATCATAGGTTGTGATCTACCTTATTGCAAAATCTTGGGTGGACGTGTTGATTAATTGGGTTGGTTGTCATTGATGTCATCTAGATGAAGTTGTCATTCACTAGCTCGATTTCTTCCAACGAACCTTCCTTCAGGTCGACCTCTACCTGAACCCAAGCCCAATGATGATCAAGCTTTGTGTTCCAATCCTTCTTGAGTCTAATGAACTTCCCAATATGATCTCCTATAGATTCCAGAATCTTCGCATGCCAGAAAACAAGAGGGAGATTAGGTAGTATAACCCATACTTGTAGTATCGTTACCTGTTCCCTCCTAAGATCAAAATTGATCCCCCATTCCTTTATGACCAAGCCTGAGGGTCCCCAGCTCTATTTTTGATTCGGGATGGTTTTCAAGTCCTCATTTGACCTAAAAATGAAACACAACCACCCTCTAGCTAGAACATGAAAATCCGAACAAAATCCTATCACGAGTAACCAATTTTCTTCCAACCAAATCTGCAAGGACTCTAGGTGCATAGTATTCCCATTGAAAGGACAGACAACTACTTTCCCAAAAATATCTATAATTTTCTCCACACTCACGTCCTCGCCCACCACCATTCTAACTTTGTCCTTTCTAACTCGAATACACTGCTTCCTCCCCTTAACATTATAATTCTCAAAGAGGTTGGACACGTGAACTATTTCTGGACTAACTGAAGAGCATGTTTTCACGGGCTCGTCAAGGGGTGAATATGAACGAGGCCTAAGTTCATACCAAACAAGATTGGAGTTTCCCACAGCTTGAGACAAGTTTCCCTGAAGAGGCATCTCACGATGAATACCTGCGCGATCCACATATTCAACACCTTGCATGGCGTAAATGTTCTCGAAAGACGTTGATGCCTTGACTGCTAGATGAATGCCACACATCTGAATCAGAGGGTTCATTTTCTCCAAAGTAGGATCCCTCGTGGCTTGGTGCATATTGAAAAATTCCTGATGTAAATGGAAGATCGTGGAAGGACTTAAGACATAATCCTCATAATCTACTTCCTTGACCTCCATAAAGTCTATGAAATGAAACGTAAATTCTTCTCGAAGGGCCTATCACCGGTGAAAATGGTTTGGGCTAGACTTGCCTAGAAACCCTAAAACCCTAGCCACAAGAAAAAAACTTACCATCTTTGGGTAACCGCAGAAACTCAAGCATGTGCCACAAACTATGTGGCTACTTATAGTCATACAAAAGCAAAGACACATGATTTAATTTAGGTGTGGTTACTAATAGTTACATTCTTGTCTAGAAACTCTACCCAGAATCTTGCAAGGGTTTGTAGAATATTTGCATAGATATGCAATTTATATCTTAGTGGCTAAATTGAGCCTTACAACCTATGGGTTTCCTAGGGCATACAAAATCACAGGCATCAACAATACCCACACAACCCTAATGTAATAAAGTATTGTAATTTGAGATGTATAATGGTGGTGGTGGAGTAGGAGGAAGAGGAGCAACATTTGTGAGGTGGCACTACAATGAATTTGTGTATTTATCGAGCAATGGAGAAGACATAGAGGAGGAGGATGCATCAGGGCCTTCAATTGATTATCACCGTCAATCCTCTAGGTTTAATGGTTGGTGCCAACAATTTGAAACTCTCATCTAGCTTGCTTTTGTTGTCTTCGTCATCTATTGTGGGGATCTTCATTCCAATTTCTTTACATTGTTGCCCCAAGATAAACAAATCAAGAGGTCTATATTCATTTTTCATTTTTTTGGCAATGTTTTATAGATTTTTATGTCACAAGCTTTAGAACAATTAAAATGCTCTATTTCTTAGCCACTTCAGATGTTGAGGCAAAGAGTCTTTCAAGTAAGTTTGTATAGTCCCATAGAGAAGAGGCTCGAAGCGCTGAAACAACATTTACTCCGCTGAAATTACTAAGAGCTCCAAATCAATGACATGTTGACAAAATTGACAAACGAAGTCATCTTTCAATGCTTTTACTTACAAAGGAAGTCATGTTTCACAAGCTTGACAAAATTGATGCTTAACCCCAAATATACACTATAATGACTATGTATAACCCCAAGTGTAGGCAACATGTATTAACACAACCAAA
>ML800416.1:448641-460478 GCA_009831015.1 Picea engelmannii
AAAAAAAAAAAAAAAAAAAAACTTGCATTTCTTTGTTTGTCATTTTCAAGCTTACAAAGGTGGTTTAGGAAGTTTTTCTCGAATTCTTTCTTGGCTGGGACATGATTGGTTGTTTTCCTTGATAATTATTTATAGCTTTGGGTGCTTCTTGTCACTTTTCTTTCTTTGTTTCTTTCTTGTTTTCTTTGAGAAGAAATTTTGCTTGAAATTTTCATATTTCTCGTTTGCCTTTTAAACAAGAAAAATAAAATAACTTTAGAAAGTGCGCTTTTTTGTATTTCTTTTCAGTCCTTATTTCTCTTTTTTGCTGAAAAATAAAACTCTTTGAAGTGTACTTTCTATTTTAAAGTGTTTTTTGGTTTCAAAATACATTCTGCATTCTTGAAAGGCTTCCATTTTTTAAAGAGTTAGTTACAGTTTTGATGAAAAGGATAGTGTAGTTCTTTTCAGTTGCTTTCGTTAAATAAAATTGCATCAGTAGTGCTTCGCATCTGAATGATTTTTTTTTCATTCTTGCATATCATTAAAAATTAAAGAGTTTGTTCCTTTTCTGAAGCGTTTTTGCACTAATTTTCAGCGAAGAATACGTTTATTGCATAACAATGTTCTTATAAGTGTCTTTATTTTTTTATGCATCTTTAAAAACACCACTCAATTGCATTCATTTCCTTTTTGAGTAAAAAAAAAACCCTTAAAACGAACGCTTAACTAAAATAAACTAGACTTTTCATTTTTTTAGGGTGAACAAACTAACTTAAGCATAGGGCCTTGGACTAGGTTGGAGAGTTAACTCTATAGGGCCATTAAAGAAACTTAGGAGTCTTAGATAAGGAGAGTGTAAAACCAACCTTCATATAAGTATAGTCGAGAGCCTCCTCTAACATAGGAGCTAAACACAAGGTCATGTGAAGAAGAGACAAGGAGATAGCCCCTTTGAAGCTTAATTGAACATTGTGGAGAGATCATATTTTGGATGTTTATCTAGTGCCCATACCTCCTTGAGAGGCGACACTTTCGAAACTTCAATATTTTTTACACTACCCATACATTCGATCCCAACTGTCCACTATACCCCCCAACACTGACTGTGATTTGGTACCCTTAGTTACCTTTCCTAATTTTTTTGAGGTGTATGTGGGGGGTTTCTCGCAGTACCCGGGGAAAACGTCACATCACACTTTTCAATACCCCTGGAGGATGTCGCGCAAAGCGTGGGTACTTACACTGGGTAGGGATAGTTAGCAGAGGTTGGGGTAACTGCCTCTCACTCCTTCGTTTATTGGTTCACATGACTCATTCAACCCGTGCCTTCGTCTGGAAGGTCCTTGCCTAACTTCTTTACTATGCAATCTCAGGACCTAATCCACCCGAGCTGGAGTATTGGTGAAGTTGTTTGTGGTTGTTGTTTCCATAGGACTTTTTTCTAGTGTTGTGCTCTACGTACATAGATGACTTAGGTAAGTGTGTTGGTAGTGTTGAATTTTCACTGTGTTAGGCTCAAGATGAGGTTTATTTCAATTTTATCATTTACTTGAACCATAAACAAATGCAGCTACACCATTCACAATTGCTGCAAAAACCAAGATCACAAGAAGAAGTACCATGCACAAGAAAACAATAAATATCCTGGGAAACCCTTCTACTCAAGGGAAGAAAACCCAACAATTCTTTGTTATATTGTCAAGACAAGATCCCCCAACCATAAAACACTAATGCACACAAGAGGGTGCTCTAAAATGTTGAAACTTGCGCCCAAGAGAGGTGCACACTTCAGCCCTAGAAATGTACTTGCTGAAATTTCGAAATGACAAGTGACTTGTGTGTTTCCTCAATGGGGAAACTTCGTCCTGGCAAGCGGTTTGGTGAAGATATTTGCAATATTCTCATCTGTAGGAAGGTACTTCATGCGTACTAATTTCCTCTGCACCATGTCTCTGATATAATGATATTTTATCTCAATGTGTTTTGATTTATCATGAAACACAAGATTCTCATAGAGCTTCACATAGCTCTGGTTATCACAATGAATAATGATAGGATCCATCTCATCATCAAATAAACCTATCAAGAGCTTGTGAAGCCACACTACTTCACAGACTTCCACACTCAACGTTATTTACTCTACTTTTGCGATAATCAAGGCCACAGAGCTTTGTTTCCTGCTGCACCAGGAAACCATGGCAAACCCCAAGGTAAAAAAACAATTGAATGTGCTCTTCCAGTCCACTGCGCTCCCTGCCCTATCTGCATCGACATATCCCTACAAAATCATGTCTAAAATAGAGGCATATCTCATGCCATATCCAATTGTGACTCGTAGATATCTCAATACATGCGTCATTGCTATCCAGTGAGTCTGTCTCGGCTGACTCATGAACTGACTAAGTACATTCACTGTATAGCATATATCAGGTCTGGTGTTAACCAGATACATCAATGATCCAATTAGTTTTCGGTATAAATGTGGATCAATCTCGCCTAAATCAGTAGAAGCATCGTTCATTTTCTTCAAATCCATCACCATCGGTGTAGGCATGGATTTACAATATGTCATATCGAACTTCTTCAATATCTCCACTGTATATTTTCCTTGACTCAGGAAAATCTCGTCAGTCCTCTGCCATACTTCTAGTCTCAAGAAGTAGTGCATCATACCTAGATCCTTCATCTCGAATTCAGAAGTCAATGCTCGCTTGCATTCAAGAATAAGTCTTTCTGAACCGGTGAAGAATAATCCATCCACATACAGGGCCAAGATCAGGCACTCGTCACCAAAAATGTGATAATATAGGTTTGGATCAACAACACTTTTGTTGAAGCCCAAACTCATCAATAATCCATCCATCTTCTTGTACCAAGAACGAGGTGCCTGCTTTAGTCCATACAGGGATTTCTTCAACCTGCACACATGATATTTCTTGTCATGTATCATGAATCCTTCTAGCTACTCGATGTAATCGGATTCCTCAGTCTCACCATTGAGAAATGTTGTCTTTACATCCATCTGATGTAGTTTCCAACCCATGGATGCAGCTATTGCAATGATAGTACAGATGTAGGTGTATCGGGCTACTGGAGCAAATGTCTCCTCATAATCAATTCACTCCCTGTGAGAATCCTCTTGCTACAAATCTCGCTTTGTATTTATCGAAACTTCCATCAGTTGCATGCTTGATCTTATAGATCCACTTGGAAGTTACTACATACTTCCCTTCTGGTCTCAGAACAATATCTGACACATCATTCTTCAAGATGGACTGATATTCTTCTTCCATGGAATCTTGCCATACCTGCTTACTTGTTGATTCTCCATGACAAGAAGGCTCAGTATCAATGATGTGGTTCATGGCTGAAAAATAGCTCGAAAATTTCTTTGGTTTCTTTCTCTCTCGGAATGTGCCTTGAGGAGTTGCATGGCCCTCTGCCTCCTACAGAGTTTTTCGATCCCAGGCAGGCCTTTTATGGCCGACTGCAATGTCTCTGGGAACATCAACTGGAGTAGCTGGATCAACTAGAACAATCAGATCAAATGGAATGATGGCTCTCTCCCTCTGAACAGCTGAAGGGGGAGAGGGTATTGTCTTGCTGCCAATCTCTATCTGATATTCTCTGGATCTTTGAAAAGCTATATCTTCCTCAAAGATGACATCTCTCCTCACCTCAATATGTCTCTGACCAAGGATGTAGATTTGATATGCCTTCGAAGATTCATTGTATCCCAAAAATTTACCCTTTTTGCATGAAGGCTCTATCTTGGACCTCTTCTCTTTGGGTACATGAAAGTATACTTGACACCCAAATATCCTTAAGTGTCCAATCTCAAGTTCACTCCAGTGAAGGCTTCTTTGAGAGTTATGTTCTTCAAAATATGGTGAGGACTCATGTTCTCTTCTGAGAGTGATCATCTATGAAGAGAACATAGTACAAATATCCATTCAGGGAGGAAACAATCATTGTTCCACACACATCTGAATGTATCAAGTCCAAGATTTCCTTAGATCTATTGTCACTGCTCAAGAAGGACCCCTTGACATTCTTTCCAAGGGAACAACCTCTGCAAACACCTTTATGTTGAATATGTATCTCTTGAAGGCTCGTTACCATTTTCCCTAGAGTTGTAAGGGATCTATAATGAATGTGAGCAAGTCTCCTATGCCATAGCTCACTCAAGCTGGTAGTATCATGTAACAGGGCCTGGACTGATCGGATATTCAACCTGTATAAGATTTTTTCTCGAACACCAATTTCTCGGGAAGAATTCATATGTGACTCCTTGTGCCATGCAAGAACGTTTCCTTCAAAAAGGTAACCTTGTATCATTTTTCTTCTAAGGAAGAAATGGAGACAAGGTTCCTCTTCATCCCAGGTACATATAGTACCTCACTCAACTGAAGAGGTATGTCAGAATCTAGTTGGAATGTAGAAGTTTCAACCCCTTTCACATTATATATTGCATTGTCTCCAAGTAAAACATGTAGATTGGTCTCTTTCCCAACAAGATCTGTCAGATGATCTGTATATCTAGTCATGTACCTGGAGGCACTACTGTCAATTAACCAAATATCATTACCAGTAGGAACCGTACCTGAGAGTGTTGAAATGAATAAGATGGATTCTTCTTTGATGTCTCCATCTCTATGAAGTCTTGATTTCCAGGAACTGAAGTTGCTTGATCCATCAAGCTTATCTTCCATCATAGTTTTGTTCATCATATTTTCAAATTCTTCACAAACCCTTACCAACTGGACTAGGAAACCTAACGGCTAGGCTAGGCTAGAAATATTAGTTTTCATTGGAATTATCACTTCCAACAATAAGCCTTGAAATTCATAAGAACATGGTGAGATGAATATCTCCTTCAATGAGCTGCAAAAACCCTAAATCTGAATTTTCTACATAAAATTGTGAAACCCTAGAAACCCTAGTGCCAAAAATCCAAAATTCTCGGAATTACAATCTGAGAGTTGTTGGAGGTGCATTGAGGGAGGTTGTACACCCCTATGTAATTTTTAGCCCCAACGTTTCATTATTAAGTGATGGAACACCTAAAGAGGAGAGGGTCATACGAATTTATTGAAACCCTAGGAGGGTCGTACGGTTCTGCAGACGAGAGAGGACGACTGCTAGAATATTGTGCAATGGCTTCTTCAAGACCTATGCTCTGAAACCATGTTGAATTTTCATTATTCTAGGCTCAAGCATGAGGTTTATTTCAATTTTAGAATTTAATTGAACCATAAACAAATGCAGCTACACCATTCATAATTGCTACAATAACCAAGATTACAAGAAGTACCATGCACAAGAACACAAGAAATATCATGGGAAACCCTTCTACTCAAGGAAAGAAAACCCAACAATCCTTTGTTATATTCTCAAGAGAATATCCCCCAACCATAAAACCCTAATGCACACAAGAGGGTGTTCTATAACCTCGAAACTTGCGCCCAAGAGAGGTGTGCACTTCATCCCTAGAAATGTACTTGCTGAAATTTCCAAATGACAAGTGACTTGTGTGTTTCCTCAATGGGGAAATCACCTTTATTTATACTAGACTGGACACCAAAAAAGTGGTGTCCATTGGCACAATAGGGCTGACCTCAATAACTTAGAAAATAATTAATTATAACAAAAAACATTAATTATATTTCACATATGGTGGGGGCAACCTGTACCCTTTACATTACAATTAGGGTTACAGGTAAATATTACACTTAGACAATATAAAAAGGGATCCACACGCCCATTAGTTCTTAGACACTAGGGATACATCCACCTGTGCTCATCCATAGGGACGTCATACTCAATAGAATCATCTGGAGTACCTCATCGTCTCAAATCTCACACAGAGGAGAACAATAAACCCATCACACAGGCACACCCAACCACTGGGGGATGACTCAACTCTCTAGAGGAGAAGGATGCCCCATCCATTGGAGGATGACTCAAATCTCACACATAAGAGAACGATTCCCCATCACGTGGGTATGCCCAATAGTGGGCTCCCTCTTAGGTCGACTCAACTCAGTCTCAGAGGAGAACGTGTCCTAGAGGATGTCTCATGAAGCTGCAATCATGAACATGTAGTCGCCTTGATTCTGTGATTTAAAGTGGTTTATCAACTACCTTGTCGATCTAGGAGATTTCAGGGTATTCATCCTATTGAATTGGATTCTTTGTCGCCTCCTTTGAGGTGTCAACTCGATCGAACCGACAGTTTTCTACCAGTTGGCCCTATCGACAGTGTCAACGCTTATACACCGAAGGTTACACGCATATCGGATCTTGAGTTTGGATCCTTCATTAGTCCCTTTAACCATCCATTGAGTGGATCAGACGATCCGGTCATCTTGCATATTTCATCTTTGGGTTCGGATTACACTGATAGTCGCCCTCTTCGGTGGTCCTTCATGGATGACACATCATAAGTGTCTGGGATGGGGGGGATTACAACCCCCATGTTAGCAATAGTAGGAGAAGGCATCCTACCTCCTTTCCTGTCTACCCAAATGATTAGTGCGGTTTAATCCAAAGTCACTTCGTCGGTCAGTGGCTCTGCACCATCGATCATTGGGTCCACTAGGCCTTTGAGTGTGGCATCTCCGTCACCTTTAGTGTTTAATGCTTTCTTGTTTTGAATTTCATTGATTGGCATGTAGAACATATTGGTTGGCTCCCAATCGATTCCTCAGAGTGTTAACGTTGGAGCCGATATTTCTTCAACTCCTTTCCAATTTGTTATGTGGAGCGAAGGGCACATCCCTATGTCGTTCCCCTCACTTGGGAGCAGGTCTTTCCCATTTTCCGACCCCAATCCATTGGTAGAATGAGGCAGTGTTATGGGAGGAGGTTTCCAATCTTCCGACATGTTGTCTTCTTCAAACCCTTTTACACTATTTGGTGGATTCAAGAGAAATACCTTCCCCTCTTATGGAACATTGGTAGGGGGAACCCCTTCCAAGCCCAATGGAATAATGTGCAAGGGTTGCACTCTTCACATAGGATGTCATTAGGGGGTAACCCCTTTCTCGATCAGAACTACTCGATGCAAGGGGATTTCCCATTGCATGGGATGTCAACAAGGGGAAACCCTTATTTTTCTTACGGGAACCAGATGGGTGAAGGTTTTCCTCCTTATAACCAAGGATTTCAAGGATTTAATCAAAACCATGGCCCATCAACAAACTCTTCCTGGCAACCTAGTGTCAATAATAATCCAGGGTATCCTTTTCTGGAGGTTAATCAACTTGGGAGATCCAACTCTTCTATTTGAAATTCTAGGCCTCCATCAACGCTACCATTTCTGGCACTGTTAAACTTTTCAGACTTGTAAAAATTGATGAACGATTAGGTCTTCCATGATCTGAAATGGCCTCTAGTCCCCACTAAGCTCCCCTCAGACATCCCAAAGTTTGAAGGTAAAGTCGGTGAGGATCCAGGTGACCACGTGACCACTTTCCACTTATGGTAATCATCTAATTCACTAAATGATGACTACATTCGGGTACACCTTTTCCAGTGAACTCTTACAAGAGTCACAACAAAATGGTACATTGAGCTTGATGGTTCAACATTTCACACTTTCCATGATATAGCCTTGGTTTTTCTTAACCACTTCCAGCTTCATGTCTGGTACAATGTCGACATCGATATCCTATCCACACTTAAGCAAGATAAAGCCACTCATATATCAGATCATATCTAAGAGTGGCAGAGGTAGAAGAGGTTGATCAAAGCCATGGTCCCTCCATAGTTCCTATTGGAATGGTTCCTAAAGTCCTTGTTTCCTTACATCTACAAGGATGTATCGACATGAGGAGTATCTTCTAAGGAGGAGGTGATTTTCAAGGCCCAACAGTTATAACTAATATACTCGCAATCTGGGATCCTTTACAAGATAATACCAAATGCACCGTGACTGGGTATCGATCCTTCAAAAGCGAAGTTTGAACCGCATGCTAATGACATTGTTGGTTATGTCAAAAGCACTACCACAAATATGGTTTCAAACCAGATGACACGGATGGAGATTCATCCATCTACGAATGGCCAAGCTACGACTTCGACTGCTTCCACCATCCAGTCATTGGACATACATGTTGTGTAGTCGACGACCCCAAAGGGTACCTAGCAACATGGAGGGAAGAAGAAGGGTAAGGATAAGAAGGGAGGTGGAAACAACAATAAAAGCGTTAAATCTTATGCAAATGTTTGGGGGGAAGAGAAGGAGAAGAAAAAGGTGAAGTTTCCTTGAAAACTTTATTGCGAAGATCACCTTACCCATCATTTCTCGAAAATGGAAGAGGCTCAATGCCTGTTAGTGCAGTAGCAACCTACTATGTTGAATAACCCATTCCCATAAGGACAAAATATGCAGGCGGACTCTTCCGGTGGAAATTCGCAACGGGGCACCCAAAATGCACCCTTGTCAGATGGAACTTTTTAGTGAGTGTAAATTTACAAAGTCAAAACAATTTTTTTGGTTTTTAATTGAGTCTTGTAGTCATGTCTTGGTCTCTTAAAGATCATGTGTCAAGGTTCGATGGTATTTCTATCAATGTAATATCGATGAGGCGATGAGGCATGTGGATCACTCCTAGTCATTTTTGTGATTATTTTTCTATCCTCGACATTACCTATGGCCTTCTAGCTACAACAATGGAAAAAACACTATCACATATTGGTAGAGAGAGAGAGAGAGAGAGAGAGTTCACACTGGAAACAAAGATTTCGCAACAAATTTCCTAGTTGCTGCAAAATGTTATTTTCATCATAACTTTAAGAAGAAAAATTGGGTTTTTCCCATGTTTTTTGTGGAGAGGAATCCTAGTGTCATTAATTTGCTGACAAACAATCACCCCAACCCAGTTTTCCATTTGGGAGAAAAGGAGAAATTACCAGGCGTTGTGAAATCTCCTGGTTGCTGCGAAATTTCTTGTAGATGATTGTTTTTGCAGTCAACTTCAAGCACATATTATGAGCATATGGTGATTGATCTCAACAAACTGAAATTTTTTTTCTCAAGCACGGTTTCATATACAAAAACTTCTCTTAGGTTTTGCAAGGGTGTCATGTTTTTGGATATTCGAAGGGATCTTTACAACCTATTTTTACATATTTTCGCCTAATTTAATTAGTTAAAAACTAAACCCTAAAAAATAGGAGTTAGTTTGTAACGCCTTGAATGTGAAACCCTAACTATTTCGACCTGATTGAGTTATATTGAAATGTAATTCTATATATTGTGAAGGAAATAAGGATAAAAGGGTTGGAGACTTGAGGAAAAAGACTCTTTGGTTGTTGTATATATTTTTTGTTGTTAATGAAAGCTTTCAAGTTGAAGGACTTGAATATTTGTCTTAGATATTCTTGTGCTAGTAATCTGCAGTTTGTTTTTCCTTGGGAATGTTTCCTATCTTTGTTGATAACTATGTATATTCTTCTATTCTGAGTGAATGATTATAAATAGAGAATTCATTGTTGATGCTCTTTATCTCACATTCAATTTTCCTACATTAGTCTTCTAATATTGTGACAGAACTCATCCACTGATTGGTGCTTTGTTATAATTGATATGTTATTTTCTTCTCACCACCATACTATAATGCCTATGATGGTTGATTGATTTCTAGATATCTATCCTATGAAGTACCTTTGTTCATATCAATCATTTTGAAAGCTTTGATTTGACCTATCTTTATTATGACTCCATGCCCAATGGGTGTTTCACTCAATCCTACCACCACATTATAAATGTTTTGTCTTTACCTACAGATCTGGCCACTATGATATAATTTTAGTGAGAGAGCCCTTTCTGGTTGGAAAGGCCAATTTCCAACCCAAAGTGGTTTGAAAAAGTTACCTCTGTGTTTTCCTTTCACATCCAAGAAAAATTACAGAGTGATAACATTTTGGCGTCGTTGTCGGGGAGCGAAGGTGAAATCTTCCCTGGGAAAGAACGAAAAATATTCATGTATTATTCTTGAGGGTAGACAAAGAATTAGACATATAGGTTGGTTGTATATTTTACCATGGAGACTCCATTTTTAGAAGAATTGAAATTCCATAGTATCAATGGCAACTCCACAATCAGAATGATTCATTGCTTGAGGGGTTTACTAGTCACTCCACTGGACTATGAGGGTCTCAGATGTTGCTTCTATCATTGCAAGGTGTGCATGCTTGGAATTTTCATAAATTTATGGTTTCCCTAATCCATTACCCAAGGATGAATATTTTTTAAGGAATGGTCCAAAATTTAGTGGAGAGGATTTGAGTTTGGCCTTGAAACATATCTTAGATTTACATGACTTTATTGATCTTATTAGAATCAAGAATGAAGATGTCTTTCTTAGATTTTTTTATGATTCGTTCCAAGGAAAATGTAGAAGTTGGGCTAAAGGTTCTCCTGCTAGGTCCATTAGATATTTTTTATATTTTTGGCTTATTGGACCAATTACTTGATTGGTTGTATTGGCATTTCTCTATCAATTGATTGAGCAGTAATTTTCAACATCTTAGAGTAGGATGATGTATATAAATAAGATATCCAAATTAGCATCTCTTTTCAGTTTTCGATATGCAGTAATTTCAGTTTGGTTTGCAGCAGTGTACAGGCTAGTTTGAAAGTTGTGAGGTATATGAATTGGGACCAACCCAATGGATAAGGCATTGGATCTGAGGTTATTTGCTACCTCACATGGACGATATCATCCCCATTGGAGCCTATGTTAGTGAGTATAAATTTACAAAGTCAAAACAATTTTTTTTGTTGCTAATTGAGTCTTGTATTCATGTCTTGATCTCTTAAAGATCACATGTCAAGGTTAGATGGTATTTCTATCAATGTAATATCGATGAGGTGATGAGGCATGTGGATCACTCCTGGTCATTTTTTATATTATTTTTCTATCATCAGCATTACCTATGGCCTTCTAGATGCAACAATGGAAAAGACACTATCACATATTGACAGAGAGAGAGAGTTCATAGAGGAAACTATTGAAACAAAGATTTTGTAGCAAATTTCCTAGTTGTTGTGAAATGTTATTTTCATCGTAACTTTAAGAAGACAAACTGGGTTTTGCCCAATTTTTTTGTGGAGAGGAATAATAGTATCATTAATTTGATGAAAAAAAATCATCCCAATCCAGTTCGTCATTTGGGAGAAAAGGCGAAATTACCAGTCACTGCGAAATCTCCTTGTTGCTGCGAAATTTCCTATAGCTAACTTTTTTTGCAGTCAACTTCAAGTGCAAATTCTGAGCAGATGGTGTTTGATCTCAAAAAACTGAAAGAAGTTTTTATGAAGCACGGTTTCATCTACAAAAAATTCTCTCATTTTTTTCACAGGTGTCATGGTTTGGGATATTCGAAGGTATCTTTATAGCCTATTTTTATAGATTATCACCTAATTTAATTAGTTAAAAACTAAACCCTAAAAAATAGGAGTTAGTTTGTAACTCCTTCTTGAATGTGAAACCCTAACTATTTCGACCTGATTGATTTATATTGAAATGCAATTCTATATATTGTGAAGGAAAGAAGGAGAAAATGGTTGGAGACTTGATAAAAAAGACTCTTTGGTTGTTGTATATATTTTTTGTTGTTAATGAAAGCTTTTAAGTTGAAGGACTTGAATATTTGTCTCAAAGATTCTTGTGCTAGTAATATGCAGTTAGTTTTTCCTTGTGAATGTTTTCTATCTTTGTTGATCATTATTTATATTCTTTTATTCTGAGTGAATGATTATAGATAGAGAATTCATTGTTGATGCTCTTTATCTCACATTCATTTTTCCTACATTAGTCTTCTGATATTGTGATAGAACTCATCCA
>ML800417.1:6184-20136 GCA_009831015.1 Picea engelmannii
CATCGCATGGAAAAGATGCTCAAAAAAGCTCATTCAAGTGTTATTTCCCAACTCCATGCCATACAAGCAACTGAGACACCCTTTATTCTGCAAGACCTCCAATCCATCATCTCTAAACATCAAGTGGTTTTTTCCACTCCCCAGGGAATCCTTCCTTCTCATAGTGTTCATGATAATTCCATTCCCCTTGTCCCAGAAAGACTTCCTCCCAATATTCCTCCCTATCGTCACCCCTTTTCTCAAAAAAATGAAATTGAGAAAATGGTTCAAGAACTTCTTAACGCAGGTGTTATCCGCCCTAGTATGAAACCCAACTCTTCTCCTGTGGTCATGGTCATGAACAAAGAAGGCTCTTGGTGCTAGGGATTATTTTAGGGGCTAAATTTCACTCATGGGCTAATTTTCCATGGTTTTTCCAAAAATGAGATTCACTATTTTAAAAATTATTCACCCAAATTCTATAGCATAAAATTATTTTACCTTAAAAATCACTAGAATTTTATTAAAGCTATATAAAATCCTTAGAAATTTGAATATTTTTACAAAATTATCACCAAACATTTATAGTTGGCATATGAAGGATTAGTAATATTCGCGAAGGTTTCTACATTTTAAAATAAATTTTCATCCTTAAAATCATCCCTGCTTGGCGCATGTGTCTGATTTCTGCACCCTCAACAAACTCACCATTAAAGACAAATTTCCCATTCTTGTCATTGATGACCTCTTGGATGAATTGATTGTTGCCTAGTTCTTTACTAAACTTGATCTTCGTTTTGGCCACCACCAGATCCATATGAAAGAGGCAGACATTCCTAAGACTACCTTTAGAACTCATGAGGGCCACTATGAGTTTTTTCTCATGCCCTTTGGTTTGCGTAATTCTCCCTCCACTTTCCAAAGCCTCATGGATCATGTATTCCATCCTTTTATCTATCATTGTGTCTTAGTTTTCCTTGATGATGTCCTCATCTATAGAAAAACCTGGACATACCATCTGCCTCATGTGGATCGAGTTCTCCATCTACTCTTTCAGCACCAAATTTTCTTGAAACAATCTAAATGTGATTTTGGCGCCTCATAAGTCAAGTACTTGGGTCATCTTGTTGGCAAGCACGACGTCAGGGTGGGTCCTAAAAATATTGAAGCTATGAAAGACTAGCCTCACCCAAAGACTCACAAAATATTGCATGGATTTTTGGGCTTAACAGGTTATTATCACAAGTTTGTTAAAAATTACGGAAAGATTGCGGCCGCTCTCACTACACTCCTTAAAAATAATTCTTTCACCTAGAATCCAATAGTTTCTCAGGATTTTAAAACCTTGAAGATGGCCATGTGCACCACTCCAGGCCTGGAACTTCCTTATTTCACAAAGACCTTTTTCCTTGAATGTGATGCTTCAAGGAAAGGAATTGGCAATGTCCTTATGCAAGAGGGATGGCCTTTGGCCTTTACTAGCAGACAAGTGTCTGAACAAAATTTAGGCAAAATAAATCTATGAAAAGAAAATGTTGGATATTCTCCATGGCATTGATCTTTGGCGCCCTTATCTATTGGGGAAATGCTTCCAAATTAAGACAGATCATCAAAGCCTCAAGTATTTTATGGAACAATGCACTTCCTCCCTAGAGCAACAAAAATGGGTGACTAAGCTCTATGGATATGATTATGAGATCATTTACAAGAAAGGAAAAGGCAATGTGGTTGCGGATGCAGTTTCCCGAAAATACGAAGATGAAGGGTCCCTTTTTTCTCTCTTGTTCATTGTACCATGATGTTGGAGCACCATTAGCAAGTACACATGGTAGGAAAACTCAGCGCCTGAGAACCAATCTGGAGTCTCGAATGCTAGCCAGTACTGCAAATCTTTTGAGGCTGATAAAAAACAAAAAAGGAAAGATCACGCGTGTGGAGACAAAATGAGAATGCATCGCCTGAGAGTTTAACCCTAGTCTTGATGTAACCACAATTAGATAGTAGTTAGTTTGTTTCTTTCGTATAAAGAGAGGTTTTGTATTCCCTAAGGAAGGATTACGGGGGTTGTGAGCAAGTAGTAATTTTTTGACCAATAGTTGTTGTTTTTTATTGTTGTTGTAATCATATTTTCATTTTGAATGAAGATAACTAAGGAAAATTGATCCAAATGTGTGAGACTATTGTTGTTCACAATTATTTTTTATTGTTGTTTTCAAGAATGAACAAATCTTTCTATGAGTGTATGTAGCCTTAAAATTTTTGTATAATTATCAATCACTTTTCTTTGTGAGATGGTGCAAGGTGTGCATATAGTCCACAAGGAGTGCATTGAAATTGTCTGTTTGGAATCATAAAGCTCAAAAGAAATAGCATAAGATTTCCTTCACAGGTAGCGTAAAGTGACTATTGCAAGGAGTGCACAGTCGTCCACAAGAATCCAGATCTTGCGTAAGAATCTGCTGCAAGGAGTGCACAGATCCAGAATTAGACTCAGTGTCAAAGAGACTCCATAAGAAGACAAAGGACTGGAACAAAGGAACACTAGGAAGGAGGGAAGAATTCTTTTCAAGAAATCTCTAAATCTGAGTGAGACGAAATTTCCCGGAAAAGAAAGAAGTGCTTGGGAGATGAAAATATTTGAGGAGAGCAAGCTCAAAAGGGATAACACTTTCCAAGAACTACGAAAGTGATCCAAGAAATGGAATCGCAGGAAGGAAAAAGGTTGAAACCTTTGAATCTTTAGAAAATCTTCTATCTCTGAAGAAAGATTAAGCTCAGGGGAAGAGATCTGGACCATCTGATCAACATCCAGACAATGAGTAAGTGTAGAGGAGGAAAGATCTCGGTCATTCGGTTTGAGTGTAAAAGAATCATAGACACTTGATCAAGGTAGAGTGAACTAATGACAAGCTTTGAAAGTACACAGGAGGAGCGGGGTTAGGAAATTTTGAAATCATCAGAGCCGTCCATTGTCAAGGAGGACACGTGGCGAGATATCAACATTTCACTGACTCACAAAGTGGAAAGGTCAAAGGGAAGATTCATGAGGATTCATGAAATTTAAGTTTGTGAATTGATCGCAGCCATCGATTGAGGGAAGATCGTGGACCGTAGATCTAGTCATTTTGGGAGTTCGCAACTTAGGAAATCAAAGGTAAGAGTTATGGGAACTCGCAAAATCTGAGTTTGCGATTTGATCTAAACCATTGGATCGAGGAGAGATCTAGACCATTGATTCATTTCAAGGCAAGGAGATATCAAGAGCTCGTATATGAGGAGAAGGGAGGTGAGCAGTCCTCCAACTTCGCGAAGCGCAAAGTCCTGATACACGAAAAGGAGATCAGGACCATTGGATCACGAGGATTGTGGACTGTTTATCTAGTGAGCATAACTCGCAAGTTCGGGTTTCAGAAGGATGAGCAATCAGACTTCGCAAAATATGAAATTGTGAAGCGCTCTGAAGGTTTGGCCCGAAGTCACAGTGAGGGATCATATGGATGGAGGTAAGGGAGGAGATATCACGTGTTAGGCCCCTATTGGAATTTTAGAGGTCAGGAGAGTTAGGGTGACTCACATGCAAATACCCGATACACGAAATCATGAAACGCCATTTGAGTTAGGCGAGTGGTCATAGTGAAGGATCGCATCGGTGAAGGAGAATAGAGGGGCTAGTACGTGATGGGATCCTATCAGAATTTCGGAGGTCAGGAGAGTTGAGGTGAATCACATGTAAAGGCCCGATACATGAAGTTGTGATGCACCTTTTGATCAAGCAACTGGTCACAACCTTGGTCACTTAGAGAGAGGCTTAACTAGGAGAGCTAGCACCTATTTACACTAAGGTTTTAAAATAAATTAAGGAGAAAGCCATTATAACCTATGCTTTAAGGGAAAGAGGGAATGTTAAGTGGATTTGAGGTTCTTTAGGGTCCAAAGAGTCAAACAGACTCAGTTTCTTCATCGATCCTAGAATGGGAGGTCCCAGAGCCCTTAGGAGAGAAGGGGGTCTGCATCAAGTGGTATCAGAGCTTATTTTTTTGTTTGCAGAATGCATACAAAAGAAGGATGGTGAAAGAATATAGTCTGATACCATCAAGTGGTATTAGAGTGATGCAGGAGCATCATCGACAAAGCAAGCACACAGAAGTAGATGACAGCTGGATATGCACCAACACACATTTTGAGATTGTTTTGAATTTGAAAGGATAAGACATTAATGTAATATATTGAAAGGATACATTCACATTTATGTTTTGAGTTGTAATACAGATCATGAGTGGTTTCTCTCATCTATTTGTTGTAGGCATTTATTGTAATTAATGTAAAGTAGTTGTAGACTTTAATTTCGATTAGATAGCTTAGAGTGTAGGAGGGAAAACTCTAGAAACCTCCCTCGCATGTACTGTATTGTACCATTATTCTCATTGTAAGAGTTAGAGAGTAGTAGAGCAAGAGAATAGGAGAACATAACATAAAGTTGTATAAGAATATTTTTTTTGCTATTGAACCCATGTACAAATGCACTTGGATTAATATAAGAAGGTTTTGATCCAAATTCATGGTCTTTATGAATTTTTTTTAAATATATTGAATGGTATGTTTACAATTTTCTTATATTCTTTGTTATGGATTTGTTTCAATGATATGTGTGTATGCATGATTTCATGTTGAATGTATGAAATTTGTGAGATGAAGAGTATGAGTTTCAATTGTTTCGCTTCCTGAGAATTCCTGTGAGGAGTGCAGTGAAAGTCCAGAAGGAGTGCGTTGACGAGGTTTTGAGTTTCATCTCAGAAAATCTCAGGAGAGATACTATTTTCCTCATACCAGCAAAGATATAAGGATAACATAGAGTCATGCAAGGTATGCGCAAACGAGTTGAGGTCTTAGACTTTTCCAATCCAGTGAATGGTTGAAGAGCTTCTGTTGCAAGAAGTGCACAGAACTAAGAGATTCATATAGCTAGAGGTTATGTGTGAATGTCGCAAGGAGTGCATCCAAGAATCCCTTAGGAATCCTTAAGTTTGCAGCATAAATCAAGGTCAGGAGGGATTGATACTTTGAAGAAGGTCGAGGAAAGGATGCGGTCTGGAATCACCTCATAGAAGTCAAGCTCGAGAGAAAAAGAGGCCAATTCATTTGGTCAAGATTCATCAAGGAACCAAACAGACAGTTGAATTTTCTCAGAGGGAGAGCCATCAAAATTCCGTGGACCGTTGGATCTTGCAGACCAATGGAAATGTTAAGGAGAGAGTCCTTAAGGATTTGTAGGCTCAAGAGGAAGAGTAACCATTAGATCTAGATCGACGAGGATCGTTGATCTCCTATTGGAATTTCATCATTTCGATATTCGGGGTTGTGGAGAAAGTTGTGACAAGAAGGCATGAGTTGCAAAATTTCGATGCGATCTGGACCATCAAATCATAGAAGGATTTGGACCGTTGACCTATAGTAGCATAGAAGTCGCGAGTTCGGACTTCGGGGAAAACAAGAGTGTTGTATCGTGAACTCATGAGTCACGAAATCTCAACGCACTTAGAGGTGGACCCCAGGACATGACTGAGGTTACATAGTGGACACATAAGGGAGGAGCCAAAGACTCACGAGCCCTTTTTAGGGTTTCAGGGATTGAAGGAGTTAGAGGGACTCACATCAAGGATTGCAAAGTTGCAAAAGCTGATATACCCTTTTGGGAAAAGGCTGTGGTCACATGAGTTGATCACATGGGTGAGAGTTCATGCCTAGTGCTTGTTCACACAGGTGTAACTCCTAAGAAGGACCTATGGTTATATTTGTAAGGGTACTAGTGGGAACCATAAGAGTCATTCTGACTCAAAGGAGAGACCAAGAATGATCCTTATATCGGGAAGTCAAGTAGAACCTGTCGATGTAGGGGTGTTACATCAAGGTGGTATCAGAGCCTACAATCATTGTTTTATGTAAGCAAGAGAAGACAGAAGGCAAGTTGTGACTTGTATTCTATGTGGAACAAATTTAAAAAATGTCACCCAAAAGATGTCAAGAGAGACCAATGCCCAATCTAGCCATGGAAAGGTGAATGAGAGAACTTCGTGCTCGATTAGATGATATGGAGATAGTACAAAGATGAGATACTATTACAAGAGATGTTAGTGATGCCAAAAATGAAAATGAGGCTAGAGCCAAAGAAGAAGTTGTAGTCGAAGATGTTGCAGAAGAACGTCTATTCAAAGTTGTTTCAAAAATAAGTGTTAGAGAAAATATGGATATTCCGATGTAGGAAGGAAACTTAGACATTGAAGAGATGTTATATTGGTTTAGACATATTGATAAGTACTTTGATTATGAAGATATTGAGGAAGATAAGAAAGTTAAACATGTTGTCACTAGACTTAAAGGGCAAGCAATATTGTGGTGGGATGAACTACAGGATGACAGGCATTGTAAAGGAAAACAGAAAATAAAAAGATGAGATAGGATGGTAGAAATGATGAAAGCCAAGATTATACCCAAATATTACCAAATTAATATGTTTCGAAGGATACAAAATTTGAGACAAAAAGGAATGATAGTGAAGGAATACACTGAAGAGTTTTACCGACTTAACATCAGAGCAGGTCATCATGAGAGTGATGATGAAAAGGTCACCAGATACATGAATGGTCTGAGATATGACATCCAGGATGAGATGAGCATGGTGACAATAAGAAATGTAGAAGATGCTTATCAGATTGCTCTAAAGTTAGGATAAAAATTGGCCCGAAAGCAAGGTCAAAGGGGCAAAGGTAGAAGTCGGAGTAGAGAAAAATCACTTTCCCGGGATAGAGTACAGAAGCCCAAAGATGAAGAAAAGATAACTCATACTCACCCTGAAAGAGGAGGAGGTTCACAGAGAGGGCAGTATGCCGATAATAACACTTTTCCTCGAGCCAGAGGAAGAGGAAGAGGAGGAGGTGGTGCGATAAGGTGTTTTGTCTGTGGAAAGATCAGACACAAATATTTTGAATGACCTGATAGAAAAAGAGATGGAGGAGGTGAAGCTCACATTTCAGAAGTGCAAAGGTGAAATATTGAGGCAAAAGATGCAGAAGGCGGAAGATCCTTAGTGATGAGGAAAATTCTCTTGAAACTAGAGAAAGAGGTTGAGAATCCAGTCCAAAGAAATAGTCTGTTTAGAACTACTTCCAAGACCAAGGATAGGGTATGCAAGGTAATTGTGGAAAATGGAAGAAAAAATAATCTAGTATCCACAAATATGGTGGAAAATATGGAATTGGAAAGAATTGCACATCCGAGCGCATATAAAGTTTTGTGGTTGAAAAAAGGACACCAGGTAACTGTCACTAAACAATGTTTAGTTGAATTTAAGATATGAGGATATAGGGATGGGATCTTGTGTGATGTTATTCCCATGGATTTCTATCATATTTTGTTGGTGAGACCATGGAAATATGATAGGAATGTTGTTCATGATGGAATAAAGAATAAATATACCTTGGAGAAGAATGGTAGGATGCATATGTTGCTGCCAATTGAAGACAAGAAGGTGAAAGAAGAAACAAGCAATACTATACTTCGCATGAGTGGGAAGGAACTTCTAGATGATGTCAAGAAGGATCAAGACATGCAATTTGTTGTGGTAAGAAAATATTGAGTCATCTTGACCAATACTTCGATAGATGATCTAGCGGAGGAAATTCAAGAACTACTGGATAATTTCGTTGATATAGTGGTGGAAAATTTACCTTATTCATTGGCAACCATCAGAAGTATAATCCATCACATTGAACTTATACCAGGAGAGAGTTTACCAAACAAGGAAGCGTATAGATTGACGTTGCAAGAGAATGAAGAGGTTAAGAACCAAGTCTAGGATTTGATGGACAAAGGGTTGATTAGAGAAAGTTTGAGTCCATGCGTTGTGAAAACAGTGCTAAGTCGAAAAAAGGATGGTGGATGGATAATGTGTACGAAATCTAGAGCTATAAACAAAATCACCATCAGGTATATATTTCCTTTATCGAGGATGGATGACTTGATGGATTGCTTGAGTAGAGAAAAGGGTTTTTCAAAAATTGATTTGAAAAGTGGATATCATCATATTAGAATGAGGGAAGGTGATGAATGGAAGACAACATTCAAAAAAAATGAAGGATTATATGAATGGATTGTCATGCCGTTTGGTTTGACGAATGCACCAAGTACTTTCATGAGATTGATGAACGAAGTCTTGAAATATTTCATTGGAAAGTTCGTAATTGTGTATCTTGATGATATAATGATCTTTAGTAAGATTGGGGAAGAACAATTGAGACACCTAACTCTATTGATAAGGAGGTTACAACAAGAGAAGTTGTTGATAAATTTGAAGAAGTCATTTTTCATGAAGAAAGAGATCATTTATTTGGGGTTCGTAATCTCTTCGAATGAGTTGAAGTTGGATCCTTTGAAAGTAAAGGAAATCAAGGATTGGCCATCCCCAAGGAATATATTTGAAGTCAAAAGATTCCATGGATTAGCTAGTTTTTAGATGAAGTTCACTAGAAATTTTAGTGGAATTTTTTCACCAATGATGGACATAGTCAAGAAAAGACATAAATATTTTCATTGGACAGAGGAAGAAGAGAAGAGTTTCAAGCTGTTGAAAGAGAAGATAATTGGATAGACAGTTCTTGTTCTACCAAAATTCAGTAAGACATTTCAAGTGAGATGTGACACAAGTAGGTTTGCGGTTGGAGCAGTCTTAAGATAAGACAATAGACCGATTGCCTACTTCAGTGAGAAGCTGAACGAGGCCAAGATGAAATATTCCATGTATGATAAAGAGTTTTATACAATCATACAGGCACTGAATAAATGGAGGCACTACTTGGTTCTGAAAGAGTTTGTTTTGTATAGATACAGTCATGCTTTACAATTCAAAACCAAACAGGAGAAATTGAACCAGAGACATGCAAAATGGGTTGAATTTATGCAGAAATTTACTTTTGTTATAAAGCACATTTCTGGAAATGGTAACAAGGTTGTTGATGCATTGAGCAGGAAATGTTTGATTCTGCAGGAGTTTTGTGTGAGGACATTAGTTTTTGATAACCTTACGGATATGTATAGGGATGATTCAGATTTTAAGGATGCTTATGAAGCATGCAAAAATCCTGTCTTGAGAGACAGAAGCCAATGGATTGAATATATGGTTCAGGATGGATTGTTATTCATAGGAAATCAGTTATGTATTCCAAAGAGTTCTATGAGGGAGAATCTTCTAAAGGAAAAGCGTAATGGAGGATTGGATAGACATTTCGGCCATGAAAAAACATTCGCGCAACTGAATAGCTTATATTATTGGCTAGGGATGAGGAAAAATGTGAAAAAAATTGTCAACAAATGTAGAATTTTCCAGCATGCAAAGGGGAAAAGATAGAATACAAGATTATATTAGAGAGGCCATGGGACGCAGTAAGCATTTATTTTGTAATTTGTGGGATGCAGTAAGCATGGATTTTGTGTTAGGATTTCCAAGGACACATAGGGCTTGTGATTCCATATTTGTGGTAGTCGACAGGTTTTCCAAAATGGAACATTTCATTCCATGTCAGAAAACCAATGATGCAACTCACATTGCAAGCCTGTTTTTCAAGGAAGTTGTTCGACTTCATGGTTTACCGAAGAGTATTATTTCAGACCAGGATACCAAATTTGTTGGTCATTTATGGAGAACACTATGGAAGAAGTTGGTGATGAATTTATCTTTTAGCTCAGTATATCACCCTCATATGGATGGACAGACCAAGGTAGTCAGTCAGAGTCTTGGAGATTTATTGAGGATCTTAGTAGACGAACATCATGGTCAGTGGGATCAGATTCTACCGTAAGTAGAATTTGCTTATAACGACTCACCTAAAAAAAGAACAGGACAAAGACCATTCAAGAAAATGTATGGAATGCAACCAAGGGGAGTATCTGAGTTGATGGACTTAGAGAAAAGTGAGTTCAGGAGTGTTGGAGTAGAAGACTTTGCAGCAGAGATGCAGAAGCTCCATAGTAAGATCAAAGAGAGGTTGCAGTATTCTAACCAGGAATATAGGCACAGAGCAGATCAACACAAAAGAGAGATTCATTTTGAAGTGGGATATTTAGTGTTATCACACCTAATAAAGGAGAGATTCCCAAGGGGAGCATATAATAAGTTGAAAATTAAACAGATAGGGTCATGAAAAATCATAAGGAAATTCGAAGAAAATGATTATGAGATAGAGTTTCCAGATGACGTGGGCATATCACCCATAATCAATGTAGCATATATGTACTGTTACAGAGAAGATGAAGTGGGAGGAGCAGAAAATCAGAAGGAAGTTCAGTGGGGCAAACCAATGCTTGTACCTGAAAAGACGCAGATGGAAAAGATCATTGATCAGAGAGTTAGAAAAAATACCTGAAGGAAGAAATTTTTGAGTATTTGGTAAAGTGGAAGGGACACTCGATTGAGGATGCTAGTTGGGAAAGTAAAGAGAAGATCCAAAAACATGGACATACGGTGCAAGAGATCATGAACAAGAGTTCATGAATTTTTCAGCTAGAGGAGTATGATGCAAGAGCATCGTCAGCAAAGAAAGCATGTGCAAGTAGAGGACAACTGGATATGCACCAACACACATTTTGAGAATGTTTTGAATTTGAAAGGATAAGAAATTAATGTGATATCTTGAAAAGATGCATTCACATTTATGTTTTGAGTTGTAATACAGAGCATGAGTGGTTTCTCTCCTCTGTTTGTTGGAGTCATTTATTGCAATAAATGTAAAGTAGTTGTAGACTTTAATTTCGATTAGATAGCTTAGAGTGTATGAGGGAAAACTTTAGAAATCTCCCTCGCATGTATTGTATTGTACCATTATTATCATTGTAAGAGTTAGAGAGAAGTAGAGAAAGAGAATATGAGAACATAATAGAAAGTTGTATAAGCAGATAGCTATTACTATTGAACCCATGCACAAATGCACTTAGATTAATATAAGAAGGTTTTGATCAAAATTCATGGTGTTTATGAATTATGTTTACATCTATTGAATGGTATGTTTACAATTTTCTTCTATTATTTGTTATGCATTTGTTTCAATGCTGTGTGTGTCTGCATGATTTCATGTTGAATGTATGAAATCCGTGAGAAGAAGAGTATGAGTTTCAATTGTTTCTCGTCCTGAGAATTCCTACGAGGAGTGCAGTGAAAGTTTGCAAGGAGTGCGTTGACGAGGTTCTAAGTTTCATCTCAGAAAAGATGAGGAGAGATACCATTGTCCTCATACCAGCAGAGGTGAAAGGATAGCATAGAGTCATGCAAGGTATGCACAAGAGAGTTGAGGTCTTAGAATTTTCCAACCCAGTGAATGGTTAAAGAGATTCTATTGCAAGGAGTGCACAGAACTGAGAGATTCAGATAACTAGAGGTTATGTGTGAATGTCACAAAGAGTGCATGCAAGAATCCCTTAGGAATCCTTGAGTTTGCAGCAGAAATCAAGCTTAGGAGGGATACATACTTTGGAGAAGTGTGAGGAAAGGACAAGGTCTGGAATCACCTCGTAGAAGTCAAGCTCAGGAGAAAAATACGCTAAGTCATTTGGTCAGGAGTCATCAAGGAATCGAATGAACAGTTGAATTTTCTCAGAGGGAGAACCACCAAAATTCCGTGGACCATTGGATCTTGCAGACCAGCGGAAAGGTTAAGGAGAGATTCCTTAAGAATTCGTAATCTTAGCAAGAAGAGTAACCGTCAGATCCACAATGATGAGGATCATTGATCTCGTGTTGGAATTTCTTCATTTCAGAATTCATGGTTGTGGAGAAAGTTTTGACGAGAAGGCACGAGTCACAAAATCCCGAGAAGATATGGAACACTAGATCATTGAAGGATTTGGACCGTTGACCTGTAGTAGAAGATAAGTCATGCATTCAGACTTCAGGGAAAAGAGGAGTGTTGTATTGTGAACTCACGAGTCATAAAATATCGACACGCTCAGAGGTGGAGCCCAAGACATAACTGAGGTCACATAGTTGATACATAAGGGAGGAGCCAAAGACCCATTAGCCCTTTTCTAGGTTTCAGGAATTGAAGGAGTCAGAGGGACTCACACCGAGGATTGCGAAGTCACGAAACCCGAGATACCATTTCGGGAAAAGGTTTTGGTCACATCAGTTGATCACATGGGTGAGAGTTGGTGCTTAGTGCTTGTTCGCACAGGTGTAACTCCTAAGAAGGACATGTGGTTATATTTGTTAAGGGTACCATTGGGAGCTAGAAGAGTCATTATGAATCAAAGGAGAGATGAAGAATGATACTTAGACCAGGAGGTGAAGCAGAACCTACCAAGGTATGGGTGTTGCATCACAAAGATGAAATTTTTCTTCCAGACAGTAGGAAAAGGAGATAAAAGAGACAAAATAACTCCAAGTTGTACTTTGTTTATGAGAGACAATGAACATAATGCCACTGAGGAGAGGAGGGGAGCCACCTTTATCCAAACATGTTGTAGAAAGGGAGATGTGAGAACTTCGTGTAAGGGTGGAAGGGATGGAAGTAGTGCAGAGAAGAGCACCTGATGCTGGAGACATCAATGATGAAGAGAGTGAATATGTATAAGTCAAATAAGTTTCAAGGGAAAATGTTGTCGAAGAACGCTTGCTAAGAGCAGTTGCTAGATTGGTAGTTGGAGGCAAGATAGAGGTCCCAATGTATGAAGGCAATTTGGATGCTGAAGAGATGCTGGATTGGATAAGTTCCATGGAAAAATATTTCAATTATGAAGATGTCGATGGGTAGAAAAGGGTGATACATGCTGTCAGCAGGCTTAAAGGACATGAATCACTATGGTGGGATGAACTACAGGCTGAGAGGTGAAGTAAAGGCAAACAAAGGATAAATAATTTGGACAAAATGGTAGCCAAGATGAAGGTTAAGTTCATGCCCAAATATGATTAGATCAATCTGTTCAGGAAGCTACAAAACATGATACATAAGGGTATGACAGTCAAAGAATACAAAGAGGAGTTCTACAAGCTAAACATGAGAGCTGGACAAAGAGAGAAGGATGAAGAAAAATTTGTGAGGTATATAAATGGCGTGAGGTATGAAATATAGGATGAGATCAGCATGATGTCGATAAGGACAGTGGAGGATGCTTATCATTTCTCAATGAAGGAATAAGAGAAGTTGGCCAGAAAGAAAAGCCAACAAGGTAGAGGT
Source organism: Picea engelmannii (assembly GCA_009831015.1). Classification (NCBI taxonomy): domain Eukaryota; kingdom Viridiplantae; phylum Streptophyta; class Pinopsida; order Pinales; family Pinaceae; genus Picea; species Picea engelmannii. Next base: position 19,381 of record ML800417.1, read on the forward strand.
AAAATCCCAGCCTCAAACAAAGGCAAGGGAGTTTCCCATGGAAAAGCGCATAATTCCAAAGATGAGGTTGAAACCCCACACAATCATTTGGAAAGAGGAGTAATTTCCCAAGGAAGATAGGATGGTGGAAGGAACTCTTCTAGAGGAAGAGGCAGACGAGGAATAAGGTGTTATGCCTATGGAAAGACAGGGCACATGTCTTCGGAATGCCTCGAGAAAAATAAAGAAGGAGGAGAAGATCACATTTCAGAAGCACAAATAGGGAATTTTGAAGAAAAAGGAGTAGAGGATGGAACATCCCTGATGATGAGAAAGGTTCTCTTAAAACCAGAGGCAGAAGTTAAAAATCCAGTACAGAGGAATAGTCTATTCAGGACAACTTACAAGACTAAAGACAGAGTAGGCAAGGTGATAATTGACAGTGAGAGTACTGATAACTTAGTATCCATGGAGATGGTGTAGAAATTTGAGCTGGAGACAACTACAGACCCAAATCTATATAAAGTCTCACGGTTGCAGAAAGGACACAAGGTAATGGTTACTAAAAAATACTTGCTTGAATTTAGGATATGAAAATATAGAGATGAAATTATGTGTGATGTAATTCCCATGTATGTATGCCATATTTTGTTTGGAAGACCATGGAAGTTTGACAGGAATTTCATTCATGATGGGAGGAAGAATACATACACCTTGGAGAAGAATTGTAGGACACATATGTTGCTTCCAATAGAGGAGAAGAAAGTGAAAGGGGAA
>ML800417.1:34702-52920 GCA_009831015.1 Picea engelmannii
GTGTCGAAATTGAATTATGGGATATTATGAGATCTATTTCTAACTTGAAAAATTTGATGTTAAGTTTTTGGTACAAGGATACCGAATTGAAATGATGATTGTATGCAATTACATGATGATAATGCATAGAAATGTATGAGTTTCTGTTACAGACTAATCTGTAGGTTATGGACTATGAAATAGCCAAGGGATAATGATGATGAAAGTGGATGTCATGACCACTAGCCGAGAAACATTATGGTATGAATATTTGTATGTGAAATTATATTCGTTTGGATGCATTGCTATGATATGTGGACCAGTGCAGGATTTTAGGCGATGAGACTGCCCAAAACCGAATAAATGATGACAAAACTCCCAGCAACACGATGCCACTGTATATTCCACTATAGGGTGTGGACCCTAGTTATGATTAGGAAGGGTGGAGAAATTTCCCACCATGTATCCTCCGAAACCTGAAGTCATGGGAGGACAGTGTTAGCTCACGCTCCCCTAGACATCTAATGATGACTGTCAGTTGTTTGCTGGGGAAGCTTGGTCAAGATAGTGACACTTCCACTTATAGGTTGTATTTGGAGTTAGATCAATATAGTTGACGCTCCAAGATAGTCCAGCAGAGGAAGAATAGGAATGAAGATGGAAGTAAGTTAGGGAGGAAGGATGAGTAGAAATAGTTGAGAAAGTATGGATATTTGTCTGATGGTGGAATTTATTATTTTTCCCTTCTAAAAAGAAAATGTGTATATATGAATATTCATAATTACATAACTAAACCACAGTTGTCTAAATAAAATTGTTGAACTAGATGATTGTAATTAAAGGATTTCACAAACATTTGATTGGTTTATTGTCTTTTAGAAAAGAATAGTCTTCTTGATTGGATTGGATGCATACATAAATTACTATAAGGATGATAGTTATTGATTATTAGTACATACACGAGAGTTGTATGTACTAGATACACATGCATTTCTTGTACATGTACACTAGTATGAATGAGTTTCTTGGTTTACTTACTAATAATGTCGGTTGATTGTTATGAATGTGTTAACCATGTTTCTTTTATTTTGTATCATGAGATACCTTAACTTCGGGACGAAGTTTCTTGAAGGGTGGGTGTATGTAACAACCCTGGTTAAATAGTTGCATAGGGATTATTAAGTATAATTAATTAGGTAATTAATTGTCCTAATATGGTTTTAGTTAAACAATGATTAGTATTAATAATATTAATTATTTATCTATTTATTAATTAATTGTTTATAACTGTTGATGGATTAATTAATCAATTAATTGATTACTTAACACATTCAATGATTTGGGTAAAGCATTAAGGGGCTTAATAAATTTAATTTAATCATTATGAAGCTTTATGTATGACAGGAAAGGATAAGATAATAAAGGAAAGGGGATAAGGTAATAATGGGGAGGATAAGGTAAATAATGGAGGATAGGGAATTGGTGAATCGGGGGAAATATGATGGGGAGGAGTCTTACAGAGGAGCATTATGGGGAGAGGTATGTATTTCTATGGGATATCTTTTGGTTTTGAGGAGTTGGGTCTAGGAGTTTTGGGGAACCATTGTAAGGGGCACCGGGTTGCTGGGAGTTCTGGGCATGGGGGATAGGATTCCTTACAATATCCTAGAGCTAGGGAGCTGGACAGGCTGCCCCTAGCTGGTTGGGTGATCTGGATTATTTTAAGCACGAAATGAGAGGGGATATCTAATAAAGAAATGCACAAAGATATTGCAGATATTCAATAATATAACATAAATGTATCAGAGAGGCAACCATAAACACAGATATACAGTAATACACGATTTCTATTAATCAAATAAATGTACAGAGACTGTAAAAATACAGAGTGAAAGACTCTCTAGAATGGTGGTAGCTTATCTCTGAGAAGAGATGTGACAGCTACTCGCATTCGCAAGAAGATGATTACAATGAGGCTATGAAGGCCTTTTTTACAATAAAAGGGAATTCCAAAATTCCTAGACATCCAAAAACCTAACCCTAGGAGATGAAGCACCAAAAGTCATGTGGGCCCCGTTTGGGTAAGTGAGTACATCAACTTCCCGGGGTCGTAACTTTTGCATACAATCTCCATTTTAGGTGTGTGATAGCTCGTTGGAAAGGTATCATCGAGGAGATTCATTTTGGGGGCTCAATCATGCCTTCGGCTATCATTGAGAACCTTGATCTCAAAAAACCTTCATTTGGACCCTCAAAATGGCCCCGGAAGTTAAAACCTGCTAAAATTAGTAAATTGCCAAAATTGCCAGAAAACTGTTTTGAGCCATTTGGAAAAGGTGGGTGGCCACCGATATCCACCTGGATCATTGGGTGGTTAGTTGGTTTGGGAAAGGTTTGGTCAAAGCAGCAGGTTGGGCAAGGCAGCAGGGAGGACAACCAGATAAGTGATAGTTTAGCATCAGGAAGAGGTATTTTATTTATGAATTTGATGAGTTATGTGATGATTATGTAAATTTATAGATTATTGTTCATAAATTCAAATTTATGCTGCTTATATGCTGAATGAAATTGCTTATTGCTTGTTGATTAATCTTATTGTTTAAACATTATGAAATTTTTAGGCATAATTAAATTTCGATTCTTATAACAAGTATGGGTATGCCTTCCTTTTCCCTATTGAGATTGAACTTCAATACTGTAGAGAAATCCAAGGAACATTCGCAGAGAAAGAAAAAAACAACAGATGATATGAGAAATCAAAATGAGCCATTCATTTTATTTAGTAGAATAGGAAGCCTTTATATAGAATAGGCTGAACATACAATGGTTTTGATCAAAAGTGGAACAATTCCAACTAGTAGACACATAGAAAAGGTCCCAAACCCTAACAACTATCTTTGTTGACTAGATCCTGGTCCTTAGGACTTGTGCCCAACCTTCCAGGTAGAGATGCGCCCCATATATCCTTTGTGGTGAATTGTGTTGCATTTGGAAGGAGGTGCACCTTTGTGGTAGTGCCCTGTTAGTCTACCTCAAGATGTGTGCTCTCCTCCATAGAGAGTGCACCTTCCAACCTGCCCAATTCCTCTTTGTTTAAGCCTGGAAGTGTCTTGACATCTGCGATAAATTGTGAAAATTGATGAGACATGCTAGACTATGATATTCATTTATATTGGGCTAGAATTTGACCTTGTGACTCACCATAAATGAAGTGTGTTGATGAGTGTGAGTAGTGGAGGTGCGTGTATGCAACACATTGTCTTGAAGGAGAGATGGCTTGAAATATGGAACTAACTCAGAGGGGTGCAAGATGGTGACCTCTTCTTCCAAGAGTGGAGGCTCATAGCATTTGAGGCTATTACATTTACCATGTCATGAATACCCAATTGTGGTGGAAATTCGAGGCGATAATCATTGTCTCCAACTTGTTGCAGAATTGTGTAAGGACCATAGTGGAGGGGTCTCATCTTGTGATAATGATGGGACTGAAAGCATTGACACTCCATGTGAAACCAAACCTTGTCAGTAGGGGAAAGAGAGAGTGGTTTCATGTGTATATAATGATTGGCCTTACAACGTTGGCTTGAAAAAAGGACACGACATAAGTTTTCTCTTTTTTTTTGTCAAAGAGTACTAGAAGGTTGGAGTTGTAAAGGAAACTCAAAGGGGGAAACAAGTTTCTACCCAAAGAAAACTTTGAAAGGGGACAAGCCAATAGAAACATGAACTTCCCTATTATAAAAGTGTTGGAGAATGTGGAGGGTGTTAGATTTGGTAAACTGAATGCGGAGGGCATGGAATAGGATATGGTTAACAAGTTCGGTTTGTCCATCCATTTGCAGATGGAAAGAAGTGGAGTATTTTAGGTGACACCCCAAGAGAGACCAAATATTTTTACAAAATGTAGTGAGTAAATGGGCATCTTGATCAAAGATAATGCTCGAGGGGAGACCAAAATGAGTCCACACATGAGTGAAAAAGAGATCCAAAGTTTGAGCAGCGGTAGTAGTCTTAGTGCAAGGGACAAAAATGGTCATTTTGGAGAAGTGACACACAACCACCCAAACGGCATAATGATGACATAAGGTCATGGGAATATCGATGAGGAAGTCCATAGAGATAGTTTAGTAGGGAAGGGAGGGAATAACTAAGGGCTAATATAGGCCATGCTTGTGGTTGGTCGGTTTATATTGATCGCAGAGGGTACAATCTTAGACAAATTACTCAACTTGGCATTGTAAAGAAGACCAAAAGAAGTGACGTTGACGATGCTGAGTAGTTTTGAATGTGTCGAAGTGCCCTCCATAAGAGGAGGCATGGGATTCACGAATGAGAATAAGGTGATCATCAATAGTAGGAACATATAGCTTGTCAAACTTATACAATGAGCCATCCTAAATGTGGTAGTCTAGGAAATGGGTTTAGTTAATGACAGTAGGTTGTTGCAAGGTAGTCTAGATGGTACTAAAGAAAGGGTTAGATTCATACAAAGACTTCAAATATTCATAAGTAGCACAACAAATAGATAATATTTGAAGTATCTAAGGAGGAGGGTGGCTAAGGATATGAGTCATGTGATTGGTGGACCCTTTGTTATATTCTATGACAAAGTGAAATTGTTGTATATAAGAAACCCACTTCAAGTGGCATTTTTCTTGGAGCTTAGAATGAGAATTAATAAAAATCAAAGTATAATGATCAATGTGAGAATGGTCTCCTTACCCAATATATAGTGGCACCATTTTTTTAAGGCCTATACCAAGCTATAGAATTTATTATCATAGGTATTGTAGTGTTGTTTGGCTTGAGCCAACGTCTCAGAATGAGAAGAAATGAGATTTCCTCCATGTTTAAGAATTGTGCCAATCACATGTTGAGAGGAATTAGTCTCAATTTCGAAAGGTTGTTGAAGATTAGGAAAATGAAGGTGTTGGGCATAGGAATATTTTTAGGAAAGACCTATTTTTGGAAGGAAGGACCTAATTTTGGGAGCACATGCAACAATTGGCAAGAATGCAGCATGCAGAAAAGGGAGGAAAAGAAACATGAAAGAAGGAAAAGCCACGTGTGAGGAGGCAAACAATCCTAACCATATTAGGGTTAGTGTTTTTGACAAAGGTTGTAATGGCCATAAGATTTTAAAATAGTATAAATAAGAACCTAGGAGGTCTAGGTCAGGCTTCTAGTGTTTTTCTGTTCAGTTAAGAAAATAACAAAATTTGGTTGATAAGTGAAAAATATGTTGAGTTGTAGAAGAGTCGAGTAAGCTATATTTTTAGGGTTAGATCATAGGCTGAGGAGCTTGGTGTGATCTAGTCAACTTCATAGAGGTTCCTTGAACTCATTATGATTGTATGATGGAAGATGTAATGCGCGCAATGCCATATTTTGCAGCATATTAAATAAAAGAGCAGAGAAGACAAATATTTGTGGGCGTAGCCCAGGAGGGGGTGAACCATGGTAAAACTTGTTTCCTATGTGATGTTTATTGCATGTTTATTTTATGTCAATGATTAGTTTATGAATGAATGGTTAAGCTAGGTGTATTAGAATACATGCATGAGCCTAAAGCCAAATGAATCCTATAACTAATTGAATGAATCATTAGAGTAATGCATGAGGAAGATATAATACCCTCCTAGATCCCCACTCATTTCTAGATTGCAAGAACTTGATCATTTTAGTCACCCATAAATTTATCTCAGGTGATACTGTGCAGTGCACTCTGTGTGTTTTGTTTCCTTCTAGTTTACCAGGAGGGACGATAATTTTAGAGGGTTTTGTTGGAACCCTGATCTGATATGAACCGAGTTTAGACCAAAAAGTGAATGAGAGACTTAAACCAACAAATGGTTTTGTTTATGGTTGGAAATGCATAGGATTGAGTGGATGGGATCCGTGGAAGAAGAACGTGGAGAATGAATGTATAAAAGGGAATGTTCAGGCCATGGAATCCAATAAAGGTGGAGATTGAAATATGGATGAAAATGACGGAACTCGATTTTTTGCAGAAGGACAAAAAAAACCCTAAGTTAACAGTGCACAAATACTTAGACAAATACGTGTTTAGCTACTTGCACGAGGTATTTTTCTATTATTTTTTTCATTTGTTGCAAGAGTGGCTATTGAGGTTAAAATAAAACCACCCAACAAATCAAATTCGACAACTGTAGTGTAATTTCGTGGAGATCATGCAGTTACAACAAGTTAATAACAGATTTATGTGTGTAGTAGATTTTTGGTTAGACTATGTTATTGCAGGGTTTATCACCAAATTCGCAACGGATACCATGAAGTCTTACAATGTAGAAGACTAGTATTTTATAAAAGGAACTAGAGGTATGTATATCATATCTTTGTATACTTCAATCAATATTTTACTGTATAACAATGATGTGATGACCATGGAATTAGACAACTAAATTTCCTTGTGTGCATGGGGGAAGGGTGGAAGAACTGACAAGAGGTGGACAAATGGAGGAAGAAATGGATAAGGGAAAGAAGAAAGAGGCCATGGACCCAATCATGATGGAGAAAGAATAGATAAATAAGATAATGGCAACAGCTGGAAAGACAAGCAATGGAGTCCCCTACCAATATAAGATGAATAACAAGAAGAGAGCCATAAGTGATAGAGAGGGCTTGGAAAGTAATGAGGAAGATGCAGAGGATCTATAGGCTATGACGAAGATTGAGGAAATCATGTGTGCAACATATGACAGGAAAATAGGAGTTCCAAGGGTAGAAAGAAAATGAAGAACTCCAATCTAGGTCACCCTCAGTTTGGAACTTACAACCCTATGTGTGACTAGTACAATAGAAAGAACACCATCTTTTAGAAAACCAAATTGTAGTGGAAGAAAGACAATAGGAAAGACATCAAAACAAGGAACAACAAATGGAGGATCCAGTTCAAGAAGTAACATCCAAATATCTACACTGCGTGGAGGTAGTAGTTCAACACAGTTCAAAATGGCAGGACATGATCCCATGATCAAGTTACTAGAATTTTGGGGAGAGGCATCAGAGGACCTTGAGAAGCACTTATTCATATATGAGAAGATCTTGGAAGAAAATAATATCACAGATGAGGATACAAAACTTGCATAGTTATCTATCACGTTAAGAGACCACACATTGGATTGGTAAATGAGACTACATGTAAAAAATCCACCATGAGTAAAAAGGATGATTTCAGGCATGAAAAAACTATTGATAAATGAATTTCATAAGCCCAAATTAGAGGACCAGTATATGAAGGAAATTATTGAAATCAGGAAAAAACATGGTGATTCAGTTTGGGATATTGACCAAAGGTTTAAGCATCTCAAAGGTAAGTTGAAATATTCCATGACAGACATGGACCATATGCGCTTATGTGTCTACTCATTGTTACCACATTTGAAATACCCATTAAGACAACATAAGTTTCAAACTCAGGAAGAAACTCTACAGGAAGCCTTACAAATGGAAGAGAACAAATATTAGAAGACATATACAACAATAGAGGAGTTGAAGGAGGATATGAAAAACCTAAAATTTAGTTTAATCATAATAAGGGAAAAGAGAAAAGAAAAGATATTTGGTGTACCACATGCAGGATAGAAGGACACCATAAGAATGAATGTCCATCTTTCATGCAGTACATGAAAACAAGAGTACCAAACCATTTTCCAATAGAAGGACCATGGTGTGAGATTTGTAAAATGCGTGAGCATGATCCATATATTTTTTCAATGATGCAGAAGTATAGTACAATACCCAAAAGTTCATACTGCAATTTTTGCAAGTTAGTAGGTCATGATGATAAATATTGTAGGACGATGAAGCTGATGAGTCAAATAACTTTAGATACTTGTAGGGTGCAAGAAGAAATGATGAAAGGACAAGATGCACCTCAGTTGAACCAGGTACCACCACCATATAACAATGCACAATAACGGTACAATAATGCACAACCGTAATGCAACAATGCGCAACCACAGTATAACCCTACATAGTATAACCATGTAGATCAGTATAATGCACCACAAGGACATCGAGGTGGATACAGAGGTGGAGCATGAGGAAGAGGATTTAGACGAGGTAGAGGTCCAGTAGTGTTCCACAACTGCTAGCATCCTTTTCATTATGCAAGGCAGTTTCCACTTCCACGAGTGACATGTATGTATTGTCATGCAACAAACCATGATACAGATGATTGTCTGACACTATTGGGAAATATCGAAGAGAAAGGGAACCAAAACAACTAGAATGTACATTGGATTTGTGCAAAATCCAGGGATGATGGAAGAAACATCAACATAGTCACACAAGGAGGAGCTAATATAAAAATTGACACAGCAAGACAACATCCAGCGTAACATCAATGGGTGAAGAAGAATATTGAACCACATAAGTAGGTTGATGCATGGAAAGAAAAGGAAGCATTCAAGAAGGAAAGAAAATATTGTTTTCAAACAAAACATTGGGTCTACATCAACTGTGCAACAAAATCATAACTTTTCTATGTACGATATGCCTTCCTCAATGGACCATACCAATGAAGCACAACCTTTAGAGAAAGTAAGTAACATAAACGATTTTATGCAATACTGTGTGAAGCTATTGAATGATCCATCATCTGTGAAGATATTACAAAACTTGCTAGAAAGATGTAACACATAGGCAAAAGGAAGGTTGGAATAGAAAAATGTCAATCATCTCCATAAACGAAGAAGGACAAACAGAGAATTCAGACTAAATGCCAACATTGGAGATTTTAATATGGGTGATATTATGCTAGACTTAGGCTCTGAAGTAAATGTTTTACCTAATAAGATATGGCAATGTATTGGAGAACCCACACTAGGCTATTCACCTGTCCATTTGAAGTTAGCAAATCAACATAGAGTGTTACCAATCAGAAGGTTTAAAGGTGTGACATTAGACTTGGATGGAGTGCACATTATTGCAAATTTTGAAGTAATAGAAATAGTATATGGCACAACTCCTTATCCAACATTGTTTGGATTGGATTGGGAATTTGATAACCAGACCATAATAAATATGAAGACAAGGAAAATAATGTTTGAATCAAGTGAATATAGAGTCATTGCACCATTAGATCCTTCTGAAGGAGAAAAGTTTGTAGAACCCACTTGTTTGGATTTGGAAGAAATAAACCAGTTGTACAGAACCACCACGCGAGAATAGGATTATTTTCACCCAACAACAGATGGGGTACTCAGTTGGAGAAGCATCACATCATGTGCTTCCTACTTAGATACAGGTTTGGAGAATTGGCAAAAAAATATTACATGAAGTTTCTACAAGAAGGTTCGCAAGAATAGGCCATGCAGTAAGATGGTTTGTTACAGAGATAAGAGAACCTCCTAGTTTTCATGGGGTAAATGAATTAGAGGAATTTCTGACAAAATATGAAGAGGAATTATTATAAAATGATAGGCTCTTAGCCCTAGATATTGCACTCAAGGATAAACTTGCAAGATGGTGGGTTGCGCACAAAGAAACAATTTAGGATTGGTATCATTGTAAATGACTATTGCACATTAGATTTGGTGCAAAACATGGGAGCAGTAAAATGCAGAAGTATGATGGACAAGGAAAACTAGTGGAACACTTGGAAAATTGCAAGCAACAATGGAGGATGACACCACTATAGGAATGACCTCATCACTTTATCCATACATTGGAAGGAATTACGGGGAATGGGTACATAGACCAAGAGATGTGAAGAGGTACTACAGAGTGGAAAACACTACAATAAAAATTTATAGTAACCTTCTCATTTGAGAATGAGAACCCCAACATGGATTCAACATTGAAGATGATATGGGTAAATATATGTACTAATGAACTAGAGGTAGAAATCATGATATAATATCAACAAAAAAATAGATAGACAATCAAATAGTTACTTTCATGCTATCACGTTGAAGAAGAAGCACCATATGAGGAAGATTCGTGCAACATTCAGTTTACAAAAATTGAAGGAGAAAGAGAGGTGGAAGGTTCATTTATGGATTCCGATATGGGACCTTCTAGGAACTTAGTTTGGGGCACTATATAACTCCTTGATTACTTTTCCATTAATGTTGTCCCTAGAGAGAAGAACAATATTGTTGATGTATTAGCTATTTATCCAGCTACTCTACAACCTTGTCAGGAGTTCCTTCATGGTTTTGGAAAATGGAAGTATTTTTCAGGCCATTGATCTCTAATAACCTAAAACACTGGAATTTGTTTAATGATGATGCCAAAATCCTTAGATTTTTTCAAAGAAGCAAGGAGTTTTATGACTCTCAAAGAAGTTTTTTGGCTCACTACATGAACTTGGAAGCCAAATATTTTCCTAGTGATACTCTCCCAAGAGGTTGTGTCACCTTAGAAAGAATGTTTGATGTAAATGACATGTACAAGTGGAATCTTATTGCAGACAAATCTGAAAAATCCTTCAATTTCAATCTCAACTTAGAGAATGTACCAAGGACGGTAAATATAGGAAATGGAACTACCAAGTCTAAGAGAGATAACATACTTGTTGATACTAAGAGGGGGGTGAATCAATATCAAGTATAATTTAAAATATTTTTCAAATTATACTTAAAACATTCAATTATATCCAATGAGCAATGAACAATAGTATAAGAGTTACACCAATACACCAAAATACACCATGCACAATATATGATAAATAATCAATAGTTATTGTTCAATGGAAGTAATGACTTCCAAAGGTAGCTACAACTTCCAAATATAAAGGGAAGGATAAAACTCCAAGAGGAATATACAATAATCCAATACCAAGAAAGGGTTGAGATCTATATCCTTTCCCCTTCCTTCCACCCAAGAATATATGAGAGATAATAAAACTTTACATTAAATCATCACCATCAACCAACCATCACATAGAACCTAATAATGCTTCCTGAGGCTTCTTCAACTTCTGCAATTATTAAATTCTTGGAATAATTTAATCCTATAGATAATATTACTGAATGTATTCTCTGAAACTCCTTCAAGTTTCACTCCTTGAATCCTCCCCAAAAAGAAGTTATAGAGAGAATGGTATACCTTATTCAATGTTGTCTTATTCAGGAGAGAGAACTTGTACAGAATTCCCCATTCTCAATATTTAACATCAGATTTTGAAACTCTCACACAAGAAACTAAATCCCATATGATTTCCAATGAAATTGGTCTGACTTCATTTGGATTCTCTATGAATAAGTTATGATTGTTTTACCCGGAACACATGTTTATGACTAGCTTCAATACGAGTCAAAACCCCTATCTTCCACATAGTGTATCTCCAAAATTATAGTGAGTAAAGATCTGAAATTTTTACCATAGGTACCTAGAAATGTCTTCTCAATACCATATTAATTTCACCATCTGAATTTTTCTAGAAAAAAAGTTATAGCGAAAATGGTAAGATGACCTGTAAATAACATACCTTAGAACACATCACCAAAATACTTCATCCTCCCTTGAAATCCGACCTTCTTTACTTCAGATTTCCTCTTAAATTCGACTTGTGTGTGTTTAAAATGAATGTATAATGATAGGTATTTATACCCTTTATGTCACTTTGTTTTAAAATTAGGGCTGACCCGACACTTTCTTTTTTTGTAATTCTTTTATTTAATTATCTTCACGGCCGACATGTACTTCCTTATTCAATTCACTTTGTCATCTTCAAAAATTCATTTATCCTGAACCATGAAGATCCACACGATGTTCCACATACTACTGGAAACAACATGATGTATAATATTCATCCATGGGTGTTGTATCTTCATATGTACTATCCTTCATGTCCAAATACCTTCATCAATCTTAGGTTCCAAAACCAATGACTAGTGTTGACATCAATGACAACAACCAATCTTCCAACAATCTCCCCCTTTGTCATTGATTGCAACACTCATTCTCCCCCTATCATCATGATCCCAATTTATCTCCCTCTTTGACATCAATGGAAAAGGGTAGGGTTGTTTCCCCTGAGTTCAATGGCAAAAGGTAACTCTCTTCTTTGGGGCTTCTCCCCCTGAGTTCAATGGCATAAGGTGACCTTCTTATTTTGGGTTCCTCCCCCTGAACATGTGGCACTCACTAATACTTCATCCTTATTTTTTGTATTTGGGACTTTTTATTCCTTGGAATCCTTTTGTGTGGCTTTTTTATTCTCTCTCTTCTTCATGTCTAGGATGTATATGTTGTTCGGTCTTCTTGTTTCAGTTGCAACCAATATTCCTGAGTTATTTTCTATGATTTTACATTTTCGGGAGTCAAACATAAGAGTGTATCCTTGATCACATATTTTGTTGACACTGAGGATATTATGCTTCCGATATTCAAGAAATAGGACTTTTCCTGCTTTTACATTTTCACTTCCAAACTTTACAGTTCCTTTTCCAAGTATTTTGGTAGATGAGTCATCTCCAAATGTAACATTTCCACCCTTTTTCTTCAAGTTGACATTTTTTCTTTGATCTGTGCTCATATGAGATGAGCACCCACTGCGTATGAACCATTCATCTTCTTCTTTTCATTCTTTAGCAGTGAATGTTATTCGACAATTTTCATTGTGTGGAATTTCTTTCCTTTTCCATGTTGTAATTGGTATACATACATTTGGCATACGATGTTCCTACATGTCTCTACAGTCTCGTGCTTTGTGACCAAGATTATTTCACTTGTAACATACAATATTTTGATCCATTAATGGTTCAGATGGACTATATATTATGTTGACATGTCTACAAACATTTCTATATCTACCATTTTCACCATTCATGTAGCTTGCATAGTTATTCCTTTCATTGATTCTACAATTGATTGCCTTGTGTCCAAGAAAGAAAGAAATTTTGATACCTGGGAGTAAGTGATCTTCCTTGTGGTGTGGTCCATCAGGGTTCATGATCTATTCTTATGTAGTTTCCTTCATAATGGTTGCTTTCATACGTGATGGGAGAGGATCTTCTCGATGTCTCATTCCTTATGAATTCTAGTCTTCTATATTGTTGTTCAACCTATTATAGAGTGTTGGTTTCATCATTTTCATCATCCTTCTCTTGTTTTGTTATCTTCAAACTGTCATTGTATCCTAGTCATGTCTTGTCATTTGGAGATCTTTGACTACTAAGGATCTCATCTAATTTTTCATTGCTCTTTTCGAACTTCTTCAAATTTTATATTGTCAATAGTAGCTCTCCTTTTGGTGTGATCCAATTATGCTTTCAATGTAATGATCCCAAGCCATTATGCAAGGATCATCATTGTTTTGGTGTCTTTTAATAACTTTTTCCTGGTTGTGGTATTTCGTCAAACACTTTGCTGATCTACTTTTTAGATGTGTTTATATGTGTGTATGCAGCAAATAATAGAAATAGATAACCATGGAACATACCTCAACCATATGCAATAAGATAGACAAGCCAAAACATCTCAAATCTTCTTTATTTATAAAATAGAGAAACCTGCTACAATGAAGATGTCGATCTGGAATGCTCAACAGATGGCCAAGAAGATAGACAATAGATAAGAGCTACTACAAAATTCTCCTGCTAATACAAAAGATGCGTCCAAAGGTTGAATAAGAAATGAAGATCAATACAAGAAGATCTGAATGCCAAACTCTCCAGCTGAAGAATGCCACGCTCCAATAGAAGGCTGAAACCCTCATTAACTCGGCCCTGCTGCCAAAAGTGTCCAATCACCCTAAGAAATATGCTAACTGATAGATCGGGTGATGGTAAGAACAACCCAGGTGCCCGAATCTCCAATATCCCTCTCAATCTCTGTAGATCTGAAATCCCCCACTGAATGGTGCACCCCACTGGATGACTGAAGCCCTAGATAATTCGACCCTACTGAAGGAGGCCTCCAAATTCTTTGAAAATATCCACAATGATAGATCAGGACGCTGCAATGAGAACCCAAGTGCTCAAATCCTCAAATACCTGTTATATCCTTAGATCTAGCTACCCTCCAAATAATGGTGCACCCTCCTCTTGGGAAAACATCCCACTCTCAATACAAATTGATCCTCCACTGAAAGACTCCAGAAAACCACCAAGAATGATGCCAAGACACCTGCAAAGGAAACCCAATACCTGGAATTCCTGAAATCCCTTCTCCTCAGCTAGGACTAATCCCTCCTCAATGAATGGTGTCCCCCCCTTGCTGGAAACCCCCAACCGGTGCGCCCTCTCTCTATCTGCGCAAGCAACTGATGTGGAATCCTCCTGCAACTGAGTAGATCTTGAACTAGAATGGTGTGGGAGAGTATTTCATCTCTGAGACCAAGCTTGGGACAAGCTAGGTGGAATCTTTCACCATCGAATCGTCCTCTAGGGTTTGTTATGTCAAAATCCTCAAAACCCTTAATATTGGGCTCACTAGCTAGAAGCCAGAAATCAAAATAAGATCATACATGAATGAATGAGAAGAGGCCCTTGCCTTTACTTTATAATTTTTGTCTCACCTTGTCCCTCCAAAGTGACTTTCATTTTATTAATATTTAATTAATTAATTAAATCACTTTAATTAATTAATTAACCTTTTTACCTTTGAAAAGCTCCTTATCTCTCCTTGTGGCTTCTCTGGCCATCCCATCCTGTAGTGTTGCTCCTCCCGATTCCAATGAGCTATTACACTGAGAGGTTCCTCCAAGTAATGTGCCCAAAATGACCTCTTCAGTGAATTCCATTGACTTATAGC
Organism: Picea engelmannii; assembly: GCA_009831015.1. Taxonomy (NCBI): domain Eukaryota; kingdom Viridiplantae; phylum Streptophyta; class Pinopsida; order Pinales; family Pinaceae; genus Picea; species Picea engelmannii. The sequence goes on from ML800417.1 coordinate 49,409, forward strand.
TCAAAATAGTCAAAATCATGGAAATCGTCGGAATGCAACGAAACCAAAGCCAACATGTGCGGAATGGCTCATAATGATGGAATGTGATAATAAATGCAATATGTACCCCACAATGCCTCTCAAATACCCCTGTACTCTCTCTAGCATCGATCTGGCTACTCTGGTCATCATACATCTCTGCCCTGTGATGATGTCCCCAAGTGGCGACACAACAGTTCTCCCTACTAGAAAATTACTTGTCCTCAAGCAATAACCAAATCATCTCAAATAAAATACCAGGATCCCATGTCCACCTATGGGTTGCATAGTAGAACTCATCAGAAGATGAACAATCACACATGTTGCCCCTTGGGTCCCATATCAAGTTATGAACTGCTAGCCCCTGGGATGCATAATCCTGAAATACACCAACTCTGTGAGTCTCCTATACCTGACACGTGGCCTCATCCCATAGTGAGTCTATCCTCCTAGTCTCTACAAAGATCCACACAGCCTCCATCAACTGCACACGCTGATGCCAGAATGAGGTACTGCAAGACCTCCGTGAGACACCCGCAAGCGGTGCGCTCCTCTCAACACTGAAGCTCAATCAAAAGTTAGAATAACTTTCCCCTGCAATGGTCCACTCTCCCCTGTCAGTCAATGACTTGCTCAATCCTGCAATCTCTGGGTCCCATGCTAACCTCTATCGAAGATCCTCATGCCGACACTGCACTACTCTGACCACGACTGCCTGTCCCCTACATACATACTGGACACTCCTCGCCTGGATCCTCAAGCTAAAATACCTGTGACCATTGAAACTGCTACCCATAAACTGTATCGGCATAGACACCAATGTAGAAGAAGTACCTGTCCAAACATCCCCATGCTCTATCATGATGATCACGAGGGAGGAAAGGTCTCACCCCATAGTACAAGTACCTGCAGGCTCCCTCCAAACCAACTCGAGGTGGAGTGTGTGGCTCTCTGGTGACACCTAAGTCATCAAGTAGTGAAACATCCTGCTAACCAAGTCTACTCCCAGATCCCATGGCAAACTTGGAAGTTTATCACTTCCAATCTCTTCTAGTTGCTCCTGTACTGGTCTGATCACTGTTGGAAGCCCATTGCACTCATCTGTCATCACCGGGTCTATGATGCTCACCATCACACACCAAGTCTCAACTGTCTATCTAACACGATCTACCTCTGACCTGCTATATGCCGTAAAAGTACTCCTGTCATATAGTCTCGGCCTACTCACTCTCCATGCTCCCAGTCATGGCCTATCCCTCCTCATGCTATTGTCTATGATAAAAGTGTCAGGACAAACTAATAGAAACATCTGCAGCTGACTGTAGGACTGGAAGGCATCACAGGCTTTGGTCAATCTCCAGGATTTGTCCAGAAGCTCGTCCATCAGTATCCATGAAAGATGCTCTCCTATGGTCATCATTGATTCCCCACCATCTAGTGCAACTAGAAGTAACCCCTCCGACTGCTGGTCAACCAACCTCCATCTCTCATCTACCATGCAACTGATGAAATGGTGAAGGTGATCTCCCACAACTATGTGTTGCTGCAGAGTAGTGACGTCTCCATACTCCTCTGAGTGTGTCTCCTCCCTGCAAGTCACTATACCCCTTTGAATGCCACCATATATCTCGGCATCTCTCTATGATCTATCACTCATCATGGTATGCTCTAGCATACTCATGTCATCTCCCACAAACTCATGCTGCATCACAAATCCCGGGCGTACAGCTGGATCAATCTCAATATGGAGATCAACCACTCCCAAGACACAAATGGAAGTGTCCCCCATCGACTGGTGCTCCTCTGCTAGATCATCAACATCCTTTGTTAATGTGACTGATTGGTACATATGAGTTTCCACTAAGACAAATGAAGTGGATCTCTGACGAATCTCCTCAAGAGACCCATATGATATAGACTCTGATTCTTGAAGGGTCATCTGTGTGCCTCTCAAGAATCCTCGAGTGTTCTCCAACTCCTGAGTGAGTCGGTCCATCTCCATCTCTTGCTCCCTCAAGGCCTCATGATATGTATCACTAATCCTCAATAGGTAGTCTTGGCCAGTCAACAACTGCTGCTGATCGGTCCTCATCACAGATACCCTCTCCCTGAGAGTATGAAAATACTCCATGGCAATCTCCTCATCTGAACTACCATGTGCCACTAATGCTCTCTAGCAGTAATCTTCCATTACTGCATCCATATCATCAGTACATCTAGTGGCTACCCAAATCATATCCTCACTAACCCTCAACTGTGCCACTGAGTGGTGTGACTCCTGATCAAGGTCATACTGAGGTGCCATCTCAGACCCCTCACTGCTAGCGTTGGTCCTACTAGTGCCATCTCCAGAATCCCCAAAAACATCTTCTGCATACAATGACGTGCTCAACTGTCCACTGTCTACGGTGCTACTGGGTCTGTCCATACGTAACTGCACATCATTCTCAACTACTAGCTCCCTCTAAATCATACTATATCTGGTGTGAGTGGTTGTATCCTCCTGTGCACTCAACCTGCTACTATCATCTGTGCCTGTATCCCATATAGATGTATCCAGACACATGCTATGATCATCCTGACAGCTAAAGAGTGTATCCTGGTCACTCTAGGTCGATCATGGAAGTAAGTGCTCCATCAACCTGTCAGCCTCTATAATCTACTCAACCAATGGAGTCTCCAATAGCTGTGACTACATCTCCTCACGCTGATTTGTATGTGTAAGGTCAACTGCCGGTACGTCCTGTACCTCCTCCTAGATCTGTGGGTCTACCTGTCAATGGTGTGCATCCCTCACACTAGGCTCATCCATCATACCTGATGTGCCACTGATCTCCTCATGTGACATAGCTATCCTAGGTGTCTGAAAAGGTGATAGATGCATCATGGCCCCCATAGGAAGCTCATCATCTCTAGGTGCTAACACGTGTGAATCCTCGCTAGTGTCACCACTCTGCTGGGGCGTAAGGTCATCAATACCATGTGATATGTCTGTTGAAGTACCGATGCTATCGTTCTGTCCATCCAGCTGCATATCCACTACACAAGAGTCATCATCCTCCTCAAGCGTGCAAGCATCAGTAGCCTCCGTGCAAGAGTCATCATCACTATCCTATGAGGTAGAGTCAATATCACTAGCCTCTATGCAAGAGTCACTGTCATCATCCGACTATTCTGAATCAACCTTTATCGCTCCATCCTCACACATCTCATCATCACTGTCATAGTGTGTCTCAAGATTGTGCCCCTAGTACTTACCCCTACACCTATGATCTGGTTCCCACGACCCCTTGCAACTGTAGCAAGGTTGCGTGGGTGTGGGGTTTCTCTGTGCTTCCTTCCATCTAGCTTTCATAGCTCTGTTTTCCTCTGCCATGCCGACCCAATGTGTAACCTCATCTTTTCTCCAGCTAGGATTTTTATAGGATACAAAATGATGGAATGTCACTAGATCTTTGAGAATCTCATTGAGGGTTTGATATTCCTTATCACAC
>ML800417.1:52970-86504 GCA_009831015.1 Picea engelmannii
TTGACCCAATATGTAATCTCCTCTTTGCTCCACCTAGGATTTTTTATAGATAAAAACTATTGGAATGTCAATTGAGCCCTAGTTTCCTCCCCAAGGGCATAATATTCCCCTTTACAGATCATACTCTCTCTAGCAAGGTAAAAAAAATCCATATCCTTCCAACTATCCATAAAGACCCCTCAGGTTTGCAGGATTTAAGCTCTGATACCATTGTAATGATCCCAAGCCATTATGCAAGGATCATCACTGTTTTAGTGTCTTTTAATAACTTTTTTCTAGTTGTGGTATTTCGTCAAACACTTTGCTGATCTACTTTTTAGATGTGTTTATATGTGTGTATGCAGCAAATAACAGAAAGAGATAACCATGGAACATACCTCAACCATATGCAATAAGATCGACAAGCCAAAACATCTCAAATCTTCTTTATTCATAAAATAGAGAAACCTGCTACAATGAAGATGCCGATCTGGAATGCTCAACAGATGGCCAAGAAGATAGACAATAGATAAGAGCTGCTACAAAATTGTTATCTATTTAGGTGACATAATAGTTTTTTCTCAATCTGATAAAGAACAATGTGATCATTTAAGAAAGGTTTTCTTGAAATGCAGAAAATTTGGCCTCTCTTTGAATCCTAAAAAATCATTGTTTTCCATGAAGGAGGGGAAATTATTGGGGCATATTGTGTTGGCTGAAGGGATAAGGATTGATTACAACAGGGTTGAAGCTATACAAACATTTTCACTTCCTAGATCCAAAAAAGAGGTTCAATCTTTTCTAGGAAAAAATTATATTTTAAGAAGGTTTGTATCAAATTTTGTTGAGTTAGTTAAGTATATCATAGCCACGTTGAGGAAGGGTAGTGAAATCAAATGGATTGCTGAGTCTCGTAATTATTTTGATCAAATAATGAAATATTTGACTGAAGACTCGGTCCTTATCAGCCCAGACTACTCCAAGGACTTTCTTATTTTTTATTTTTCTTCTTTTGATACAGTAGCAAAAATTTTATTGCAGAAGAACATTGAAGGCTTAGAGCAACCCGTTTCCTTTTTCAACAGGGTATTGAGAGATGCTAAATTAAAATATGACATCATGGATAAGAAATCCTATGCATTGGTTAAATCTCTCAAGTCCTTCAGATTTTATGTGTTGCATTCAAGAGTCAATGATTATGTCCCATAAGTTGCTGTAAAAGAAATTCTTATTGATCATGATATAGAAGGAAAAAGGAGCAAGTGGATTGCTAAAATCCTTGAATTTGATTTGGAAATTAATCCTACCAAATTGGTTAACACATGGGGTTTAGCCAAGATGTTGACTGAATCGAATTGCTCAGCATTGGGGGTAAATTTCATCCACTCATGTTCAGAAAATCAGCAAGTTGAATTAACTAATAAATATTCTCAAGACACCCCTGGATTGGCAGATTGCAGCTGGTAGAAGGACATTATATTTTTCCTATAGAGTTTACAACCTCTAAATGGTATGGAAAAGAACAAGGTGAGAGCCTTAAAACTCAAATCAATAAAATATTTCCGTGTTGATCAAGTTTTGTATTGGAAAGACCCATTAAGAGTACTTTTGAGGTGCCTACACCCACAAGAAGCCCAAAAGATTATGTCTGATTTTCATGACAGTTTATGTGGGGGGCATCATTATTGGAGAACCATGGCATACAAGATCCTCAAAGCTAGGTACTTCTGGCATATTTTGTTCACCGATGTTTGTGCTAAGATTAGAGCTTGTGTTAAATGTCAGAAGTTCTCTGGAAAGCAGCAGCTCAAGTCTTTTCCATTAAATCCTATGGAAGCTTCAGGACCCTTTCAATAGTGGGGCCTAAATTTTAGGCCATCCTAAGGTGATAAGGTAGTTTACCTTACATTTTGATGGTAGGAGAATCAAGGTAGGATATTTAGAATTTGATATGACAGAGGCCTCTATTTCAGCTGCAACAGGAATTCCTATCATAGGTGAGAAATGGTTTAAAGCCATGGCTTTGAATTCAGCCTATGCCAAGGATTTCCTTTAGCTTGAATATCAAGCCAGTAATTTGTCTAAAGGTGTTCCAAGGAATCAATTAATTGAAAAGTTAGATGGGATAATGACAATCATCCAGAGATACTTTACATGTGAAGGGAGGTTTAACACATTGTAACAGTACCATATAAGGCTTCTGCTGCATTTTACTCGTAAAATTGAAATGAATATTCCCTACTATTTTTTAAGGAGCATAGCTAAGATGTCAGACAAGATTCAATCCAAATCAAAGGATGTGGATACTAGCATCTTCCACTCTAGATTGATTAGAATTCTAGTCTCTAAAAAATTGGGTAAGAAAGATATCTCATGGGAACATTTTGTTGTTGCTTCCCACTTCAAGCTGGATGTAGAAGCCACTCCTCAATCACAGAATGCAAGACTAATTTCATCCACCAATGCTGCTAAAGCAGGTACCAACAAGAAGATAAATGGAAGAGTTCATGTTAATGTTTCAAAGCTCATCAAGAAGGTCCCATGAATTGAGGAGGAATCTTTTCATTCCCCACAGAGAGATTTTTCACCTCCTCCTCCACCAAAGTTAGAAGAAGTTCCTTCTACTACTAAAACTGTAGCAAAGAAAGGGAAGAATCTACACTTCTCCTCTTCTCCTCCAGCAGCCAATACCAATGGAAGGAAACCTTTCACAATATCATCAGTTCCCAAAGAGGTTTTTGAAGAAAAGTCCCTACCAGAAACCCCTATACAAAAGAAGAAGGGTAAAGGCATTGATAAGCCTATGGAAAGAAAAGAAAAAACCCTTGTGCAAAATAAGAAAGATAAAGGCAAAGGTATCAAGAAGCCTGATGAGATAGAGAAGGAAATTCCTATGCAGTAGGAAGAGGAGACCATGAAAAATCCTTTTGAGACGGTGCATGTCACTACTCCACTTGACAGTCAGACATTCAAAAGACTAATCAGGCAACTTAGGGATGCTAGGAAGGAGGTGGCTCGGTTGAAAATAGAAGCCATGTCTGACATAGTTAAGATGAAAGAGCTCATGGATGGCTACAGTCACACCCTTGACCTAGGAAGGTTCACAGCAAGAAAAAAACAACCTCTCCATAGGTGTCTCAAAAACCTTTATAGGCAGAACAAAGGCTTCCAGTCTCAAAATAGGAAGCTCAAAGCATAGTTGCATCATTTTCAAGATGAAGTGGCTCAAAGAAATTCACAGGTATTGGTTTAAGCTTCTATTTAAAATGAGACACCAACAACCAAGGAGAGCATAGCTCCACTAAATAATCCTATCACCGCTAAAAGAAAGAAGTTTGATGTGCAAAAGGAGGATCCTCCTCCTACAAGAAAGAGTATCAGGTTAAGTGTCAGGGTAACAAAGTAACTGGTGAAAGGTGAGCCCCATATTTTAGGATGGTTCCTTTTGTGAAGATAAACCATTGTTGAAACATTACCTCTGCCACCTATACAGGCTTCTAAGTGCTTATTGTTCAGATTTTTTGGGTTTTTGTGAAGAACTAACTCCTTCAATAGTAAGAATGCAGACATTTTGTAGTGCTATGGTGTTATGGAATAGTCTATTTTTGGTGTTCCACTGGTGTGCCACCTATAGTGTTTCTAAATCAACTAAAGATAATGGTTCTGATATTACTCAAAGTCGCTACTTACTCTGCACATGTCCAAGATGGAGGTGTTTCATTTTTATTCGAGCTACGTAGAATTTTCACAGAGACACAGAGTGTGAGCTACCTAAATTCGCTACTGAATTTCTGGCATAGATGGAATTTTCATAGAGACACACCAGAATGGTGCTACCTATATCCACTACCTAAAATCTTGCAGAGATCGAAGTTTGCAGAGGGAGTAGGAAGTTTTTTCTCTACCTTTTCTACTACTCTTGTTTCAAAGTGCTCTACAGAATCTTACAAAATTTGGTCAAGGCACTACAAAGTGCACTACTTAGAGTGCTACCCAAAGAAGCTACAAATAGACACAAGGATCTAGGAGGGTCAAGCTAATAACTTTTGGGATAGATGACGATGGAGAGAACTGCAAAAATAGTAGCTCAAAGCATAATGACAGTTGTTAGCTCTCCAAGAGTCCTTCTGAGGTTGTAGCTTGAAGAAGCTTGGTAACTTAAAGTGTGAATGATTTGTTGTTTTATGTTTGGAACAAATGGGAAATACTGACCTACTGGATTTGTGTCAAGACAGTAAAATGTGTACAACTAGATGAAACAATGCTCTTAAGAATCAATGACCAGATGGATGGCTTGCTGGTGGGTGAAGAAGGGCATGCTTATTAACTAGAACACACATGTGATGGGTCAAATAAGATAATGTTGATTAATTATTAAATCACAGTTTATGAATTGACAAGAAATTAAGATAAACATAGATCAATAAAAACCATTCAAGTACAAGGAAAAAGAGAAATGGAAATATGACATCGATAAATGAGAGGAACTTGTGATCTATATTATATCATAAGAAAAAGTCTATTACAGAAATAGTGTAGTATCAGTCCCTCTAGACTCGAACCTCTAATCTATAAAATCGACAGGCTTTATAGCCTTTACAAACAGTTTCAGATCTTGAGAAATCGGATCTGAAAAGACTAATAATAGAAAAATTGTTACAAAATCTTTCAAACAAAAATGGATCTAGTCTACTTCTAAAACTCGATTTGTCTTCAATTCCTTAAGTATTCGACAACTGCATGCAAGTCTCTGATGTGTTAATCTAGGATGACCTCTTTCTTTGACAACTAGATGATCTCAACAGTTGTAAGGGAAATTCAACACCTTACTTCAAGATCCATCTCTTTAAAAATAACTTTTTGTGGTTTTGGCGGCTCCTTCACCCTAAAGAATGCAATTTAGATGTCCAAAGCCATGATTTTCGGTGGCTAACTATGTGTTGCTATGTTGATTATGCTGCTGAAAATCCTGAGCTGGCCAAAACTATAAATGCCTCAAAACTCTGAAGGGAATCACCAAAATATATGTGGGGGTTTGTTTGAAACCTTATTATGCCTTTTGATTGCCAAAATTCCCTTACTTCAAGTTCCATATCGTTAGCAATAACTTTATGCGATTTCAGTGGCTCCTTTGCCCTGAAGAATGCAAGTTAGCCTCCGAAAGCCCTCATTTTCAGAGGCTAATTGTGTGTTGCTATGTCGATTATGCCACCGAAAATCCTGAGTTGGCCAAAAAGATAAAAGCCTAAAAAATGAGTCTTCTCCTTGATCACTTGGGTTGATTTTCTTGCAAATTTACAATAGCCTGTGCTAGAACATGCAAATCTAGGTGTGTAGCAATTTTATCCTTTAACCTTTTGATTTTTCTCTTCAAATGCTTGGCCAACCACCATAAAATGTTATAGTCTTTTGTGATCCTCTTCTTCTTCTTCTTCTTTTCGTTTATACTCTCAAGTGCCAATCTTTCCAAGGCTGCACTAGTTTATGTGAAATTCTTTGATAGGGTCTCATATCTGGCCTTTGTCACCCTTTCCAACACTTCCTTCTATGCTATTTTCTCATTATGTTTCTTGATATCCTTTGATCTATTTTGCTTATTTTTGCTGCTAGATGCTTCACCCTTTTCAAGACTTGTGAGCATCTCAGTCTCTAGTTCTTGCTCCATGGAAAATTCTATATTTTCATCAACATGGACTTCTTTTTTTTCTAGTTCTTCATCTGAATCTGAATATGGAAAATTCAGAAAGTTTGTCTTCTTGGGTGCAACCTCCTCTGTGTCTTCATCAAAATCCAAATTCTTCTTTTCTTTTTGGGCTTTGGAAATGGATCCTAGTTCTGTTGATGGTTCAGGAGTAATGGCTCTCCTCCTATTCAAACTACTTTGAGGAGTCAAAGATTTATTACATGCTTTCCTCTTATGTTTTTCAGGTTGAGATTGTAACCCTGTTAGCGATATTTCTGGTTCGGGGGGTAAAATACGAAAGGATGGGTTAAAAACCCACTTACCCTAAGTTCGTGATCCAAAATGCGCCCGCGGTAAGCAGTGAACAGATCTGGACGGCAGGCATTGGCACACCCGAATCAACGACGTACAGGAAATTCCGGACCCTCCCCCACCTTTCTACCTTTAAGCAGAGGGGGGGGGTCCAGAATCTGGGGCGCATCTCTCCAACGGCCACGATCATAGCGCCCGGATCAATGGTGCGAGAGGAGATTCCAGACCCCCCCAGCCTTTCTACCTTTAAGCGGAGGGGGGGGGTCCAGAATCCGGGGTGCATCTTCCCGATGACCGCGATCTAAGCGTCCAGATCAACGGTGCTCACGCGATCCCATCCTTCTCAGCTGCCTTATGTTTAACTAACGTGGGCCCTTCCCCGTTATGTCATCTTCCTGAGCCGCCTCTCCCCTGTTGCCATGTGCCTTCTGTCCATCTCCCCACTGCTGGTCCGCGTGGTCCTTCTCTCATCCCATCATCCACTCATCGCCTGCCATGTGTCCCGCTCTTTCCACGTCAGTCTCTCACCAAGAGCAAGCCCATTATATCTCATCTCCTTCCCCTCCACCTGTTTTCTTCCGCCATATGTCTTCCTCTGTCACCCCTCTCACACCTCAACACTTCTTATCTCACCCTGCCGATCCTGGCGCCACCATCCCCTTGCGCGCCCCATCCTTCGCGCTGGCCTCCACGCAAGTACATCAAGCCGTTCAAGCTCATCCAGGTGGCAGTGCAGGAAGCCTCCCATGTCCCAAGAGTTCCAAGCTGGACGGGTCATCCTTAATCCCAATAAAGCAGTTATTGAGGTGGTTGGGGGTGGTTAGACATTGCCTCCATCATTATGGGAAAGTCCGGCTACGATTAAAGGAACGTCGATTCGCCCATGAAGCTGTCAGGAGGGGGGCTTACGTCTGCCGAAAGTTGCACAATCTTTCAAAGACTGCAGGTGTTGACTGTCAGAAAGCCATGCAGACACAAAGCTTTCAATGCAACGTCTCGATTCTGTTGCTGTGGTTATTCTGAGTATGTATAGGTATTTTTTCCATTTTGGTATCTATCGATGGTAGAGCTAAGCTCCCAACTATAAAGTTTTCGTGACCATTCCAGCTTCCTGGTTATGTAGCAGTGTTTGAGATTTCTTGTTTTATGACAAACAGTTTCCCTTTTTCATCTTTGTTTTTGTCTTATGCTGGAGAGTTCATTATCGAATGCTTCGTATGAATTGACACAGTTATGTTATGGTAAATGATTTATTCTCGCATTGTTGTTTCTCTGGTTCCTCGCATTCTGAAGTAAGAAGATCTTGTTTTCAGATGCCTGCTCTCACCATCTGTTAGAAGCTTGATGCTTATAGAAGACATTTGCACTTTCCTTATGAAGTCTTCCCCCTACTCACCCCTTACTACAATTCACTGTTTGAATTTTATCAAGACCTCACTCATTCATGCATGCCTGGCCTAGTTTCTGAGTTGAGACGATACTGTTCTGAGTTTGCTTCCATTTGATCATCTATTATAAACCAATCGTGACATTAAACTGATGGGCTTCGGGCTCTGCTCCTGCAAGCAATCCAGTAGTGACTTCCGGCTCCAACATTTATGGCGTCGTTGTCGGGGACGAAGTTGAAAATTTTCCCTGGGCAGAACGACATTGAGTCTTTGATTCTGAAGGTGCATCAGACATCAAAACCCTTGAAGATTACACTTGCACCTGGCGACTCCTCTGAGGTAATTACACCTGGTAATTCCTCTGTTGCAGTGCCTCTGGCTACACCTAGTAGCACTTAGGAAGCACAAAGCTCAGTTCTGGTCTTCGATGGTGAACGAGGGCTGGACACATTCATTCTATATAGCATTCACCTGGCGACTCCACATTTAAAAGGATCCACTGGACGGGATTCTGCTGACAGAAGGAAGTCCATGTTGAAGGGAAAGACCAGGTATCATTTTATGAGCTTACTGCATGAAGTTTTGTATTTCTTTTTCGGTTGATTCCTCTCTTTCCCTTCATTTATAGAGAATTTTTTCCTCTGCTTTGTACATTCTAATGTCCCTGAGCCTCCTCTTATCCACTCAGCATTGAAAGAAGAAAGCATACCCTCTTCTTGTGTTGTAGATACTGATCTTGTGCCTTCGCCTCTGCCTATCCTTAAAGATGAGACCTGTATCACACCTCCTCTTCGAGTCGAATGCCCTTGTAGTCCTGAGGGGGTTGAGGATAATCCACAGTCTTCTCAGACCGTGTTACCCCCTGTTTGTTTTACTGAGCCCTCCTAGCCTCTCATTCAATCCCATGATCAACCCACCGCTTTTCAAGTCAAAATCAGAAATAGGTTGTTTAAACCTCTGCAGCTGCCAGATCACGTTAACCCTTATCCTCATGATTTCTTTGGGTATCTTCCTCGATTTTCTGGGGAAGGTCATGTTACAGCTGAGAAGCATATGGAGGCCTTTGAGACCCTTATTGATCAGTTTGAGGTCATTCACGAGGATGTTGTCATGAGGATGTTTTCACGTTCCCTGTCTGGAGATGCTTTAGCGTGGTTTAGACGTCTAGAGACCGGCTCTATTGGTTCCTGGGCCGAACTATACCATGATTTTTTAAAAGGTTGGGGTGAGAACAAGTCCCTTGATCAATATTGGTCTGAGTTTAATTCCTTGAGGAGAGGGGAAGATGAAGCCCTGATTATTTTCAATAGAAGATTTTTTAGTGCCTATCATAGCCTACCTGTTGAGATCAGACCCACAGAGACTGCTTCTATGGTATACTATATTATGGCTCAGCATCTAGAGCTAGTCTTCCTCCTGAGAGAGAGGAAATCCTCATCATTGATACATCTGTTTGAGGATGCTTTAGAGGTTGAAGAAAACATCAGGGCTAGCAGGTGGACTCATAAGCAGGCATATTTGCATACACAGGAGAAAGAAGACTATCAGTCTGCTTCAGAATCTGAACACGGATTTAGCAATTATGGATCAGATCTGGAACAAGAACCCAGAAGTGGTCATCATGACATAGAGCCTGCTGCCCCTTTATTTGAATATCATCTTTCTGGGTTAGAAGCTACAGCTACAGAAGATATAGAGTGGATTATCAAGGATGAAGAGGGACATTCTTTTGCGAACAGAGAATTCTTTGCAGAGGAACATCCTGGTCTTCTGAAGCGGCCAGGGTTTTTTCATATTCCTCACCATTCGAGGGGCACACACATGGAGTCCTACATTTCATATTTCCTGGAATGTCCTATAAAGATTAATCCACCAATACTCGCAAGGGAGTATTGTGATATGAAAGATTTCCAAGACCACATTATAGAGCTTGTTCCTTTATTGATTGAGGAAAGGCTATGGGTGTAAATCAACTCTACTGGGCTTGCAGAAAGCACAGAACAGTGTGAAGAGGGGGGGAGTAGTGGACAACTTATATCCTATCTAGAGCCTGTTTGTGAGCAGGTATTATCTGGCATTGATCAGCCTCCATCTTTCCTCCTCCCCCTTGTGCACTCTGAAGGTAGCGAAGAAGATTTTCCAGTTTTCATGGCAGACGCTCTGAACACCCCTTTTGAAGAAATTATTGAAGATTTCTTGGACACGTTAGCATCTGCCCCCAATGAACCCGCTATCTCATAATTAAACGAAGAAGCCATTATGGAAGAGGATTGTTCCTTCTTCCTTCACGAGATTTCCCATGATGTATTTACATTTGGCATTGGAAGGAAGGATCGGGAGGCTGTCCCCTTTCTACAAGATAGGGGAGTACGCGGAGCAGATGAGGAAGAACCAGAAGAGCAGCTGGGCACATATTTCATTCTAGAGCTAGTCAACAAGCAACCACTGCCTGAGATCAGTGAGCCTACTTCAGTTATTCACCCACCTGTGCTTATCAGAGATATTCGGTCGCACGTGAACAATGGTGTAGCAGAAGAGGTTGTCTATCGCCAATTTCTTGGAATTGGCCACTCATTCAATGACCCTGTCAACAAATATATGAAGTGGCATTTCCCTTATGCTTTGAAGCTGCCATATCCCGTCTCATCTTCAGCTTGTAAGCAGAAGTTGTAGAGTGTAACCGTTTTGGTGTCACGGTTACATCAACTGTTTATGATCATTGACAAAAGGATGGAGCTTCTATCCAGAAAACTGCTTGAATGGCTATGGTGGAAATCATCTTTCACCTAGCCTCATGAGTGTTTTATTAGTTTAGGACTATACATAAAATAAGCTCTTTTGAGCATATATTTCTATTTTATTGCTTTGTTTTTTTGGCTTGTATTTTCAGCAGCAGGATATTTTGAGCCAGACTCCATAGCCCAACAACAAGGCACTGAAACTACAAAAGTGTTCTTAGAGCATCACAGGGACGACTCTATCCCCCATGGAGCCAAATGTTAGCGATATTTCTAGTTCGGGGGGTAAAATACGAAAGGATCGGTTAAAAACCCACTTACCCTAAGTTTGGGATGCAAAATGCGCCCGCGGTAAGCAGTGAACGGATTTGGACGACAGGCATTCGCGCGGCCGAATCAACGACGTACAGGAAATTCCGGACCCCCCCCACCTTTCTACCTTTAAGCGGAGGGGGGGGGTCCGGAATCCGGGGCGCATCTCTCCAATGGCCACGATCATAGCACCTGGATCAACGGCATGAGAGGCGATTCCGGACCCCCCCCCTGCCTTTCTACCTTTAAGCGGAGGGGGGGGGGTCCGGAATCCGGGGTGCATCTTCCCGACGGCCGCGATCTAAGCTTCCAGATCAACGGTGCTTGCGCGACCCCATCCTTCTCAGCTGCCTTATGTTTAACTAACGTGGGCCCTTCCCCATTATGTCATCTTCCTGAGCCACCTCTCCCCCGCTGCTGGTCCGCGTGGTCCTTCTCTCATCCCATCATCCACTCATCGCCTGCCATGTGTCCCTCTCTTTCCACGTCAGTCTCTCGCCAACAGCAAGCCCATTATATCTCATCTACTTCCCCTCCGCCTGTTGTCTTCCGCCATATGTCTCCCTCTGTCACCCCTCTCACACCTCAACACTTCTTATCTCGCCCTGCCAATCCTGGCGCCACCATCCCCTTGCGCACCCCATCCTTCGTGCTGGCCTCCACGCAGATACATCAAGTCGTTCAAGCTCATCCAGGTGGCAGCGCAGGAAGCCTCCCACGTCCCAAGAGTGCCAAGTTGGCCGGGTCATCCTCAATCCCAATAAAGAAGTTATTGAGGTGGTTGGGGGTGGTTATACATCGCCTCCGTCATTATGGGAAAGTCCGGCTATGATTAAAGGCACGTCGATTCGCCCATGAAGCTATCAGGAGGGGGGGTTACGTCTGCCGAAAGTTGCATGATCTTTCAGAGACTGTAGGTGTTGACTGTCAGAAATCCATGCACACGCAAAGCTTTCAATGCAATGTCTCGATTCTGTTGTTGTGGTTATTCTGAGTATGTATAGGCGTTTTCACCATTTTGGTATCTATCGATGGTAGAGCTAAGCTCCCGACTGTAAAGTTTTCGTGACCATTCTGGCTTCCTGGTTATGTAGCAGTGTTTGAGATTTCTTGTTTTATGACAAACAGTTTCCCTTTTTCATCTTTGTTTTCGTCTTATGCTGGAGAGTTCATTATCGAATGCTTCGTATGAATTGACACAGTTATGTTATGGTAAATGATTTATTGTGGCATTGTTGTTTCTCTGGTTCCTCGCGTTTGGAAGTAAGAAGATCTTGTTTTTAGATGCCTGCTCTCACCGTCTGTTAGAAGCTTGATGCTTATAGAAGACATTTGCACTTTCCTTATGAAGTCTTCCCCCTACTCACCCCTTACTACAATTCACTGTTTGAATTTTATCAAGACCTCACTCATTCATGCATGCCTGGCCCAGTTTATGAGTTGAGACGATACTGTTCTGAGTTTGCTTCCATTTGATCATCTCTTATAAACCAATCGTGACATTAAATTGATGGGTGCCAGGCTCTGCTCCTGCAAGCAATCCAGGAGTGACTTCCGGCTCCAACAAACCCAAAACCTTCCCAGAACACAAAGTGTTCCCATGTCCTTTCTTTCTTCTTTAATTCTTCCATAATGATTATCTTTATTAAACCAAAATGAAATAGGGTATTTTTAATGTTGTTTGGTTCAGCCTGAACTTTGTTACACATCTTAGAGAGGCTTTTATGGAAATAAAATGGCAGATTCAATGGTGTCTTCCCTGTAAAGTGATCCATTAGCCTGAAATGATACAACATGACCCTACCATACCTTCCTTCTATAGTTATGTATAATTGGATGGTTTTGAGAAGAGTTTTCCATTTCTTTTCCAAGTAGGAACTAGGAATGACATTTTTCCAGATTATATCTTGAAATTTTGGTTTCAAGTATGGTCTAAATTCCAGGTCTTTTGTGACTGTACTTTTGAACCAGTTATGACCTGTCCTTGGCATGCATGTAGTAGAGGCTATGGAAACTTCATATACTAGTATCTCCAAAGAGACAACTATGGCCTTGTCCCCATCATACGAATTAGAAAAGGCTTATGTGATACCCTGGTGGTATCCTTCCTATAATCTTTCAACATAAGTGAGACAACCTGCCCTTGAAAATAGCTAATGAATCTCTGGGTGAGACTGTGAATACTGCATATTGTCTAGCTCCTTTCTGAGAGGTGTACCTCCTCACATTTTCCCCATTTGCAACAACCATGAATTAGTCTGAAAATCCTGAAACAAACGTTTCTTACCAATAGGCAGGAGCTTGCAGATGAAGGTGAAAAACTTTTGTGTTATTAAAATGGTGAAAGAGCACCCTTCACAACTCTCCCCATGTGATGTGCTTAAATTTGAATGATTTTTGGTGTCAACCAGATCTGGGAATGTTTGAAAGGGGCATGACGATGGCTGAACATTCTTCCGAGATGACAAGAAATTGAACCCTCACACGATCTACATAATCATTTACATAAATAGTGGCAGAGAACGTGGGATAATGCCAAATGACCACTTAAGCTGTCATTATGTCTTGATGACATGTGTCCTTCAATTAACATTCAGGATCTCTTGATGCACTGACTAAAAACCCTGCCTTTACTTTTTCCGGCTCCTCTATCCTTTGAAATGTCATTTTGCTATTGAAAGCTTGAACTTTCGGCGGCTCATCTTAAGCTTCAAAACAACATTTAGCCGTCGAAAAGGTTTTTTTTAATTTAAAAAAAAAAATCAATGTCAAATAGTCTTATTTGGACTTTACAACTTATTCTCTATGCTTAGAGACCATAGACCACAAAAAATTAAAAAAAGACACTCATTCATGACTATGCTATGACCTAAAAATCGAACAGAAAGACAAGTTTATTTTAGGAGATAACAACAACCACATGCTCCTGAAGGACACATGGAAAACAAGGAGTTGCACAACAAGGAGGGATCAAGTTATTTTGAATATTGGTTTGATTAGTCACCAACATTTTTCTATTTCATAGCATAGGTTGTTATTCAAGTTGTTAGATGCAATAAATTTTTAGATATTTTCATGGGAAGGAGGCCAACTCTTACCTCTAGTTGTTGCCTCCCTTTTGTTATAAATAGATAGATGAAATGATTTAATAGGTTCGAATGGTTGAGAAAGGCTCCCTTATATTATAATATTTTGATGAAGTTACTGTGAACTGGCTGTGTACTTGATTTAAGACATCTTGGTTAATAGAAATCAACTTCTATTTCAGCTTATCTGCTTTTGATGCTAAATGTTCATTCTTTGAATGATTCACATAAATGGTTTTGGTGATACTATGGTGTATGTTTGATCGTTATATTATCATGATGTTTATTTAGCTTCCTTAAGTTTTGAACTCAAGAAGATCTTGTGTTAAGAATATTTCTCCCTTAGGCTGTTTGTAGGCCTAATGTTTGCAGCAGCCCCTACATTCCTCTCATTGAAGTCTTCCCTCTATTCATACTCACTCCTAATTATTGATTGAAGTTATCCAAGACCTTGATTGCTAGTGCATTCTAGCCCTGTTTTCTGAGTCAGAACATTATCATTTTTAGTCTTTTTCCATTCACATATAACCTGATGGGTATTGGGCTTGCCTTCCATGCAATATGAAGGTGATTCCTAGTGCTAAGAAACCCTTTGAATTTCCTTCTGATTTTTTTCTCCTCTTGCCTCATCTTCTCTGTAAGGATACATATATGTTATATTGAATATGGGTGATATTACAACATCATTTGGAAATTCTATCTCATAAGCATTTGCCTAAAATTTCCGCACAATCTTACATGGCCCTATCTTCTTCAACTTATTTAATGTTCCCCATGAGAATATTTCTTTTCTGAGATGTGATAAAAATAAATCTCCCACTTTGAATTGAATCTGTCTCCTGTGTTCATCTTCTCTACGTTTGTATTCTTGCTTGGAATTATGAAAACACTCTTTACTCTTACTGTGGAGCTCCTACATCTCTGCTGCAAAATATTCCGCTCCACCACTCTTGAATTCATTCTTCTCTAAGTCTCTCAAATCAGATACTCCTCTCAGCTACATTCCATACATGATCTGAATGTAACAACCCTGCTTAAATAGATGTATAGGATTATTAATTATAATTAATTTAATAATCTAACTGTCCTAAAAGTTAGCTAAACAATAATTATTTCTTAAATAACTTTAACTAATTAATTATTATTAATTACTTGTTCATGATTGTCAAGGATTAATTAATTATTAATTAACTCATTAATTAATTAAGTAAAGAATTAAAGGGGGTTAATAAATTATATTGTTAAATTAAAGCTTATGTATTCGGGAAGCGATAAGACATTAAATATAAGATAATATAATAAATAAAGGGGATAAGGAACATGAATAATGGGATAAGGGGCATTAACTATGAAAGGATAAGATAATTAATAAATGGATAAGGAAAGTAATGAAGGAGGGGAAAGTCGGTGAAGGGGAAATATGAGGGGAGGTTTATGAAGGAAGGAGGGGGATCATGCTATGGGATTATTATTTTTCTTTGGGGCTCTCTTGGATTGGCAGAGGGGAGAGTTGAGTTCTGGAGTCGGGAGGATTAGTTCAGGGGCACTGGTTTGCTGGGGGTTTTGGGCACGGGGGCCAGGATATCCATATGATATCCTAGAGCTAGGAAGTTGTCCTAGTTGGTAGGGTGGAACAAGGTTTGGGCGGTGTTTACACAGTTCAGCAGCGGTCAACAAGGCAAGTGAAAGCAGAGGGTTAGCATCAGACCAAGGTAATTTAAATTGTGTATTTGTTTTATTTTCTTATAAAATTTTATTATTCGTTGATCAATTTAAAATGCGTAGGTGCTCAATTAAAAGGAATTATTGAATTTTACTGTTATGTTCGTAGAATTAATTAATGTTAAATAATATGGCCACTACAAATGGTATCAGAGATTTTGTTTGAAATGTGGGCCTGAGAGCCAAAACTCCAAGATCTAACTCTAGCTACGCCTAACCTGCAAACCAAACATAGAAATTTTAACACAAATATAAAAATAAATAAATGCAATAGGAATTGAAAATGTAAAAAAAAAAAAACAAATTTACCAAAGTAAAACAAGCAACTAGGGTTGTTACAGTAGATATCTTGAGAATTATAAGGATTCACTTATAAGAAAATTATGGTTTCTTTTCAAAGCCATTAAATTGAACAAAACATCTTTACATCCAACCATTACATTTGCATTAGGCCAATAGACAAAAGTCTGAAAATCCAGGGGAATAAAGTTCAATATTTGATAATATTTCTATAGGCTAATATTTTTTGAACCAAAACACCAAAGCTTCAATTAAATAATCAATGATTCATATTGTTTATTTCATGTAACAACAAGCACTAAAATTCTAGGTAGACCTGAAACCTGAACTTGCAGGTTAATGCTTCCTTGACTCATAAAAATTTCCTAGAAAAGCTTGAAGGACAAAAATCAAATCCCCCGCGTCAAACCTTAAAGTTTTACATGAAAGCTTCTAAAGGAATTTTGAGAGAAAATGTGTAGAGTGAAGCCTAAATTTGCTGAAAAAAAAAGAGTTTCTAAAAACCAATAAACCAAACACACTCCGTGTACCCCTAACGTCATGATAGATAGCCTTCTAAAGGAATTTTGAGAGAAAATGTGTAGAGTGAAGCCTAAATTTGCTGAAAAAAGAGTTTCTGGAAACCAATAAAATAAACACACTCCGTGTACCCCTAACGTTTTGATATACAACCTTCTACAGATGAACTTAACAATTAATGAATTAAAGACACCCTAAATATTTTTCACAATAAATTTTACAAATTTCCAGACTAAATGCAACGCAATATATACGTAAAATTTTGCTCCAAACCATCTGCAGAAACAAATTACGGCCTAAATCCATAAATCAAACATGATTCTTTTCGCACAAAAGCTTTCACAAAATTATAGTCCAAGTACACCACCTGATCCCCAAAGGTTTGCTTGAAAACCCCAGGGAAACTAATTTAGAGACAAAAAAGCACGAAAAGAGCTGCAAATTCTCATCACAAAGGCCTGCCAAATTTTATGCCTGCCTTGTTGCAATTAGAAACTGGTACTTGGTCTACTACATCGGGCTGCTCAACAGTCCACTGTTGGGGATGCGCTGGAGTTATTTATGGATGCCGCAAAATGAGCGAAAGAATATGCAGAGGTGGGAGAGAATGATAGCTATCGAGGCTAAGGTTTACAGAAATGACGCATTTTAGGGAAACATATCCGCACAAAAGTTTTAAACAAAAAAAAAATCAAATAGAAACGGTGCATTTCACAAAATAACAACGACCAAGGATAAATTTTAAGAGGAACCACGCAGTTTTATGCAAAACATCCATCTATAGAAAATGTAAGTAAGGAAAACTAGTACAAAGGTTGCATTTCACAAAATAACAGCTATCGAGGTTAAAATTTAAAAGAAGGAAACATATAAGAAGAGAAATGAAGTAGAGACATTGCATTTCACAAAATAATAGCTGTCGAGGTTAATATTTAAAAGAAATGGTGCAGCTTCATGGAAAGCATCTCTATGCCAGAAAGTTGAAGCAAAGAAATCAAGTAAAAATGATGCATTTCACAAAGCACCAGCTATCAAGACTGAATTTTAAGAGAAACAACACGGTTTCATGAACAATTCTTTCCATGAGAAATTTTAGAGGAGAAATATATTAGAAACGCTGACTTTCACAAAATAGCAGCAAGTATTCGCTCTAAAATTCAATAGAAGCAGGGCATTTTCGCAACAAATTATTTTTCCACCCTAAATTTTAAGCACAAACCACAAATTTACAAACAAAGAAAGACAGGACAACGCAAACAAAACAATAATGAAAAAAAAGGTAAGCAAATCTGTGCAGAATTATGGGGCAAAAAAAAAAACCTATAGACATAATAAAACGACCAGACCGTTTTCACACAGTCGAGCGTCCAAGCTAAATGGAGGGTGAAACTTGCTAAATGCCGCGAGGAGGCATGTAGTTGCCACACTACATAACACAGAAGTCATCGCACAACCAAGCGTCCAAGCGCTACTAGCGGAAACCAAATCTCAAAGCCTTGGTCACACCTCCGGAGAGAGCAGGAGGCAAATGATGGAGCGTTTAGGGTTTGGGGATAGTTTAAGGTTGGGAATAGAGAGTCGGAAGGGTGCGTGTAAGGCTTAGGATTAAAGAAGGCGATGGAGGAAGCGAGGGCGGGGCACGTGGTCCTCATGCGAGGACCCATGATGTCGATTTCTTATATGTATAGTACTTCACGAGTAATTTTTTATTTTTTATTTTTATTTTAATTGTAATAAATTAATTGTTTTAATTTTTTATTTTATTTTAATTATAATTATTTTAAAATAAAGTTTCAAGAATTATTTAATTTAATTTTAAATTCTTAAGTTAAATTGGTTGGTATAAGAATTAATTAAGTTAATTTTAATTATATGTAGTTAATTATAATTAAATTAGTTAAGTTAAATTGGTTAAATTCTTAAGTTAAATTGTTTTAAATTAGTATAAAATTTTAATTAATGTCATTTAATTAGGTCTTTACACATGCTAATTTAACCAATTTAACTAAGTATTTTGTCTTTTTAAATGAGTAAAACAAAAAAAAAATTGAATTATTAAAGGGTTTTGAACCCTCGACCCCCACCAAGCGAAACGCCTTAAGAAGAGCAATAACACCAGCCCGCCACACATATCACTTTTACAAATAAATTCGCATATAAATAGTTTAATTATCAATAATAGCAAGGTACTAGCTTGAAGAATAATCTCTGATTATCCAAGCATCAGGCTCATGAGACCTTACACACAACTCATCGAGCCGAGCACCAAGTCCCTCCACTCCATTCCACCAGTCAAAGTCAACGCTAAATCTCAATGAAACAATCGACAATGCCAACACTACGCACCAGGGAAAAGCTCATGAGTCAAGCACCGGAGGATATTTAGTTATAAGTGAAAAGTTAGAAGGACTTAGACTAGGACAAGCGGGAAGGAGGCGGCATATGCACTAGGAGAGTAAGCATAGGAGGTGGCAAGTATGGCGCAAGGCCAGCGTAGCTACAGGGCAAGGGAACCAATAGTTTTTTTTTTTATAGGGGCGAAGAAATCAAGCTTAGACGTTTAATCCTAACCCTAACCTAGCCAATCCCCTAAAGGAGTAATGTCTGTTTACAGACAAGTAAAGAAAACGTATGCCTAACCCTGTTTCTAATTTGAGTAGCACCAATTTGAAACGTCCTGGAACTCACCCTGACAACTTTGGGGTGATGCAGGTTAAAGCATACAGGATGGTCAGGACTCGAAGGAGTCGAGGCAGGGGAGCGTTGTCGCAAGCACCGCCAACACCGCTAGCGCCACCACCACCATTGCCCGAACTAGCCCTCATACTGTACTTTTTGGAAGCGATTAATGAGACTTTAAAGGAGCGACAACCAGCAAGGACTGAAGTGGAACCCCCACCATCTGGAACGGGTAATCCAGAAGCGTCAAGGGATTCAGGGGGAGGACCTCCACCTGAAGACATCACATGAGAATTGCAGAAGATCAAACTTCTGAAGTTTTCCAGGGGTCACGCTAGTGAACGCGTGAAAGCATGGTTGGAAGGCATGACAAGGTGTTTTGCCTTAAGGGACTATGCATCCAACTCAAAGGCAAAAATCACAATTTTTCAGTTAAGAGATAACGCCTTGAACTGGCGGGGAAACCTGGAAAGACAACTACACCTTGCCCCAAACACAGTATCTTGGGAACTTTTTGAGGAGAGGTTCTGAAGGAAATATCTACCAACTTACTACAAGGAACAACAGGTAGGGGCATTTCATGCCTTAGTACAGGGAAATAGAACTGTAGAAGAATATGAGATCAGATTTATGGAACTGGTCAAATATGTTTCGTATATGGACAATGACCAACGATAGGAAGAGCACTTCATCTATGGATTGAACCCTAAGATAAGAGCTATGGTGTGGATGTGGAAACCGTCTTCAGTAGCAGAAGATATGGAAAATGTGTGTTATGCAAAAGAACACATGAACTTAACCGAGGGTACAAGACCGACATTTCCACATCAACCTGGATTCATAGGAAAGGCCCCGAGGAAATTTCCTAGAGGAGGGGGCTCAAGGCCACCGCCATATGGTAGAAGAGTCACGCCAAGGATAGTAGCTGCAGGGATTTCAATGGTAGGGAATGCAACATCTTGTTCATCGCCAACGGTGCAGACAAGTCCACGACCATCTCAAGGAACAACTAGTAGGGGCAGGGGTTCTAGGGGAAGGAACTCATTTTAGAGACAGTCACATAATAGTGCATAGGTTAAATCTCGTGTTACTTGTTGGGGGTGCAGAGGACCCCATTACCAGCATGACTACCCAGAGTTAAAATCAGGGTTTTTGCATAGAGAAGGAAAGGCACCAATGGGGAGAGCAAGTAGCAGCCACCATATTTAGGCAACGGTTAATAATCGCCAGGCCGAAAATCAATCCATGGTGGTGGATTCATCAGGTACGCTAAATCATATCAATGTCAAGATTTTGTTTGATCTTGGTACGATAGATAGTTTCATTTCACCATCTGTATTAGAAAAGAGTGGGTTAGCAGCCTACGAGCATGATGACTTTAAACAAGTCGAGATGGCTTCGGGGGAAAAACAAGCGATAGGACCTAGTGTTGATAATTGTATAGTAGACCTTGGAGTGTGTACTGCCAGGTTAAAGGTATACGTCACTGCTCTCGGGGCTTATGACCTAATCATTGTAATGGATTGGTTAGAAGCTCATCAAGCTTTGGTAGATTGTTTCGCAAAGAGGGTGCTTTGTGTCGATGATGAAGGAAGACCAGTAGAGATCCAAGGTGTACAGAGAAAAGTGTCGTTACACTTTATATCAACTATGAAGGTTAAGCGATACTTGAGGCAAGGGTGTCGACTTTATGTAGTGGAAGCAATGAATGAAAGGAAGGGACTCTCATTGGATCAATACCCAGTATTGTCAGAATTTCAGGATGTTTTTCCGAACAAGTTACCAGGGTTACCTCCTGAGAGGGAGCTTGATTTTACCATTGAGCTAAAACCTAGTGTAGAACCAATCTCCAAGACTCTGTATTGGATGATAGTGTTATAACTTTGTGAATTTCAAATGAAGTTGAAAGATTTATTGGACTTAGGGCTAATAAGGCCCAGTGTCTCACCCTGGTGCGCGCTGGTAATTTTTGTAGAGAAGAAGGACGGATCCTTATGACTGTGTATATACTATAGGGACTTGAACCATGCTATAGTGAAAAATAGGTACCCGATGTCACGAATAGATGACCTCTTCGATCAGATGAAAGGAGCAGCGGTATTCTTAAAGATTGATTTGCGATCAGGGTATCATTAGTTAAGGATTAAGGTGATATCCCAAAAACTACCTTCCGAACTCGGTTTGAACATTACAAGATTTTTGTAGTACCTTTCGGATTGACCAATGCGCCAGTAGTGTTCATGAGCCTCTTGAACGACGTATTCCAGAAGTACTTAGACCGTTTTGTACAAGTTTTTCTAGATGACATCCTCATCTATTCCAAGAATTAAAGAGAACATGAGGAACACCTGCAAATAGTGTTGTCCTACCTTAGAGAGAACAAATTGTATGGGAAGCTGTCGAAGTGTTCCTTCTTCCAGAAAGAGATCCACTATTTAGGTCATATCATTTTCGACGAAGGAATCTCTATGGACCCAGAAAAGGTAAAGGCCATTATGGAGTGGCCAGTGCCAAAAAATGCCCATGAGGTGAGAAGATTCATGGGGCTAGCAGGTTATTATCGGATATTTGTGGAAGGATTCTCCAGAATAGCGAACCCATCACCACCTTGTAGCATAAGGGGGTCAGGTATGAATGGACAAAAGAGTGTGATAGTGCATTCATTGAGCTTAAGAGGTTACTAACTAGTGCACCAATTCTACGAGTGTCGGATATGGAAAAGGACTTCACAGTCTACACGGATGCCTCAAAGAAAGGGTTGGGGGCTATGCTAATGCAGGATGGAGGAGTGATAACCTATGTGTCAAGGAAGTTGAAGAAACACGAATATTTATACGCGACTCATGGTTTAGAGTTGGCAGCTGTAATGCTAGCTTTGAAAATTTGGAGGAACTATCTTGTGGGGAAAATCTTTGAGCTCAAAATGGACCATCAAAGTTTAAAACATCTCTTCACTCAAAGAGATCTGAATTCCAAGCAAAGGCAATGGAGTGAGTTTATTAGTGAGTACAATTTTGGTATTTCGTACATCAAGGGAAAGGAAAATGTGGTCGCAAATGCCTTGAGTAGGAGACCACGTATCTTCTCCTTGGTAACCTTAAAGGTCAATCTGAGGGAACATGTGTTGGCACAACTCCAATGAGACAGTTGGTATTTAAAGGTTACTTCAAACCTCTAGAGCGGGAGGCAGTTACATCCAAAGTATGAAGGATATAGTCTGGAAACAGACGGACTGTTAAGATATCGAGGAAGGATGTACATCCCTGAGAATGGGGATATTTGAAGCATCATACTGAAGGAAGCCCATAAAGCACTTTATTATTCACATCCAGGTGTGAAGAAGATGTACCCAGATATGAGGAAGCTCTTCTTTTGGGTAGGCATGAAGCGCGATATAGTCCATTTCGTCGCCAAATGCCTAGAGTGTCAACAAGTGAAAGCCGACCACCATCACTCGGTAAGACTCCTACAACCACATGATGTTCCTATGTCCAAATGGGAAGTCATCTCTATGGATTTTGTTGTGGGATTGCCGCTCACATCTCATAGACACAATGCCATTCTTGTGATAGTGGATAAGTTAACCAAGAGTGCTCATTTTGTTCCAGTTAGAGACACTTACGATGTCATTGATGTGGCACGTGTGTTTGTAAGCAAGGTCATCCGTTTGCATGGGAGACCTAAGAAGATCATTTCAGATAGGGACTCCAGATTCACTTCTTGCTTTTGGACAAGTTTATAGTCAGCGTTGGGGACTCAGTTGAACTTAAGCATAGCTTATCATCCGGAAATAGATGGGCAAACTGAGAGAGTAAATCAAGTCATGGAAGACATGCTTAGGATGTATGTCATGGATAATCAAACCCAGTGGGAGAAGTACCTACCTTTGGTAGAGTTTGCCTACAATAACAGTTATCATAGCTCCATCGGAATGCCACCCTATGAAGTTCTGTATGGGAGGCCATGTAGAACGCCATTGAGTTGGGATAGAATAAAAGACTGAGTAACATTTGGGCCAGAATTGATTCAAGAAATGGAAGAACAGGTGATTCAGATTAGGCAGAGACTAAAGGAAGCACAGGATAGGCAGAAAAGCTATGCGGATGCACACAGGACTGACCGAAGTTATGAAGTGGGAGACCAGGTTTTCATTCGTATCAGGCGTAATAAGAGTACCATATGCTTCAGGAAGGGGAAAAAGTTGTCACCTCGATTTATAGGACCATTCATGATCCAAGAGAAAATTGGACCCGTTGCCTATCGTCTCGTACTGCCACCCCACTTGCATAAAACTCATAATGTATTTCATGTATCTGTTTTACGTCATTACGTTTCTGATGAATCACATAAACTAAATTGGAAGGAATTGCAGGTATCGGACGTGGGAACCCTCATGGTAGAACGTAGAGTCCGACAGCTCAGGAATTGTTTGGTATACCAAGTTAAGGTTCAGTGGGACAAGTATAGTCCAGGATTTGCTACTTGGGAAGACACCGAGACACAAAGGCGAGACTATCCCTCACTTTTTTGACCACCTCGAGAACATGTTTCTCAAAGTTTGGGTGTATGGAACACCACCTTTTGACTTAGACAGCCAGGATTACCTGAGGCCTATATACTTTATTTTCTAGTCATAGTGAAACTATTAAGCGATAAACTTAAACTTTAAAATTTATGAACTTTTATGAATGTTTAAATGTTATTGATGATGATGTATATGATGCGATCTACTACGTGAATGTAAATTTTACGAATGTTTAAATGTCATTGATGATGATGTATATGATGCGACACATTGTGATAATGAAGAATTTTATGAATGTTTAAAAATACTATTAGAATGATGTCGGATATGATGCAATCTATTTTGGGTAAATGATAATCTTATGAATGGGTGTGGAAATTGAATTATGAGATATTATGAGATCTATTTCTAATTGGAAAACTTTGATGTTAATTTATCGGTATAGGGATACCAAATTGAAATGATGATAGTATGCAATTACATGATGATAATGCATAGAAATGTATGATCTTGTGTTACAAACTAATCTACAGGTTATGGGCTATGACATAGCCAAGGGATAATGATGATGAAAGTGGATATCAGGACCACCAACCGAGAAACATTATGGTATGAATATTGTATGAGGAATTTATATTGGCTTGGATGCATTGCTATGATATGTGGACCAGTGCATGATTTCAGGTGATGACACTGCCCAAAACTGAATAAACAATGACAAAACCCCCAGCAACATGGTGCCACTGTGTATTCCATTGTAGGGTGTGGACCCTAGTTCTGTTAGGAGGGGTGGAGGCATTTCCCACCGTGTATCCTCCATTGTAGGGTGTGGACCCTAGTCCTGTTAGGAGGGGTGGAGGCATTTCCCACCGTGTATCCTCTGAAACCTGAAGTCATGGGAGGACTATGTTAGTTCATGCTCCCCAAGACGTGTGATGATGACTGTCAAATGCCTGCTAGGGAAGTTTGGTCGAGATAGCGACACTTCCGCTTATGTGTTCTATTTGGAGTTAGTTCAATATAGTTGACGCTCCAAGATAGTCTAGCAGAGGAAGGATAGGAATGGAAATTGAAGTAGGTTAGGGAGGAAGGATGAGTAGTAATAGTTGAGACGGTATGGAGATCTGTCTTGTGGTGGAATTTAATGTTTTCCCTTCAAAAAAAAGGAAATGTGTATATATGAATATTCATAATTTCGTAACTAAACCACAGTTGTCTAAATAAAATTTTTGAAACGGATAATTGTAATTAAAGAATTTCTCAAACAATTGATTGGTTGTTGTCTTTTATAAAAGACTAGTCTTGCTGACTAGATTGGATGCATACATAAATTACTAAAGGATGGTAGTTTTGATTATTAGTACATGCACGAGACTTGCATGTACTAGCTACACATGCATTTATTGTACATACACACTAGCATGCATGAGTTTTCTTGACTTACTGATAATGTCGGTTACTTGTTATGAATGTGTGAACCATGTTTCTTTTCCTTTGTACCATAAGATACCTTAACTTCAGGAAGAAGTTGCCTGAAGGGGGGGTGCATGTAACGACCCTGCTTAAATAGATGTATAGGATTATTAATTATAATTAATTTAATAATCTAACTGTCCTAAAAGTTAGCTAAACAATAATTATTTCTTAAATAACTTTAACTAATTAATTATTATTAATTACTTGTTTATGATTGTCAACGATTAATTAATTATTAATTATCTCATTAATTAATTAAGTAAAGAATTAAAGGGGGTTAATAAATTATATTGTTAAATTAAAGCTTACGTATTCGGGAAGGGATAGGACATTAAATATAAGATAAGATAATAAATAAAGGGGATAAGGAACATGAATAATGGGATAAGGGGAATTAACTACGAAAGGATAAGATAGTTAATAAATGGATAAGGAAAGTAATGAAGGAGGGGAAAGTCGGTGAAGGGGAAATATGAGGGGAGGTTTACGAAGGAAGGAGGGGGATCATTCTACGGGATTATTATTTTTCTTTGGGGCTCTCTTGGATTGGCAGAGGGGAGAGTTGAGTTTTGGAGTCGGGAGGATTAGTTCAGGGGGCACCGGTTTGCTGGGGGTTTTGGGCACGGGGGCTAGGATATCCATATGATATCCTAGAGCTAGGAAGTTGTCGTAGTTGGCAGGGTGGAACAAGGTTTGGGCAGTGTTTACACAGTTCAACAGTGGTCAACAAAGCAAGTGAAAGAGGAGGGTTAGCATCAGACCAAGGTGATTTAAATTGTGTATTTGTTTTATTTTGTTATAAAATTTTCTTATTCGTTGATCAATTTAAAATGCATAGGTGCTCAATTAAAAGGAATTATTGAATTTTACTGTTATGTTTGTAGAATTAATTGATGTTAAATAATATGGCCACTACACTGAAATGGGCTTTGTCTTGTTCTCTTGTTAGGTGAGTCATTGTATACAAATTCCACTTGCGGAAGAATCTAATCCCACTGACTATGATGTTCAGCTACTAAACTCCTCAACAGGTCCCCCAAACTTTGATTTAATACCTCAATCTGTCCATCCATATGAGGGTTATATGATGATATAAAAGATAGATTCATCCCCATCTTCTTCCATAGTGTCCTCCAGAAATGACCAACAAATTTGGTATCTCTGTCCGAAATAATACTCTTGGGTAAACCATGAAGTCAAACAACTTCTTTGAAAAAAATATTTGTCATGTGTGTTTCATGACTGGTATTCTGACATGGAATGAAATGTGCCATTTTGGAAAATCTATCGAGTACCACAAATATGGAATCACAACCTCTCTGTGTCCTCGACAGTCCTAACAAAAAATCCATGCTTACCACATCCCAAATCCTCTATGGTATTGGCAATGGTTGATGCAAC
The DNA here is from genome assembly GCA_009831015.1 of Picea engelmannii. Taxonomy (NCBI): domain Eukaryota; kingdom Viridiplantae; phylum Streptophyta; class Pinopsida; order Pinales; family Pinaceae; genus Picea; species Picea engelmannii. The sequence goes on from ML800417.1 coordinate 79,091, forward strand.
CCTGTATTCTATCGTTTCCCCTTTGCGTGCAAGAAAATTCTACATCTGTTGACAAATTTCCTGACATTCATCCTCATTACCAGCCAATAATACAAGTTGTTCATTTGCGCGGATATTTTATCATGGCCAAAATGTCTAGCCAATCCCCCAGTATGTTTTTCCTTCAAAAGGTTTTCTCTCATAGAATCCTTCGGGATACACAACCGATTTCCTTCGAATAATAGCCCATCCTAAATTAAATATTCATTCCATTGGCTCCTATCTCTCAGAACAAGATTCTCGCATGCTTCATAAGCATCCTTGAAATCTGAATCATCTATGTACATTTCCTTAAGGCTATCAAAACCTAAGGTATTCACTCGAAACTCCTGCAAAATCAAACATTTCCTGCTCAATGCATCGACAACCTTGTTAGCATTTCCATAAATGTGTGTTATAACAAAAGTAAATTTCTACATAAATTCAACCCATTTTGCATGTTTCTCATTTAGTTTCTCTTGTCTGGTTATAAACTGTAAGGCTTGGTTGTCTCTATACAAAACTAACTCTTTTGGAACTAGGTAGTGCCTCCATTTATTCAGTGCTTGTATGACTGCATAAAACTCTTTATCATATGTGGAACAATTCCTTTTGGCATCTTTCAACTTCTCATTGAAGTATGCAACTAGTCTATTATCTTCACTTAAGACTGCTCCAATAAAAAATCCACTTGCGTCACATCTCACTTGAAATGTCTTATTGAAATCTGGCAGAACCATAACTGGTTGTTCAATTATCTTCTCTTTCAACAACTTGAAACTTTTCTTTGATTCCTCTGTCCAATGAAAATATTTGTCTTTTCTTGACTGTGTCCATCATTGGTGCATAACTTCCACTAAAATTTCTGATGAACTTCCTATAAAAACTGGCTAATCCATGGAAGCTTCTAAATTCAAAGATATTCCTTGGCGATGACCATTCTTTGATCACATTTACCTTCTTAGGATCCATATTCAACTCATTCGAAGAGATCACAAAACGTAAATAAATGAGTTTTGTCTTCATGAAAGACGACTTCTTCAGAATTATCAACAACTTCTCTTGTTGCAACCTCCTGATCACTAGAGTTAAATGTCTCAAATGTTCTTCTCTAGTCTTACTAAAGATCAGTATATCATCAAGATACACAATCACAAACATCCCAATGAAATCTTTCAAGACTTCATTCATCAATCTCATGAAAGTACTTGGCACATTCGTCAAACCAAATGACATGACAAGCCATTCATATAGTTCTTCATTCGTCTTGAATGTTGTCTTCCATTCATCACCTTCCCTCATTCTAATATTATGATATCCACTTTTCAAATCAACTTTTGAAAAAGAATTTGCCCCACTCAAAAAATCCATCAAGTCATCCATCCTGGGTAAAGGAAATCTATACCTCATGGTGATTTTGTTTATAGTCCTCGAGTCCATACACATTCTCCATCCACCATCCTTCTTTGGACTTAACATTGTTGGTACAATGCATGGACTCAAGATTTCTCTAATCAACACTTTGTCCATCAAATCTTGGACTTTCTTCTTGACCTCTTCATTCTCCTGTGGCATCAATATGTATGCTTCTTTGTTTGGAAAAGTTGCTCCTGGTATAAGGGTCAATGTGATGGATTATACTTCTAATGGGAGGCAATGAACAAGGTAAGTCGTCCACCACTATATTAGTGAAATTCTCTAGCAGTTCCTGAATTTCCTTAGGTAGATCATCTATTGATGTACTGATCAAGATGATTTTAGGTTTTATCACCACAACAAACTTCATTTATTATTCTTTCTTGACTTCATACAGAAGTTCCTTCCCACTCATGAGAAGTATATTATTGCTTTCTTCTTCTTTCTCCTTCTTGTCTTCAATTGGCAGCAACATATGTGTCCTACGATTCTTTTCTAAGGTACAAGTGTTCTTTCGTCCATCATGGACAACATTTTTGTCATATTTCCAGGGCCTCCCCAACAAAATATGACATGCATCCATGGGAATTACATCACATAAGATCTCATCTCTATAACCCTTATCTTAAATTCAACTAAACATTATTTAGTGACTGCTACCTGATCTCCTTTTTGCAACCACAATACTTTATATGGACTCGGATGTGCAACTGTCTCCAATTGCATCTTCTCCACCATTTTTGTGGATACTAAATTATCTGTGCTTCCACTGTCAACCGTCACCTTGCATACCCTATCCTTGGTCTTGCACACAGTTCTAAACAATATGTTCCTCTAGATTCGATTCTCTATCTCTTTCTCTAGCTTCAACATAATTTTCCTCACCATCAAGGATCTCCCGCCTTCTGCATATTTTTCCTCAACATTTCTCTTTTTCACTTCTAAAATCTGAGCTTCGCCTCCTCCATCTCTTTTTCTATCAGGACATTCACAAGATTTGTGTCCAATATTTCCACTGACAAAGCACTTTACTTCACCTCCTCTTTCTCTTCCTCTTCCTCTTGCTAGAGGAAAAGTGTTTCTATCGGTATATTGTCTTCCCTCTGAACTTCCTCCCCTTTTTGGGTGATTATGAGGCTTATTTTCTTCATCTTTGGGTATTTTCACTATGTCCTGGGAAATTTCATTGCCTCTTCTCTGACTTCTACCTCTGCCTCTTTGACCTTGATTTCGAGCCAATTTTTCTTCTGCCTTCAGAGAAACCTCATAATCATCTTCTACATTTCTGATTGTTACCATGCTCATCTCATCCTGAATCTCATATCTCAGGCCATTCATATATCTGACAACCTTTTCATTATCACTTTCACGATGACCAGCTCTGATGTTTAACCTATAAAATTCCTTAGTGTATTCCTTTACTACCATCCCTTTCTATCTCAAATTCAACATTGTTCAGAACAAATTGATTTGGTAATCTCTAGGTATGAATTTGTCTTTCATATTTTCTACCATTCTATCCCAGCTCTTAATTATTTCTTTTCCCTTGCAATTCCTATCAGTCTGCAGTTCATCCCACCATAGTGTTGCATATCCTTTCAGTCTCGTGACAATGTGCTTTACTTTCTTATCTTCTTCGATCTCCTCATAATCAAAATATTTATCCAGAGCTCTAAACCAATCTAGCATCTCCTCAATGTCTAAGTTTCCTTCAAACATAGGGATGCCCAACTTTTCTCTGGCACCTATCCTTGCAACAACTTTGAATAGTTGTTCCTCTATAGCATCTTTGGGTACAACTTCTTCTTCGTCTCCTTCTTCGTGTTCGCTTTCATCCTTGTTGATATGTCCAATATCAGGTGTTCACCTCTGTGTTGTCTCCACACCATAGATCAACGGTCCTGAACCTCCCACGATCCGATGGTCCAGATCGTTATTTTGCAAAGTCTAAACTTAGCGACTTGTGACTTACGAGTTACAGTTTCCTCCACGCTCTCGATTTCTGAAATGTCAAAATTCAAAAGACCAAATCAACGGCTCTCATCCTTTTAGATTTGACTTCTTCTATCTCTCCTAAGCTTTCTGATTTTAAAGGACTCTTTCCCTTAACCCCTCTGCAACTCCACTAGATCTAACGGTCCACAAGTATCGAAACTTCTCCCTTCGATAATTTCCACCGTCTGGTTAGACTCTAGATAGTTCTTTTCCAAATAACTTGGCATCTTTCCTCTTGAGCTTGATTTCTGCGAGGTGAATTTGACCCTCATTCTTTCTCTTAACTTCTCCATGTCTCTATCCTTCATGAGCTTTATCCTTACTGAAAACTCAAGGATTCTAAGGAATCCTACACACACTCCTTGTGACCTTCACGATAATCTCATATTATATGAAATCTTCCAATCTTGCGCACTCCTTGCGACAACAGTTCTTCAACCACTCACTTGGGTTGGAAAAGTCTAAGACTTGACCTGGCCTGTGCACACCTTGCATGACTCTGTGTTAAACTTGCACTTCCACTGATATAAGATCAACGATATCTCTCCTGAGCTTTCTAAGATAGAACTTAGAACCTGTCAATGCACTCCTTGTGGACTTTCACTGCACTTCTTGCAAGAATTCTCAGGAAGAGAAACAATTGAAACGTATACTCTACATCTCACAGACTTCATACATTCAACATGAAATCATGTGCATACACATAATTGAAACAAATGCATAAAGTATATAAGAAAATTGTAAACATACCATTCAATAGATACAAACAATAACCATAAAACCACCATGAAATTGGATCAAAGCATTCTTATATTAATCCAAGTGCTTCTGTACATAGTTTCTATAGAAACAACTATCTACTCATACAACTCCTACAATCTTTGTTTTTCTCTTCTATCTGATGCTCTCCTATTCTCTCTTGCTCTACAACCTTATTACAATAATCAGAATGAATACAATACATACGAGGGAGTCTTCTTAAGTTTTTCCTCCTACAACTCTAACCTATCTTATCAAATTAAAGATTACAACTATTTTACATTGATTACATTAATTGTTCACAATCGACAAATGAGAGAGAACGCTCAAGATCTACGTCACAATCCCCAAAACATTTAAGAGAATTTATAACTTTCCAGATATTGCATCAATGTGTCATTCTTTTGAATTCGAAATATCTTCAAAATGCGCGTTGGTGTATATCCAGTTGTCCTCCACTCGTTCTTTCTTTGCTGGTGATGCTCATGCATCTCTTGGAGCAAGTTGAGCCTAAGAAATTATATCCTTGTACAAATCAAATGGAAAGATTGGTATCACATTTGTGGGATTTATCCTTGATCACCTCGGAGAGAGTTATGATTAACTCATTCAATGCTTATCATTGATCATAGAGATTTATTTGCATGTCATAAAACCTATGAGGTGGAACATCCACATGATTTTATGCGAGCACCAGATATTCCTCATTTAATCCCTAATATTGGAATATGATCTTATAGTGCACCACAAATTATTTCTAAATTGTCAAGTAGCAAGTCACTCTTCTCTCCATATGTTTAAGAAAATAGTTTTTTCCATGGGCTCTTTAGATGCTAAGGACGAAGAAATCTTAATCATTCTTATCTTTTGATTTAATCTAATGAAACTTGGATTCAAGGTGGTATCCCTTGGTAATTCACATCTCATCAATGTTTAGAAGGTGATGAGCTTAGATATATCAACCTATAATCATTGGTTGAAGGGGCTAAACTAGCACTGAAATATCATATTTTTCAACTCCTCTTGATGAAATTATGATTATTTTGGAAAAGAGTCACTAATTTGAAAATTCTTTTGAGGGTTTGAGCCATGGATTGAAGGATCATGATCCTAGGGGTTGTTGTTTCATTATTGTTTCATTATTGTGCCATATTTTTTCATTTATTGCAACTTGATTACCCCGTTAGGCCACATCCTTTCTATCATAGAAAATGGATATGGCCTCACCGTAAAATCCATTGTCATTTTTTGTTTTGATATTATCCCAGATAGTGGATATGGTCTAAAACGTACCTGAGAAATTTGTCTAATCTAAGGTGTATCATAAGGTAATGACTACCCCCTAATAGTTAGTATATTTATTATGAATGTGATACTTTATATAATTTGTTCAAGTTGGGCTCCATCCTATGATACTTTGTAGGAAGGGTGCCCCTTATGTCAATAATTTGGAACCACATTCGAGAGGTGTGGGAGCCATGCAAATGTAATTGTACACATACCTGCAACCTAAACAAAGGATTTTCTTATTTCAATTCAATGACCTAGCTCATGTGAAAAAAATGTTTCTTTAAGTCCCTTCAAATGGTAAAAATACCTTGGTGTAATTTTTCCACTAGACCAGTGATTTCTCAACTAAAAAATTTACCCAACTACCCTACCTAGTTCAGGTGCATTTTCTTTGGCCTCCCAATTTAATTATGATTAACCTTAACGTAATTGAAACATTATTAGAGGATTTTATCTACCATGAACCTGAACTATTTTTCCACCATGAACTCAACGAAGAGTCTACATTAGGGTCAACCTTTCTATGTAGGAGTGGAAAAAATATTGCTCAAATTTGTTGCAATTATAACAAGGCCTTTCTTTATGAATTCAGTGTTCTCATGGAAGACTTGGAATGGTTCCCTTATGATGAGGAAACGCCAGATTATCCTATGTACATGCATCATATGCTTCGAGTAGATGATTCCCATCAAGGAGCGCTCAATTACGGGAAAACGTTCCTTGGATTAAAACTAGTGACTAACCCAAAAAAACGTTTCTTTAAAGATATAGCCTATAAGGAACATAATGAAAATATCGCAGCACTCAAAACCTCCTCGATTCAAACCTATAATAAAGAAACTTATTTATAATATGATCGAAACAAGTAACTGATTTCTTATTTATTTTTATGCAGTTTCAAATTTATGCATTGTTGGTATTTGATTCCCAACATAATGGTGTTCCCGTGGAATAGGCTCTCATGTCAAGATATATGACCTCTAATATTGTCAAATGGACGAAAACACTACATATTAAAGTACGCATGGGTAAGTTGGAATGGAAATTGAATCGGTTCATGGTAGATGATGCAACAACGAAGATATGTGCAATCAAGAATAGATATATAAGAGGGTGTTTTTTTTCTCCATTTCTCGAAATACAATGTTGCATACTTTGTTATAAACACATTATACCAATAGACATATTTTTAACATTGTATGATATCTATGTGAAATAGGACGGCATTTCAATGTGAAGTTTACCTATACAATTGACATGTCAAAATGACAAGGTTATGTGATGAAAGTGAAAGATGATATTACAAGGCATGCCATGATTAAGTGTTTAGCTGATATTATGCACACCTAGAAAAATATAAATTCTAGGCTTGAGGAGGCCATAAAATTTTAAATGAATTCGAAGAAAAAACTTCCTTTGTTGAGTGTTATTGAACATAGCGGTGGAAATAATAAGTTTGGATATTGTGTTCCAATTTTCACATACTTCCACTCTAGTCGTAGATTTCATGGTTCAATTTTCAATTTCTATGGTATTTTTATATTTCAATTTTATAATTTTCATTATAAGCTTGTATTTCAAATTTCTGCTAGAATTTCTATTGACTATTAACATGTGTTCTTTGATGTTTATTAGAAACGTGGGGGTAACTTAAATCAAGCTTGACAAGAAACAAATGGGGCTATCAAGTCATACCATTCACAAATGAAACACGTTATTTTAAAATCAATACTAGTATCTTGACATCATCGAGTGCACTGATTCATGCATCAATTGTTAATGGTGGTCTACATTTTTTTTATTGGTGGCATCAATGCGCAAAGGAAAATGGTTTCCATATAAATTATAAATTGTAGAAAATAGAAACTCATTCTTCACTAACTAAGAGTACAATCTAATCCAGATCATAATGTGACATTGCACTATTCAGAGCCTT
>ML800417.1:160046-172558 GCA_009831015.1 Picea engelmannii
AAGATGAAATATTCCATGTATGATAAAGAGTTTTATACAATCATACAGGCACTGAAGAAATGGAGGCACTACTTGGTTCTGAAAGAGTTTGTTTTGTATAGAGACAATCATGCTTTACAATTCAAAACCAAACAGGAGAAATTCAACCAGAGACATGCAAAATGGGTTGAATTTATGCAGAAATTTACTTTTGTTATAAAGCACATTTCTGGAAATGGTAACAAGGTTGTTGATGCATTGAGCAGGAAATGTTTGATTCTGCAGGAGTTTTGTGTGAGGACATTAGTTTTTGATAACCTTACGTATATGTATAGGGATGATTCAGATTTTAAGGATGCTTATGAAGCATGCAAAAATCCTGTCTTGAGAGACAGAAGCCAATGGATTGAATATATGGTTCAGGATGGATTGTTATTCATAAGAAATCAGTTATGTATTCCAAAGAGTTCTATGAGGGAGAATCTTCTAAAGGAAAAGCGTAATGGAGGATTGGATAGACATTTCGGCCATGAAAAAACATTCACGCAACTGAATAGCTTATATTATTGGCTAGGGATGAGGAAAAATGTGAAAAAATTTGTCAACAAATGTAGAATTTTCCAGCATGCAAAGGGAAAAATATAGAATACAAGATTATATTAGAGAGGCCATGGGACGCAGTAAACATTGATTTTGTAAGTTGTGGGATGCAGTAAGCATGGATTTTTTGTTAGGATTTCCAAGGACACAGAGGGCTTGTGATTCCATATTTGTGGTAGTCGATAGGTTTTCCAAAATGGAACATTTCATTCCATGTCAGAAAACCAATGATGCAACTCACATTGCAAGCCTGTTTTTCAAGGAAGTTGTTTGACTTCATGGTTTACCCAAGAGTATTATTTCAGACCAGGATACCAAATTTGTTGGTCATTTATGGAGAACACTATGGAAGAATTTGGTGATGAATTTATCTTTTAGCTCAGTATATCACCCTCATATGGATGGACAGACCAAGGTAGTCAGTCAGAGTCTTGGAGATTTATTGAGGAGCTTAGTAGCTGAACATCATGGTTAGTGGGATCAGATTCTACCGCAAGTAGAATTTTCTTATAACGACTCACCTAACAGAAGAACAAGACAAAGAACATTCAAGAAAATGTATGGAATGTAACCAAGGGGAGTATCTGAGTTGATGGACTTAGAGAAAAGTGAGTTCAGGAGTGTTGGAGTAGAAGACTTTGCAGCAGAGATGCAGAAGCTCCATAGTAAGATCAAAGAGAGGTTGCAGTATTCTAACCAGGAATATAGGCATAGAGAAGATCAACACAGAAGAGAGCTTCATTTTGAAGTGGGATATTTAGTGTTATCACACCTAAGAAAGGAGAGATTCCCAAGGGGAGCATATAATAAGTTGAAAATTAAACAGATAGGGTCATGAAAAATCATAAGGAAATTCGAAGAAAATGATTATGAGATAGAGTTTCCAGATGACGTGGGAATATCACCCATAATCAATGTAGCATATTTGTACTATTACAGAGAAGATGGAGTGGGAGGAGAAGAAAATCAGAAGGAAGTTTAGTGGGGCAAACCAATGCTTGTACCTGAAAAGACGCAGATGGAAAAGATCATTGATCAGAGAGTTAGAAAAAATACCTGAAGGAAGAAATATTTTGAGTATTTGGTAAAGTGGAAGGGACACCCGATTGAGGATGCTAGTTGGGAAAGTAAAGAGAAGATCCAAAAACATGGACATATAGTGCAAGAGATCATGAACACGAGTTCATGAATTTTTCAGCTAGAGGAGTATGATGCAAGAGCATCGTCAGCAAAGAAAGCATGTGCAAGTAGAGGACAACTGGATATGCACCAACGCACATTTTGAGAATGTTTTGAATTTGAAAGGATAAGAAATTAATGTGATATCTTGAAAAGATGCATTCACATTTATGTTTTGAGTTGTAATACAGAGCATGAGTGGTTTCTCTCCTCTGTTTGTTGGAGTCATTTATTGCAATAAATGTAAAGTAGTTGTAGACTTTAATTTCGATTAGATAGCTTAGAGTGTATGAGGGAAAACTTTAGAAATCTCCCTTGCATGTGTTGTATTGTACCATTATTATCATTGTAAGAGTTAGAGAGAAGTAGAGAAAGAGAATATGAGAACATAATAGAAAGTTGCATAAGCAAATAGCTATTACTATTGAACCCATGCACAAATGCACTTAGATTAATATAAGAAGGTTTTGATCAAAATTCATGGCGTTTATGAATTATGTTTACATCTATTGAATGGTATGTTTACAATTTTCTTATATTCTTTGTTATCTATTTGTTTCAATGATGTGTGTGTCTGCATGATTTCATGTTGAATGTATGAAATCCGTGAGAAGAAGAGTATGAGTTTCAATTGTTTCTCGTCCTAAGAATTCCTACGAGGAGTGCAGTGAAAGTTTGAAAGGAGTGCGTTGACGAGGTTCTAAGTTTCATCTCAGAAAAGATGAGGAGAGATACCACTATCCTCATACCAGCAGAGGTGAAAGGATAGCATAGAGTCATGCAAGGTATGCACAAGAGAGTTGAGGTCTTAGAATTTTCCAACCCAGTGAATGGTTAAAGAGATTCTGTTGCAAGGAGTGCACAGAACTGAGAGATTCAGATAACTAGAGGTTATGTGTGAATGTCACAAAGAGTGCATGCAAGAATCCCTTAGGAATCCTTGAGTTTGCAGAAGAAATCAAGCTTAGGAGGGATACATACTTTGGAGAAGTGTGAGGAAAGGACAAGGTCTGGAATCACCTCGTAGAAGTCAAGATCAGGAGAAAAATACGCTAAGTCATTTGGTAAGGAGTCATCAAGGAATCGAATGAACGGTTGAATTTTCTCAGAGGGAGAACCACCAAAATTTTGTGGAGCATTGGATATTGCAGACCAACGGAAAGGTTAAGGAGAGATTCTTTAAGAATTCGTAATCTTAGCAAGAAGAGTAACCATCATATCCGCAATGATGAGGATCATTGATCTCGTGTTGGAATTTCTTCATTTCAGAATTCATGGTTGTGGAGAAAGTTTTGACGAGAAGGCACGAGTCACAAAATCCCGAGAAGATATGGAACACTAGATCATAGAAGGATTTGGACCGTTGACCTGTAGTAGAAGATAAGTCATGAGTTCAGACTTCGGGGAAAAGAGGAGTGTTGTATTGTGAACTCACGAGTCGTAAAATATCGACGTGCTCAGAGGTGGAGCCCAAGACATAACTGAGGTCACATAGTGGATACATAAGGGAGGAGCCAAAGACCCATTAGCCCTTTTCCGGGTTTCAGGAATTGAAGGAGTCAGAGGGACTCACATCAAGGATTGCGAAGTCACGAAACCCGAGATACCATTTCGGGAAAAGGTTTTGGTCACATCAGTTGATCACATGGGTGAGAGTTGGTGCTTAGTGCTTGTTTGCACAGGTGTAACTCCTAAGAAGGACATGTGGTTATATTTGTTAAGGGTACCATTAGGAGCTAGAAGAGTCATTATGAATCAAAGGAGAGATGAAGAATGATACTTAGACTAGGAGGTGAAGCAGAACCTGCCAAGGTATGGGTGTTGCATCACAAAGATGAAATTTTTCTTCCAGACAGTAGGAAAAATAGATAAAAGAGACAAAATAACTCCAAGTTGTACTTTTTTTATGAGAGACAATCAACATAATGCCATTGAGGAGAGGAGGGGAGCCACCTTTATCCAAACATGTTGTAGAAAGGGAGATGCGAGAACTTCGTGTAAGGGTGGAAGCGATGGAAGTAGTTCAGAGAAGAGCACCTGATGCTGGAGACATCAATGATGAAGAGAGTGAAGATGTATAAGTCAAATAAGTTTCAAGGGAAAATGTTGTCGAAGAACGCTTGCTAAGAGCAGTTGCTAGATTGGTAGTTGGAGGCAAGATAGAGGTCCCAATGCATGAAGGCAATTTGGATGCTGAAGAGATGTTGGATTGGATAAGTTCCATGGAAAAATATTTCAATTATGAAGATGTCGATGGGTAGAAAAGGGTGATACATGCTATCAGCAGGCTTAAAGGACATGAAGCACTATGGTGGGATGAACTCCAGGCTGAGAGGTGAAGTAAAGGCAAACAAAGAATAAATAATTTGGACAAAATGGTAGCCAAGATGAAGGTTAAGTTCATGCCCAAATACTATTAGATCAATCTATTCAGGAAGCTACAAAACATGAGACATAAGGGTATGACAGTCAAAGAATACAAAGAGGAGTTCTACAAGCTAAACATGAGAGCTGGAAAAAGAGAGAAGGATGAAGAAAAAATTGTGAGGTATATAAATGGCGTGAGGTATGAAATATAGGATGAGATCAGCATGATGTCAGTAAGGACAGTGGAGGATGCTTATCAGTTCTCAATGAAGGAATAAGAGAAGTTGGCCAGAAAGAAAAGCCAACAAGGTATAGGTAAAATCCCACCCTCAAACAAAGGCAAGGGAGTTTCCCATGGGAAAGCGCATAATTCCAAAGATGAGGTTGAAACCCCACACAGTCACTTGGAAAGAGGAGGAATTTCCCAAGGAATATAGGATGGTGGAAGGAACTCTTCTAGAGGAAGAGGCATACGAGGAATAGGGTGTTATGCCTATGAAAAGACAGGGCACATGTCTTCGGAATGCCTCGAGAAAAATAAAGAAGGAGGAGAAGATCACATTTCAAAAGCACAAATAGGGAATTTTGAAGCAAAAGGAGTAGAGGATGGAACATCCCCGATGATGAGAAAGGTTCTCTTAAAACCAGAGGCAGAAGTTAAAAATCCAGTACAGAGGAATAGTCTATTCAGGACAACTTACAAGACTAAAGACAGAGTATGCAAGGTGATAATTGACAGTGAGAGCACTGATAACTTAGTATCCATGGAGATGGTGTAGAAATTGGAGCTAGAGACAACTACAGACCCAAATCTATATAAAGTCTCACGGTTGCAGAAAGGACACAAGGTAATGGTTACTAAACAATACTTGCTTGAATTTAGGATATGAAAATATAGAGATGAAATTATGTGTGATGTAATTCCCATGGATGTATGCCATATTTTGTTTGGAAGACCATGGAAGTTTGACAGGAATTTCATTCATGATGGGAGGAAGAATACATACACCTTGGAGAAGAATTGTAGGACACATATGTTGCTTCCAATAGAGGAGAAGAAAGTGAAAGGGGAAGTCAACACAAGCATACCTCTCATGAGTGGGAAGGAACTCTTGAAAGAAGTCAAGAAAGAACAAGAGATGCAATTTGATGTGGTGAGGAAACCCATAGTTATCCTTACTAGTACTTCGATGGATGATTTACTTAAAGAAGTTAAGGAATTGTTGGATAATTTTTCTCACATAATGGTGGATGAGTTGCCTAACTCATTTCCACCCATCAGAAGTATCAACGATCATATTGATTTGATACCAGGAGCAAGACTTCCAAACAAAGTGGCATACAGACTGACACCTCGAGTGAATGAGGAGGTAAAGAACCAGGTCCAATAATTGTTAGACAAGGTATTGGTTAGAGAGAGCTTGAGTCCATGTGCAGTACCAACTGTGTTTAGTTCAAAGAAAGATGGAGGATGGAGAATGTGTATAGACTCGAGAGTGATCAACAAGATCACTATCATGTATAGATTCCCTTTGCCAATAATATATGATTTGATGGATTGCTTAAGTGGGGAAAATTTATTTCCTAAGATAGATTTTAAAAGTGTATATCACCAGATCAAAATGAGAGAAGGTGATGAGTGGAAGACAACCTTTAAGACAAATCAAGGTTTGTATGAGTAGCTTGTTATTCCATTTGGCTTAACCAATGCCCCGAGTGCTTTTATGTGGTTGATGTATGAAATACTAAAAGATTTCATTAGCAAGTTCGTGGTTGTGCATCTAGATGATATACTGATCTTTAGCAAGACGAAAGAGGATCATTTGAGGCACCTGACACTAGTGATGAGGAGACTACAATAGGAGAATTTGATAAACCTGAAGAATTCCTCTTTTATGAAGACAAAACTCATTTACTTGGGTTTTGTGATCTCTTCAAATGAACTGAAGATGGATCCAGAGAAGGTGAAAAAAATCAAAGAATGGCAATCACCAAGGAGAATGTTTGAGGTAAGAAGATTACATGGATTAGCAAGTTTATATAGGAAGTTCATAAGAGATTTCAGTGGAATTTGTGCACAAATGGTGGATAGATTAAAGAAGAGGCACAAGTCTTTTAAATGGACAGAGGAGGCTGAGAAGAGATTCAATATACTGAAGGAGAGATAACAGAGAGACCAATTCTGGTCTTGCCAAATTTGAGAAGATGTTTCAGGTAAGGTGTGATGCAAGTGGCATTGCAATTGGAGGAGTTTTCAGCCAGGACAATAGACCCGTTTCCTATTTCAGTGAGAAGATGAATGAGACTAAGAGAAAATACTCCACCTGTGGCAAGGATTTTTATGCCATAATCCAAGCCCTGAAGAAATGGAGACACTAACCTGTCCCACAATAATTTGTCTTGTATAGTGATAACCAAGATTTACAATTCATAACCAGACAAGAAAAATAGAATCAGAGGCATGAAAAGTGGATTGAGTTTAAGTAGAATTTTACTTTTGCCATAAAACATATTGCTGGGAATGCTAACAAATTTGTTGATGCATTGAGCAGGAGATGTTTGATCCTACAGTAATTTCAAGTAAAGACCTTAGGGTTTGAACACAATGAGGAAATGTACAATGATGATCTAGATCTCAAGGAAGCATACGAAGCATGCGCAAATCCTGTGCTAAGAGATAGGAGCTAGTGGACAAAGTATATGATTCAAGAGGGATTATTGTTCAAGGGAAATCAATTGTGAATACCTAAATTCTCAACGAGGGATAACCTTTTGAAGGGAAAACATAGTGGAGGATTGGATGAACATTTCCATGATGATAAGACATTTGCACAGTTGAGCAGTTCATACTATAGGCTAGGTATGAGAGTAGATGTGATAAAATTCATGAACAGATGTAGAATTTTCCAACATTCAAAAGTTAAAAGATAGAACATTGGATTGTATCAACCATTGCCCATACCAGAGAGGCATTGGGATGAAATAAACATGGATTTTGTGTTGGGACTGCCAATAAAAAAAAGAGGATTTGATTCCATATTTGTGGTGGTGGATAGATTTTCGAAGATGGCACACTTTATCCCATGCCAGAAGACCAGTGATGAAGCACATGTTTCAAATCTATTCTTTAAGGAAGTTGTGAGACTTCACGACCTACCCAGAAGCATTGTCTTAGACAAAGACACAAAATTTGTTCATTATTTTTGGAGAGCACTGTGGAATAAGTTGGGGACATAATTGTCCTTCAGCTCATCTTATCACCCTCAGACAGATAGGCATACTGAGATGGTAAACAAAATTTTTGGAAATTATTGAGGATTCTGGTCACCAAGCACCATAATCAGTGGGATCAGATTCTGCCACAGGAAGAATTTGCATACAAAAACTCACCAAACAGGAGCACTGGGAAGGGCCCGTTCCAAATATTGTATGGAATGAAACCCAGGGGATTATCTGAGTTGAGAAACTTGGAACAGAGTGAGGTCAAAAGCGTTGGAGTAGAATATTTTGTTGTAGAAATGCAGAAGTTCCATAGCCATATCAAAGGGAAGTTGTAGAGTTCTAGCCAAAACTACAAGTGTAGAGCTGACCAACATCGCAAAGAAATTCAACTTGAAGTAGGATATTTGGTTCTAGCACATATTAGGAAGGAAAGGTTCCTTAGCAGGACATATAACAAGATAAAGATGAAGAAGATAGGGCCATGCAATATCTTGATGAAGTTTGATGCAAATGCCTATGAGATCGAGTTTCCAAATGATGTGGGCATATATCCCATATTCAACATCTCAGACATGTATCCTTACAGGAAGGATGACACAGAGGGATCAACAGATAAAGAGAAGATTCAGTGGGAGAAACAAATGATTATATCAGAAAAACCAAAGATGGAAAAGATCGTTGATCAGAGGATTGGTAAGAAGACTACGAGGAAGACCTATTTTGAATATATGGTCAAGTGGAAGGGACACCCAATAGAATATGCCAGTTGGGAGAGTGAATTTGATATCCATAAACATGGAAAGTTGGTGCAGGAGCGCATGGATAGGAGTGCATAATTTTTTTCCCAGGTGAGTATGATGCAGGAGCATCGTCAGCAAGTACACGTGGCAGGACAAATCAGTGCCTAAGAACCAATACAAAGTCTCGAATGCTAACCAGTACTGCAAATATTTTGAGGCTGATAGAAAACAAAAAAGGAAAGACCATGCGCATGGAGACAAAATGAGCACCCGTGACCTCGGAGTTTAACCCTAGTCTCGATGTAACTGCAATTAGATAGAAGTTAGTTTGTTTGTTTTGTATAAAGAGAGGTTTTGTATGCCCTAAAGAAGGGTTGCGGGGGTTGCGAGGAAGTAGGATTTTTCTGAACAATAGTGGTTGTTTTTTATTTTTTTTGTAATCATCTTTTTATTTTGAATGAATATAACCAAGGAAAATTGATCCAAATGTGTGAGACTGTTGTTGTTTGCAATTATATGTTATTTTTGTTTTCAATAATGAATGAATCTTGCTACGAGTGTATGTATCTTTAGAATGTTTGTATAATTATAAATCTCTTTTCTTTGTGAGTCCGTGAAAGGTGTGCATACATTCTGTAAGGAGTGCATTGACAAGGTTTGTTTTGACTCATAAATCTCAAAAGAAATAGTGTACGATTTTCTTCACAAGTATCACAAAGTGACTACTGCAAGGAGTGTATAGTCATCCACAAGAATCCATATCTTGCAAAAGAACATTCCACAAGGAGTGCACATATCTAGAATTCAACTCAGTTTCTAAGTGACTCCGTAAAAAGTTGAAGGATTGGAACAGAGGAACGCTAGGATGGAGGGAATAATTCTTTTCAATAAATCTTTAAATCTGAGTTAGACAAAATTTCCTAGAAAATAAAGAAGTTATTGAGAGATCAAAATATTTGAGGAGATCAAGATCAGAAGGGATAACATTTTCCAGGAAGTGTGAATGAGATCCAAGAAACGGACTTGCAGGAAGGACAATGGTCAAAACCTTAGAATCCTTAGAAAATATTATAAGTCTGAAGAAAGGTTAAGCTAAGGGGAAGATATCTAGACCATTCAATCAGTGTCCAGACAACGAGGAGCAAGCGCAGAGGAGGAAAGATCTTAGCCGTTCAGTCTAAGTGAAAAATAATTGTAGCCACCTAATCAAGGTAAAGTGCACTAACAATAATATTTGAAAGTACAGAGGAGGAGTGGGGTTAAAAAATTATGAAATCATCGGATCCGTCCATTTTCAAGGAGGACACGTGGTGAGATATCAACATTTCATTGACTCACAGAGTGGAAAGGTCAAAGGGTAGAGTCGCGAGGATTCACAAAATCCAATTTCACAACTTAATCAGAGTCATCGATTGAAGGAATATCGTGGACCATAGATCTAGTCTTTTCGGGCATTCACAACTCAGAAAATCAGAGGTAAGAGTTATGGGAACTCGCGAAATCCGAGTACGCGATTTGATCTGAACCATCAGATTGAGGAGAGAACTGAACCATTGATTCATTTCGAGGGAAGGAGATATCGGGAGAAGGGAGGTGAGTGGTCCTCCAACTTCACGAAACGTGAAGTCCTGATACACAAAAAGGAGACAAGGAATGTTGGATTGTGGGGATTGTGGACCATTGATATGGCAAGCGGAACTCACAAGTTTAGTTTTTGGAAGGACGAGCAAGTAGACATTGCGAAATGAAATATCGTGAAGTTCTTGGAAGGTTTGGCTTGAGTTCATAGCAAGGGGTCATATCGATGGAGGATAAGGGAGGAGATAGCACGCGCTAGACCCCTGTTAGGATTTCAGAGGTCAGGAGAGTTGGGGTGACTTACATGAAAAGACCCTATACGTGAAATCGCAAAACACCTTTTGAGTTAAGCGAGTGGTCATATAAAAGGGTCACATTGGTGAAGGAGAGTAGATGGGCTAGAAAACGCTAGGTTCCTTTCGGGATTTTCGAGGTTGGGAGAGTCAGGGTGACTCAGATGCAAAATCCTGATACGTGAAGTCGCAACGTGCCTTTCGATCATGTGATTGGTCATAGCCTTGGTCACTTAAAGAGAGGGGCTTAACTAGGAGAGCTAGAGCCTATTTACACTAAGGTTTTAAAAAGTGTTAAGGAGAAAGTCGTGAGTTCCATATAACCTGCACTTTAAGGGAAAGAGGGACTGTTAATTGGGTTTGAGGTTCTTGAGGGTCCAAAGAGTCAATCAGAATCAGTTTATTGATCGATCCTAGACTGGGAGGTCATGTATCCCTTAGGATAGAAGGGGGGTCTGCATCATACTAGATTGGCTCCAATCTATTTTCCAGGAATGGCTACACGATCCCAAAAGGTCGCATCTTCTACAACAATTGCAGTCCAATTCTTCAGTTTCCCCAGGGTACTCTTGGCTCCATGATGAGCTTTGATACAAAGTTCGTTTGTATTTAAGTAAATAGTCAACACATAAATCCACGGTACTTTCTGAGCTTCATGCTACACCCACAGCTGGGCGCTCAAGGTTTACCAAAACCTATGACAGGTTCAAACATTCTTTTTTCTGGGATGGTATGAAATAGGACATTCATAATTTTGTGGGTGAATGTGATGTGTGTCAACACAACAAGGGTGAAAAAGTCAAATCTCTTGGTACACTACAACTGCTTCCGATTCCACCTACTATTTGGATGGATATCTCTATGGATTTTATTATGGGCTTACCTAAATCGGGAAATAAATCAGTCATCATGGTAGTCGTTGATCGCCTTTCCAAGTATGCTCATTTCAGTTCTCTTCAACACCCATTTACAACAGCCACTGTGGCTCAAATTTTCATGGATCAGGTCTTCAAGCTTCATGGAATGTTGCATTCTATTGTTTCTAATCGTGACCCAAATTTAACCACCAATTTTTGGCAAGAATAATTGAAGCTACAAGGCACCCAATTGCATCTCAGCACAATTTATCATCCCCAGACTGATGGTAAAACTGAATTTGTCAACAAGTGTTTGGAAACATATTTGAGGTGTTTTTCATCGGAAAAGAAAAATTAGTGGGCTTAATGGTTACCACTAACTAAATGGTGGTACAACACTTCATACCATACAACTATCCACATGACTCCTTTTGAAGTAGTATATGGAAAAAATCCACCTTCATTTCTCTCATATTTACCAGGTGTCTCGAAGGTCCAGGCAGTTGACCAAACACTTACAGTTCGAGATGCTATTCTCGGTACACTCAAAGAGAATTTGGTCATGGCCCAGTATCGCATGAAGAAACAAGTAGATCAAGTTCGCTCTGAACGTCAATTTGTAGAAGGGGATCAAGTGTTTCTTCGACTACAAACTTACAAGCAAAATTCCCTCAAGGCTGACCATTGTCAGAAACTGGCACCCAAATTTTATGGTGCTTATACCATTCTCAAGCATGTGGGATAGGTGGTCTATCAGTTAGATTTACCTATTCATTCTAGGATACATCCTATTTTTCATGTTTCCTTCTTAAAGAAGGTCATTGGCACTAAGTTCCAAACTCAAACCAACCTTCTCGAGTTGGATGAAGAAGGCTCCATTTGGATACAACCAGAAGAAATTTTGGACCAACGTGAGCATCGCCTACGTCAACAAGCCATCAATGAAGTGATAGTCCAGTGGAAAGATACAACCCTAGCAGATGCCACTTGGGAACCAACTACCATTCTGCAACAATTTTCACATATCAGACCTTGAGGACAAGTCTGTTTTAAGGGGGGGGGGGACATGTCAGGGACCTAACACCTCACGTAGGTAGAATAATATATTCTGATGTAATAAAGGTCAATATTAATAATGCCTAGAAATAAGGAATAATAAGTTGAATGTAAGAATACCTAATAGAAGCTTCTGCTTCTAGAAGGATCTTCCTCTAGATTGTTCTTTTGATAGACACATTTGGTATAAATAGAAGTCAAGGGTATGAGAACTATGTTCTTGGATATTATTTTAATAGACATCTACTCGACTGGAGGTTGTCCCTCAAAGAGGAAAGTAAACATTTCTCTCAGTAATCGAAGTGCTCTTTCTAGTGTTATTCTGTTATCATTTCAGTATTATTGTGGTCTTGTTCTAGTTATATTGTTGTTCATATGTCATTTCTATCATTGTATTTCTATTCTGCATACTTTTTATATCTGAAATATTACACGATATAAAAGATAAATTAGGAATAACATAGGTGTAAAACATACTTGATTCAATCAAGATTTTTTCAATCCTTTCTCAATTAAGAAATCTACCATGATCTTACTGTCATTAGGCATAAGAGATTTTCACCAAAAAAAAAGAGACTTACACCACAATGCTTGAAAAACAAAAAATCCTTTATTCTCCAATCTAATCCCCATTTACAAAT
>ML800417.1:176216-211171 GCA_009831015.1 Picea engelmannii
ACATTTGTATTTTTCAAATGTATTCTTTCAAAGATTAATTTCTTTGAATATTTATCATACAACATTGTGCACATCAAATATTGTTCTTTGAATAAAAATGGTTCTTTTGTTGCCAATTCAGCTGCAACTTCCCGAATTTCTTGAATTGTTTTCTCTTCATAAGGAAATTATATGTATTCAATATTTGCATCCAAATACATGTCCTCAAGAACAACTTTGTCTTCATGTGCGACCTCTTCTACTTATCTCTCATTGGTTTTCCTTTTTATTTTACTTGTTACAAAAAGTTTATAAGGTTTTTCCAAATCTCCCTTGGGATGGTTTTCATTTCCTCTGTCATTAGAATCATTTACTAAAGACTTCTTTTGTCCTTTCTCTACTAACTGAGATTTTTTTTTTTTGTGGGCCGATTTTCATAGACACATTAGGAGAATGAGTACTCCTTTCATTAATAACTCTTCCATGTTACTTGTGTGGTTCATTGGTACTAATAATAGTGTCAATATAATCAATAGGCAATGTATTAGAGTTTTTGTCTTCATTTTCCTCTTGTCCAAACAAAAAAGTGTTTGTATACGAAACACTATAACCCATAGAGATCATATGTTTCATGAACAATTTATTTGGGTGAAAACCTTTAATTTTTTCTACAACTTTTAAATCAAACTAATCAAAATTTTATTCCATGGTAGGGGAATAAATTGTTTTTTCCTTCTTTCATGGAAAAAGTGAGCCCAAAATATGTACTGTTTACAAACTTCAATCACAAATATCTTGGCTGGCACATAATAGGGAAAGTAAAAATGCCTTTCTTGAGAACAATAAATCCTAACAATGTTATAATGGTCCATTTCTTAGAAACTTCCTCTTTTGTCTAGAAATGTTGTTGCTTGTAAAGAAAGTCTTCATATACTAGATCAAAATATGATTTTCTTAAAAGAATAAATAAATGAATTGTAGACTCTGTAGAAATGATACATTCCCTTCTAATTCCATAAAGCAAGGTACCATATATGAACTAGGTCATTTTTACAATTGACATGTTTATATAAATGCAGTCGTTTAAAAACATGACAGTATGTGATAACAAAAATTAGGTACGAAGACATGCAAAACTTCTTGTTCTTCTTAAAATTTGATAATTGGAAATATATTTCTCCAGAAATGATTTTCCACTAGCCTAAAAATGCTTTCTCATGAATAGAAAAATGTAGAATATATAGAGATAAACGAGGAACTGTTTCAGATGATTCTTTCCTAGCTACCCTGGAAAAGAGATATGCCATTTATCGACAGGGATATTTTAGCATACTAACATGGATGGGTGATAACTCTTTAGGAATTATTGTTGGTTCTTCAAGATATTGTTGCAAGAGATCCCGTGCACTATTCTTATCCTTCAGGAAACATTTGTCTTCAACACCTTTAAAAGTCATTATTGGCTCTTGTACCCTGAACAATTTCTTGAAAGTTGAAGGTGACAGAGAAATTAGGGATTCTCCCCGTAGTTGAATAATTCTCTGATTATTGTTGAACTTATTTAAACACTACATAGTTAGCCTATTAATATAAAAAACCTATGGAAGGAAACCGTCTTTGGAAATTATCAATGTCCAAATATCATTGGAACTTCCCTCTATTGCTATAAATGTAAATTAATATTTGTATTCTCTCGACCAATAATTTTTTTTATCCTCTCATCTGAATGTATTGAGGGTATATCCACAAAATATTTCCTTTCTTATGGACATTGTGCTTAATGTAGTTTGTGGATTATGTACAACCTTTTTGAATGGTAATACCAAAGAAAATCCCCTTTACCATAATATACCTCAATACTCTTCTTTCAAAGAGAGATTAATACGAATTGAATTTGAACTAATGAAGGATTATCTCGCAAAGGTTTCTATTAATAACGACCTTTTAAGATTTTAGCTATTTGTTATTTTCCACAATATTTACATTCAATATACCTCAGAGAGAGTCACAAGAGAAACAAGTATTAATACAAGTGGTGGAGGATCGGATGTAAGTAGGAGTATGAGCACAAACCTATGGATCTGCGGTGAAAATATTTGGGAAATGACTAAATATCATACTTGGATCAGTCAGATGGACGAGTCACATTGAGAATCAAATAAGTCAGAAAAGTAATCTAAACCCACTGTGAAATATTAGAAAAGTTTCTAAGTATGGTGCAAAATAGAATCATAGAACATGGTAGTGCATTTGGTAGCGACGAAACTTTATACATGAATGAGAGTATGTGATGAAACCACGAGAGACTCAAAATAATATACATTTTGGTGCAAAATGGATATGGTGAAATGCAACAGGTGCATTTTGGAGGAGGAAAAACTTTGAACAAGGATAGAATTGACTCATGAACCCGTGAAAAAACGAAAAAAAAATTAAGTGTTGGAAAAAAATACAAAAGATGGTTTATGAAGAGCTTAACACACTTTTGGGCCAACAACCCCTTAGAAATAACTAATTCATAGTTCCAAGTGACAATTTCATAGTAAACATAATATTTTAATTTAATTTCGGTACTTTCCTAAGTTTACCTAGGGAAACATTGTTAATAGTCTTTAATAAGCCCACTCATAAGGAAAACAAAACTTTTAAGATGGAGGATATGTAATTTGTGAGACTAGTGATGAAAGGGAAAAAGGGAATGCTCATGTGATGACTCTCGATGTCGTAGACATGAATAGGCCATTTTTTAGCTCCTTTTTATGTCTTCTAGCTTCATTTTATCAAGGAATTGTTTTTAATTTATCCTTCTAGAGGGAGCCTTTACAACTTCGATTTGCACACGCACTTCCCCTTTGTTTTCTTATATTTTTTCTAAGTCCTTTTTTCTTCAGATAGGAATTTTTCCGTCGGACTTTGAAGGGGGGGGGTAAGGGAAGTAGTCTTACTTTATTTTCTTTTCTCTTCACCTCTTTAGCCTTCATGGATTTATTTGATTTAGGATTTCTTGATTCCACCCTTTCCTTTTGACCTTTGAGTAGTCATACATGATGGGACACATCTATTTTTTTATTGTGGATGGAAACTAGCGATACGTTGGGAAAATGGAAAGTTCTTAGTGTGATTATAATATGTATTTCACTACCCAATCTAAACACCTACTAGTATGAATCATCTTAGAAGAGGGTAAAATTCTAACCAGAAATATGTTTCCCATGGTAATACGAAACAAGTGAGAAAAATCTATATGCTATGATATCCTAGTAAACTATCGTAAGGTAACCAAAACTTCATTAAATGCCAAGGGGTTATATTTTCATATCTAAACAAATATTAGACATGGAGAATCGATGGAGTGACTTGGAACAAAAAGGTGTATATGGGCATCTGAATTAAGAACATAATGGTTCATCAATGGCCCCACAATGTCTGACTCAATCACGTTGTTCCATCCCAAAAGACGACACCACAAGTCTCATCATCACATCCACTCATGTCAAATTAATCTTTGGCATTTGAAAAAATTTCAAAGTGGGGAATGGATAATGAAGAATCACCATTATATATAGGGAGGTCATCTAAATAATCTGGATAGTAATGGTTAGGGTAGCCATAAAGTCCTCTAACATCTAGAATGGAAAATTGCTTATGAAATTCCCATGGAGACATTTCAACCAAATTCAATCAAAGTGGAGTCACCAAGGTGAATAATCAGATGAATTCCAAAAAAATACTTACTTCCCCTTATAATCACCTAATATCTAAGTTTTATAAAGGAATTGGTCGTCTTCCCTTCAATGGAGTCACCATGTGAGTTTACTTAGCTAGTCTTCAAATCCTACTCACCAAAATTTTATTGAAGCCAAAATTTGTATACCCAGGGAATGGACTTTGTTCCTATAAACGATAATGTTATCTCTCAGAAAAAGTCCCAACCTATCCATTGGAAATATTAAGGAAACAGAGAGGCAGACTGCCCAATGTTACCTCGTGCCCATTGTTACCTCCTCAACATCCCTAGCTCTGCACTTCTAGGATAGGATCACTAACCTGAGGGAATATCATATGGTAAAGATAGGTCCTATCATTGTAAATAAGGAAGGGTGAGGACAAGGACTACCATTGGCTCAATTTTAACTTGTCTAGAGTATTGATTCAATAAAACAAGAAATGACAATACCATATAATTTTTGGAATGATCATTCAAGGAGTGCCATCCATCAACAACTGAATACCAATCAATGAATTTTATTTGAGTATTTATTTACTTGTCTTTCATGCATCATAGGATTACTCATTAAATTTTTTCTCTTCTATGATTGTTCAAATTCTTGTAGACCAAAGATATCCTAGGAAAGACCCAAAAAATAAAGAAAAAGACTTTCATTCAAATGTGTTCCTTATGTTGTAGGCCTCAAATATACATGTAAGCTCAAACACCCATGGTACAAGAGGGTAATATTGTTGAATGTTATGTTCAGCGCACTGTAATAGTCTAATGGATGAATGGTTGGTTTCAGGATGCCTAGGGGAATTTCAATATAGTTGAAGGTGCATGGAAGTGAAATCTCGATTCAAGTGTTGTCTAATTCAATACTACTTGAGTGGATACCAACAAGGGTCACTAGTAGTTCCAACAAGGAGAGACAAAAGCTAGAGCCCCGTGATATCATGAGTATACCTACATGTAATGATCCCAAACCACAATTTAAAGTTCTTAGTGATATCTTCCTATCACTATTTATAGGTGTCAGTCATGTCTCTAGCCTAGATTACTAAGGGCCTTTCCAGGAAAAAGGTCCATCATAAATTGCATTCTTCATGAGAGTCTCGAATCATAATGAAATCTATTTTATTGCATGAACCATTGTGAAGGATATTTCCAATCATTTATAACTTCAACTCATCAGTAATAAAAAGTCCTCATTCCACTTAAATTCAGTATCTTTCTTTAACAATTTCTTGATGGGATCAGTGATCTGTGCATACCCTTTTATAAATTTTCTATTGTAGCTTGTATGTCCCAATGTTGCTCTCAACCAACACACTAATATTGGTGGTGGTAAATTAAAAATGAATACAATATTAGTAAGATCCACCAATAACCCTCGTTTATTGACTATATGTCCCAACAATATTCTAGAAGGTGTCCCGAAAATGTATTTCTTGATATTAAATGATATCTGAAACTACCTACATATTTCCAACATTATCCTTAGCACTTCCACATGGTATTTTAATAGACTATATACGATCCAATCATCTAGATACACTTCTAAAAACCTATGGATGAATTCTTTGAATGCAACTATGACTACCCTAGAGAATTTTGTTGGTTCATTCTTCAACCCAAAAAGCATGACTGTGTACTGGTAGGATCCCCATTCTATGGAAAATGTGGTCTTGTACCTCTCTTCTGGGGATATCCTAATCAGATGGTAACTTGAGAATCCATTTGTTGATGAGTAGGCCTCCTGGCCTCCCACATTCTATAATACCTCGTCTATGAAAGGGGTATGAAAAGGGTCATGTAGGAAAAGATCATTCAGTTTCCTTGGCTCGACATATATCCTTATCTCCCCTTGTTTCTTTTCTTTCACTACTATAGGGATTATCCATTCAGATTCCTCCACTAGTTCTATGATCCTAGCTTCTAACATTCTATCAATTTCTTCTTTCACTTTTTTTCTTATATATTGGATTCAATATGTACAGTCTCTGTCCAATAGATCTAGCCTCAGGTTTGAGAGGCATATTGATTTATCCTAGCTCTCCTTCTATACCTTTCATCTCTATAAATGTTTTTGTGAATAGGTCATTGTACTCGTGCAATAACTTTGTGATTCGTTCCACTGTTTGTTCATCCCAGTATTCTCCAGTGTTGGCCATTTTTTTATTCTCAATTGTCCCAATGTTGACTTTATTCACCTTGATTGGCGCAAAAAACATTTATGATTCTAGAGATGGACCTTCCATCTTTATTTCACCTTCAATGTTTGTAATATGAATGTTGAGTAGGTGATTTTCATCTAGTGCTTCTTCTTCCACATGATGCCATGGCAGTAGTTCCTTAACTGTATGTATGTTATTCTATTGATACTCTGTCATTAGTTCAACCTATGGTTCATCAATAAATATCACCCCTCTTATCTGTTTGAGTGCTATAAAATTTTTATGTAATGTTGTCCATTCTGCAGTGTCTCTGCATAGTTCCTAGTCTACATACTAGTTTACTAGAATTCATTCCAATCTGTGGATAAAGTGATAATTCCATTCGTTTTGTGGTGTCATTCTCCATAGTGTTCTACACTTCTCTAAGTGTTATTCAAGTGTCCCATGTCCATCATACCTATGCATCCTAGTACTACCCTGCTTTGCGCCGAATATAATGCACAGTAGTCGCATACATTGGTACCAATCCTTAACTATTTATTTGTGCACACCCCACCATATTGTATGTGTTTCCTTGATTGTAATGTCTAGGGTAAAGATCCTCTGATTCTCTAACACTTCATATTCATATCTTGCTAGGAGTTTTTCTAAGTCATTCACCCCATGAAAACTAAGAGGTTCTCTTATCTTTGTACCCACCCATCTTACTCCGTAGTCTATTCTTGTGCAGCTTCTCATAGATACTTCATGTAATATTGGTTGCCAATTTTCCAACCCTGTATCTAAGTCAAAAGCACATGATGTGATAGTCCTCTAGCATATTACTCCATCTGTAGTTGGGTTGACATAGTCTTCTTCACGTTCGATGGTTCTGTATAGTTCGTTGATTTCCTCCAGATCTAAGCAACTGGGTTCTATGAACCTTTCTCCTTCTAGTGTATCTAATGGCGTAATGAATCTGTATTCTCTTAATTCAAATTTCATATTCCTTGTCTTCAAGCTGATTATGGACTAGTTATCAAATGCCCAAATCCATCCCAAGTAATCTTGGATAAGGTGTTGTGCCATCTACTGTTTATATTACTTCAAAATATTCCTTAGTGCAAAGTCCATCTAGATCTATTGTCAACCCCTTAAGCCTTCCAATTGGTAGAACTTTGTGTTGGTTTTATAGCTTCAATTTGATAGGCGAATAGCCTAGTGTGGGTTCTCCCATACACTGCCATGTCTTCTTAGGTAACACATTTAACTCTGAGCCTAAATCTAGTATGATGTACCCCATATTGAAATCTCCAATGTTAGCATTCAGTCTGAATTCCCTGCTTGTCCTCCTTTTTGTATAGAGGTGATTGACTATTTTCTGTTCTAGATCCCCCTATACCTTTGTGTTACGTTTCTCTAACATATTTTGAAACATTTTAACAAATGATTGGTCATTCAATATCTTAACACAAGACTGTAGAAATTTCTTTATGGTTCTTACTTGCATTATAGGTGGTACTTTGCTGAGGTGGTCCATTGATAAGGGAATATCGTACATTAGTACGTTCTAAGTATGTTGCACATTTGATGCAGATACAACATCTTGCTTGAGGAACTCCTATCTTTCCTCCTTGAATATTTCTTTTTTTTTCCCTGCATCAAACTCTTTATGTGGTTCAATGTTCTTCTTCATGCATTGGTGTTGTGTTGGGTCATGTTGTACTACGTCATCTCCAGTATTGTCTCCTTCGCATGTAACTATGTCGATATTTATTCTATCATCCCTTGCCTCTGCAAAAATTCACTAAACATTTTTATTTTTTTTATTTTGTTTTTCTTGAATTTTCCCCAACAATGTTGGGAAGTCCTATGTATCATGGTTTGTTGCACGAAAATACATACATGTTGTAGGTGGAAGTGGACATTCCCTTGCATAGTGTCCTGGTTTTTGGAAATTTTGTCACACAACTAGACCTCTCCCTCTTCCAAATCCTCCTATACTTCATCCTCCATCCCTGTATCCACCTAAATCGCCTCGCAGTGCATTGTACCGAGGCACTTGATTATACTACGTGATGTTATACTATGGTTGCACATTATTATAATGAGGATGCATAGTGTTGTACTGTTGTTGTGCATTATTATATGGATGTGGTAGCTGGTTAAACTAAGGTTCAACTTTCCATGTCATCATTTATTCCTGCACCCTATAGGTATATGACATTCTCTCCCTCATAAAGTCCATCATCCTACAATCTTAATCATCATGACCCACTGATTTGAAAAAGTTGCAATATGAACTCTTGGGTTCCTTTTGATACTTTTGCATCATTGGACAATGATATGGATAATGTCCATGTGTTTTACATATGTCACACCATGGTCCTCCTCTTGGGAAAGGGTTTGGTATCCCTATTTCATGTATTGTGCGAAAGTTGGGTGCCCATTATTGTGGTGTTTTTTCATTCTACATGTGTTACATCAAACAAATTATATTTTCTCTTTACCCCTATTTTGGTTTAGTTGAAACATGATATTCTTCAGATCCTCCTTGAGCTCCTCTACTGTTGGATCTGTCTTTTGGTACTAGTTCTCTTCGATTTATAAGGATGCCTGTAGAGCCTCTACCTGCACCTAAAACTTCATCTGCCTCAAAGGGTATTTGAGATGTGGTAATAGGGAGTTCAAAAAGATATGTCTATGATTCATATCATTAATGACATATTTCATCTTACCTTTAATACATTTAAACCTCTGATTGATGTCCCAAACATACTCACTTGGTTTCTGCCTGATTTTAATCATCTCATTCCTGTACTGATCATTTAAGCTAAGCTTCTGAAATTCATTTATCAGTAGCTTCTTGACATCTGCAATCATCTGTGTTTTTCTTGGTGGATTATTTGTAGTTAAGCTTATGTAAAAATCCAATGCGTGGTCTCTTAGCATGATAACTAACTGTGCAAGTTTTGTATCCTCATCTGTGATCTCCCTTTCTTCCCAAATCTTCTCATAGATAAACAAGTGCTTTTCATGATCCTCTAATGCTTCTCCCTTGAATTTGTGTAACCTGATGGTGGGATCATGTCCTTCCATCTTGAAATTTCTGAAATGGCTCCTCCAGTCACTTCTCCTTGGTTGAGTGCACTGCCTGATGTCTTTCTTCCACTAAAATATGGTTGTCTAAATGATGGTGTTCTTTCTGGGGTATTAGTTGCACATGGGTTTATGGGTTCCACAATGACACTAACATGGATAGGATTTTTTCCTTTTGTTCCTGCACTTTGACCTCTCATCTTTATTTCATAAATTGCACACATCATTTCCTCAATATTCTCCACAGCTTGAAGATCCTCTACCTCTTCTCCATAACTTTCCAATCCCTCTCTCTCTGTTATGGCTCTCTTCTTATTATTTATCTCATATTGGTAGGGTACTCGACTACGTGTTTTTCTAGCTATTTCCATTATCTACTTGATACGATCTTCCTCCATCATAATTTGATCCAAGGACTCCTCCTTATTTCCTTTATCCATCTCTTCCTCCATTTTTCTAGCTCTTGTCAATGCTTCCCCCTTTCCCCCATGCACGTAGGGAAGTTTAGTTGTCTTACTCCATAGTCATTACACATTTGTTATACAATAATATCTTTATGGAAGTGTACAACGATCTAACTAATCTTCCTCACAGTCCTCTTAGAAACTCTTTCTCTACTGCATTGTAAGACTTCGCAGTGTCTACTGCAATTTTGTGATAAATCCTGCAAAAGTAATGTCTAACCAGAAATCTACTGCCCATGTAAATTTGTTGTTAACTTGTTGTAACCGCACGATCTCAACATGATTCCACTCTATCCGTATGATACGATTTGTTGTGTGGTTGTATTTCAACTTCAATATCCACTCTTGCAACACATGTGGGATATCACAGAAAAAAACTTCATGCAAGTCACTAAACAAGTACTTGTCCAGATATTTGCGCAGTGTTATTTTAGGGTTTCGAATGTCTTTCTATGCAAACTCCATCTCCTTTGTCTTCAACCAAATTTCAACCTCTTCCTTCATTGTATTCCATAGTCTGAACATACATTTTTATAGCTTCATTCTCTTCACGATTCTTTCATGGATCCCACTCACTCAATACCATGCAACTCCAACCAACAATGGAAGAATTTGTTGACTACTACTCTATCTTCCAAATTCTTGGGCTGACCGAGGTTCATATCTGAAAAAGCTTCCAACAAATCCCTCTAACACTATCGACCCTCCTAGTGAACCAGAAGGAAACATAGCACATAGAGTGTATTGTGCAGTCTCACCCGAGATAGTTCTATGGCTGGCTGCAATGCTCAGATGATTGCAATCTAGGAAAGAGTCAGGATATGGGATTTTACTTTGTGATCTTCATTCATTTTATACTTCATCCATATATATTAGATACTCTGTCGTTATTTATTCATGCATGTAAATAAACATATCTAACTACTTCATCAAGACATTCATCTACGATATAATTATTAATAGAAAGGAAATAAACAATAATAACTTCACATAACACATGATCTACCGTGGTTCAAACCCTCCTAGGCTACATCCACAAATATTTGGCAGCTTAGGTTATTTTATTATGGTTTTGTAATCTACGACGTCACGCACACTACAAATCTATTTGTACGATCACAAAAAATACTCTACGGCCTTTTTGAGGCTAACTAGATTGCACCAGTATCCTCAACCTACACTCTAATCATCAAGGTCTAGTTACTTTTCTCTACCACAACTCAACATCTTACCAAAAGGTATCAGATCTTACAATATTTTTCCTAGCTACGTAAAGTAGTCTTCTCTAACATGCTTCTCCCTGACCTAGACCTCCTAGGTACTTATTTATACTTATTATTAGCTTCTCAACCATTACAATGTATTACAAAATCCATAACCCTAGTATGGTTAGGTTTCCATGCATGCATTCCTTACATGGTTTCCTCGCATGTGTTTCTTTTCCTTCAAGTTGTACTTTTAATCATTCTCAATTTTTCCTCTGAAAATAACATCTCCTCAAAAATAGGCTTGCGCCCAATAATCCTTCTATTTAACTAAATGGTACTTTATGGTGCGCTGACAAATAAGATACTTCTGCCAGTACAAGACTACTTAGGGTTGCAACCAAATGGATGCTTCATCATTAAACTCAAGGAGATTGGTTTGAGTGAGAACTTAGTTCCAATCAATTTCTTTAAGCATGAGACATGAAAAACAAGAGGGATCTTAGAGTGACTCGAAAGAGATAAAAGTAGGCCACATGCCCTACTCACTTAAGAATTGTACAAGTACCATAAAACTTGGTGGTGCGTTTCTGATAGTGTTCATATTTTATTGAAGTTTTCTTATAAGGTTGAAGATGAAGAAACCTCAGGTCCCCCTCAACAAATTCATGTTCTAAATGACCATAATCTACTTGTTGCTTCATGTGATTATGAGGCATGACCATATTTTCTTTAAAGGTATGGATAATGGTCGTGTGCACTATATGAGTGTTGTCGAACTATTGAACCTTGGAGACACGTTAAATGTATGAGAGAAGAAACGATGGATTTTTCCCATAGACCACTTCAAAGGGAGTCACATGAGTGGGAGTACGATAACTAGGTGTTTTGTACCACCATTAATATAGGGGTAACCACTAATCCCACTGAATTTGTTAGTCTGACAAAAAACACCACAAATAGGTTTCCAAAAACTTATTGACAACTTTAGTTTGTCCATCAATCTGGAGATGATAGGTTCTGCTGAGAATCAATTGAGTTCCTTGGAGCCTGAACAATTCCTTCCAAAAATTGCTGGTGAAAGTTGGATCATGGTCAGAGACAATAGAATGAGTCATGTCATGGATTTTGAATATATTATCCATCAAAATTTGAGCCATAGTGGATGCTATTAATGGGTGTTGCAGAGCAATGAAATGAGAATATTTGGAAAGAAGATCTACTACAACCATGATGAATGGAGTATTACCTAATTTAGGTAACCCAAAAATGAATTCCATACCGATGTCGATCCAAATAGTAGGTGGAATCAAGAGAATTTGGAGAGTTCTTGAAGCTTTGAATGTTTCACCCTTATTTCATTGAGAAGTATCACATTCAACCATAAAGGTGTGGATGTCCTGTTTCATACCTTCCAAAAAAAAAAGACTGTTTGGGCCGTTCATAGGTTTTGGTAAATCCCGAATGCTTAGTTGTGGGTGAAGCATGAATCTCAGAGATCACAGTGGATTTAAGGATTAACTATTTTCTAAAATACAAGCGACCTTTATAGTGAATCTCTTCATTATTCCAAGAGTATCTTGGAGAAACATAGGAATCTTGTTGCAATTACTGGATCAAGATAGAAATTTTATGTCTTGCCACCATTCCATGAGAATGAATTGAAGCCAATATTCTACAATGAAAGATAGGGAAAAGAGGGACCCTTCTTCTTCATATTTCCTTGAAATAACATAAGCAACCACATTTTATTTTCCCTTATTGTAAATGATATCATAATCATATCCAAACATATTGGTCACCCATTTTTGTTTCTCTTGTGATGAAATTTTCCATTCCATAAAATGCTTGAGGATACAATGATTAGTTTTAATTTGGAAGCATTACCCCAATAGATAAGGACGCCATAGATCCACTGCATGCATAATATCCAAAATTTCCTTTTCATAGGTTGCTTGGTCCAAATGGAATTTCAAAAATTGTTTTCGAGTGAATGAAAAAGGTAGGCCATCTAGCATGAGGATTGGCTCAATTCCTTTCGTTGAAGCATCACATTCTAGGAAACAAATCTTGGTGAAGTTTGGTAGTTCTAGGACAAGATTCATGGATATATCATTTTTCAAGGCGTGGAAGGATTGATTGACTATGGGAGTCCAACATAAAGCATTCTTTTTTAGTAAAGCAATGAGACGAGTTGTAATTTTTCCATAATTTTGAACAAATTTACGATAATAGTCCATTAAACCTAGAAAACCATGCAATATTTTAAGAGTTTCAGGGCGAGGCCAATCCTTAATAGTTTCAATTTTCTTAGGATCCACCCTTACACCATCCTTGCAGAAAATATGACCCAAGTACTCAAATTCATAGGCCTCCAGAATCACATTTAGACTGTTTGAGAAACATTTTGTGCTTAGATAGTAGATGTCTAAATTGATCCACATGGACAAGATGGGATTTCCAAGTTTTACTATAGATGAGAATACCATCAAAGAAAACTAAGACAAATTGATGGAGGAAAGGATGAAGGACATGATTCATGAGAATTTGAAAAGTGGAGGGGGAATTACATAGGACAAAGGGCATGACCAAGAAATCATAGTGAGCTTCATGAGTTCTAAATGTATTCTTGGGAATGTCTTCCTCTTTCATATCTGTTTTTTGGTATCTATAACGAATATCAAGTTTGGTAAAGTACCGAGCACCACTCAATTAATCCAAAAGT
This sequence comes from Picea engelmannii, assembly GCA_009831015.1. NCBI lineage: Eukaryota > Viridiplantae > Streptophyta > Pinopsida > Pinales > Pinaceae > Picea > Picea engelmannii. The sequence continues at coordinate 189,557 of ML800417.1, forward strand.
TCATCAATGATAGGAATGAGGAATTTGTATTTGATTGTGAGTTTGTTCAGGGCACGGAAATCAAGACACATGTGCCAAGTGCATTATTTTTTGAGTACCATGACTATAGGATAATAATAGGGGAGTGGAATGATCATGGACACCATGGGAAGGGGGAAGTCCATGAGGAGTGTTAAAAACAACTTGGTGTTGCAATAGTATAGATTGGAGGTTAGGATGTATATAGGGTCTCTTAATGGCTTGAATTGAATGGAGTTGGGAAATAATTCGAGAATGAACTTTTTTAACTACCTTTTACACTAGGTGGGAAGTAATGTTCTTGGGCGATCCTGCTATGATTCCTTGGAACTTATACTATTGTCCCTCCTATTGAAATTTCACGGTTAATTATTTAAAATCCATGGTGATGGGGTTGAGAGTGTGTAACCATTTGAAACCGAGCATAATGTCACAATCTTCCATGTCGATAGAAAAAATATGAGATTTCAGGTGGTATTGACCAAATTGTAGGTGCACATTTTCAAAACACCCCCCACATTTCATGGAACCATAATTTACAATCATGATTTGAAAATTTTTGACTAAAATGAAATGCGGCGATGAGAAAAACTATTGGTTCTGCAACTATCAACTAGGATGATTACTTTCCTATGGTTAATTTAGTCAATTAACTTGAGGTTTTTGGGAGTAGAGAATCCAGTGAGGGCGTTCAACGAAATCAGTGGTTCAACTTCTAATGGATCACCTACTAGGGGTAGCTCTTCCATAGGGAAACATTGGCATCCTCATCAGAAACATCCTTGGAAATGGCCATAAAAAACTTATGTTACTTATACTTGTTCCCCAAAAAATATCTTTCATTACAATTATAACAAAGATCCTTGAGCTGGTATTCAACCATTTGTTCTCTAGTTAATTTCTATATCTTGAGAGAAGCGGAAGGAGGGGTGCGATCGGTGGGTCTAGGGAGAGGAATGAAGGAGGATTTTTGTTTTAGGATGAGACAACATTTTTTTCTTTCTTGGCTCATTTAGTAGCTTCCAAACAAGTCTAGGGGTGATCCATTAGGACCTGGGCTCGAATTTCATCCCTCTTGCCACTGATAAAGCATTCCCTATAAAAGGAATCAAGCATGCCCTTTGTTATGAAAGACAAGTGCTCAAAGGAAACTATAACGTCTTCCACTATGCAATATTGTTTCAACTTGGTCAAACGACCCAGATGGTGGGTGTCAATGTCAAAGCATTCATAAATATCGAAAACAAACTGTGTCCACACAACATAACCTTGGCATGAATTTTTACACCATTTCCACCATTTCTAGCATTCATGATTGAGATAGAGGACATTGTAATGAAGTTTTTCCATCCCATCAGTAATGTCACTCAAGGAGAAATGAGGTTCCATTTGAGTGACCCATCCCATGGGATTCAATCCATTAGATTTTTTCACCTCAATTATGGGAAGACACTTTTTCTCAATGAAGGTTATTGGAATGAAGGTCTTGGAAATGGGAAGAGTCAACATATTCATACTAGGAAGGTTGTTTAGAGGAGGTAGGGTTCATGGATTGACTCATCAATTAGTTGAGTTTTTCTTCAATGGTGGAATATTGGTACTTGAGGGTATGGACAGAGGAAATGAGGGAGGCAAGGATGGAGTTGATATTTTGTTATGTCCTACTTGTTATAGGTGTTGTTTGTGATCAAGGAAGTGAGTTCTTGGTTGTGTTTGAGAGCCATTTGTGAATAGGAAAAAATGGGCATGTGGGTTCACACAAAAAAGGGGTTACATGTGAGGAGTACCAAAGTGGGCGGGGTGAAGAGAGGAATCAATTGGGGTAGGTGGATAATAAGGGTGTTGGGAAGGGTGGGTGGTTCCATGAAAAGAAAACTTACAAGTAATAGGTACCATAATGATTGGGGTGAAGAGGGGAATCCAATAGGATAGGTCCAGAATAAGGGTTCCTACGTTACACTTTCGCTTGAAGAATACTATAGTGAAATAATGTCCAAATTGTTAACAGGAAAAATTGTGTAGGAATTTTGCAACACGGATGTAGGAGGTAGGGATGTGCAGTAAAAGTGCCCCTCTATATTTTTTATATTTTGTTCCTTTCCCAAGGGTTAGGGTTTTCAAGGTTCATTGAGACAAGAATTTTCCCTATGTTATAGATCTTTGATACATGTGCAGGGTTGAACAATAGTACTCGGCCCAATATCTCAAGGAACCAACTAAGGAGACTTGATTGCACCTTTATCTGTACTACCCGATTACCCAAGTACTAGAGATTGATCTTCGTAAGTGTTGTTCTTGGTGCCACTATAGAAATTAGGTGGTCGATACACTGAGCTAAAGATGGTTTCAGGAGACCTAAGGGACTCCATGTATACTTGAAGTGATGTTTGTATACAAGTGTTATCTGATGTAGTACTACTCGAAGGGATACGAACATGGGTTATAAAGGTTTCCAACAAGGTGAAATGTTTTTTTCGAGTTACCCATTAAACATTTTGTATGTCCTGCATGTAGTGTTCCCAAGTCGTAGTTTTACCCCTAACGACATATATTTCTGCTTTAAAGATGCTAATAGAACATGTCTCTACCTAGAAAAAATATTTCCAATTTTTTTTGCAGAGGAAAGTACTTTGATACCACTTGTAAGGTACTAGATGTATTATATAAAGAGGAAACAAAAATATTACGACAAATACTAGTGAAACAACAAAATGTGGATAGTAATAACACCAACAATGGTACCATTATTGATAGAAGTCAAAGTTAAATTGCCTCTTCAAGGGAAAAACCTCCAGCACAGCCGAGCTCTTATTACAATAAGTCTCAAGACAAGACTTTTCGATGCCTTCTACTCTTATTTATAGTGATTTTTTCTTCTAAGGAACATTTTGTAGGAAGATCTTTTTAGAAGAATTTTTTTTTATTAAGTCTTGTTACATTAGACTTGTTCACATTATTATATACGTCTTATTTACTAATGTCGGCCTTTATTACATAGAAAACATATTATTCTACCTACATGAGGGGTTAGGGAGTTTAGGTCCCTAACAACTCATAATAGCTCTTATCCATCATTTACTTCTACACACTTTCCTCCCCCAACATATGATCTTAGAATGAGAAGAACAATTCTTGATGAACTTGATAGCACTACTACACAAGGTAGTGAAAGAAACCTAAACATGTGAATGTGAGAGTTATAAATTTACAAATTTGATTATTTTCAATTGTTTAATTTCAAACATGTTTGATTTAAAATTTCATACCTATGCCAAGAATTTAATGATTTTATGGTTGGTAATTCCAATTTTAAAAAGCTTGTTTAAAACATCATCAAGTGGAATGGATAAACTGAAAAGTTGTGGAATTGAAAGGGGTGGGTTTATCAATCATAAATTTTGATAAGCTTTCGTGAATGGAAGTTTTAGTTTTTTTGAATTCACTCAATGCACCTTTGTACTGCAACAATGATATTTAAGTGATTTGGAAATTATTATTATGTATACAATTTGAGGTAATCCAGTCTACTTTGTAGATTTCTTTTTATGTATTTGCTTCAAAGAGTCATATCCATATACATTCTTTGTATATCTAACTTTAAGATATGATTGAAATGTTTGAGGTGTTTGATTGTAAAATCAAGTGGATTGGGTCTTTCAATCAACATCCAATGAAATACAATGGATTATTTTACATATCAAGTGGTTTGTTATTTAGACCCAGTTCATTAAAAGTCATTATAAGAATAAAAACACACTTGAATAGTTTCCTTTTCATAGTTGTATGTAAGAATCAAGATTTATAAGCACCATGTCATTTATAGACCAACTAAAGGTGTTTGAACTTTTCAATACAAACCCAAAGTTAATCTACTAGATTATGGCAGACAAATTAACTATAAATTTCCACAAAATTGAAATTGACAAAGCCTTACCACAATGTAGCTATATATGCCGGAACTATCAATAAAATAACATTGATAGTAGTAATTTTACATAAAACCATTCAAAGGAATCCTCCCAATGATTTAAGACATATATACTAATGTGAGCTTTGAATGACCAACTGAATGGTCAAATCTGATTTAGACACTCGAAGAAATAATAAAACTTATTTAGAAGGAGATTAATTCTAATTTACCAAAATCAATTTCAGCTAAGGAAAAGTTTGGAACTCGATGTTCGTTTTGAATTTTTATGAGAATAAAAAGAAGAGCATCTCCCGTAATTTTGGAGGATTAAAATTTCGATTCTATGTAGGAGTGATCAAGTAGATAACAGCAAAATGAAACTAGATGATGAGTTCAAGGTAAGATTTCTTCTTCCTCAACGAAATATTTATAAATGTGTTCAAGTTCTATAGGATTAACCAATGAATAATCAAATGAAAATTTCACCATGTCTGGATCTTGTCTCGATAACTCAGATTAGAAGATTTAAAAAGCTTCACTAGGTTGTCACATCTAAAATCTCGGTTTTTATAGTAAATGAAAAAATATTGCATCACAACACAAATCTCATATATCCCAAGTGAAATTTATACAATAACCTAATCTTAATCAGTGCAAACTACACATCAAATACTACGGAGCCATAAACATTTTATCCATCTCAAAAACCACCTAAATGGTGATAGAAATGTTCGAGTTGTTTAATGTCTAAAGACATGCAATTTGTAAGGACTACAAATTCTTTCCACTCAGTGCTCCAGGCTCTAGATGGTAATAATGGTTTTAAATAGTCATGATGAGTAAACTTGAAATTCAAATTCTTTCCACTCAGTGCTCCATGATCTCGATGGTAATAATGGTTTTACTACATATCTATCAATACTTTCTACCGATCAAATAGTCATGATGGGTAAACTTGAAATTCAACAAGATCGAAACACAATAATGGTGGAGTTAAAAAGTTATTGAAAACTAACAATATCGTCTTTTTATTTTTGGGAGATTCAAGAAACTATCCCTAAGGGGATGCACTACATAATACAATATTCCTTCTATTTAAACATAAGGCCTGAAGGGTATCTATTCTATTGAAGTGCCCCCTTGACTTTCATCCAACCTAATCCCTTTGAACTCATGCAAATCAATTAGAGAGGTTACAACCCCCCAATGAACAATGCCAAAACAAATATCATATTGCAAAACTACATAGATTGACTTTGACACACAACGAGTAGGATAATATTTTTGATAATGGATATGCAATAAAAATGGGAAATATTCTAATCTAGAGTATATTAGGGTAAGGAAAGGAAGAAAGAAAAGAAAACCACATCAATAAGGATGATAAAAATCCAAGTTGACCAAGATCTAAAATCTAAAAACTCTTAGATTGAAAATCAAGAATAACAATGATTTAGAGATCATAAATTTATGGATTCCTATAAAATTTTCAATTAAATTCCATGAGACACCTATTCAATTCATGAGGAACCTTCACATTTGTGTACACCCCATGAGACACCTATTCAATTCATCAGGAACCTTCACATTTGTGGTGATTTCCATGGCGCTACAAAGTGCATATCCAAGGCTACTCAAAGAAAAATTATTGTGAGGGATGCCAATCAGTTCCATCATTTCAAGAGTAAATTTGGCTCACACAAAGACTATTGGTTATGTAGACAATTGCATACAAGTAAAATATGAAAACAAGATTTTGAAGACACATTTGCAACATTGAGATGAAACAAGATGCTAACAATAGTTAGATCCAAAATGGCATGTATAAAAGATACATTCAATCAAGGTTCCATAAATGTTGAATCATGTAAAACTTACCTGTAAAGTAATAGGATAGTGAAGAGAGTGAAGACCATTTATAAACTCACAAGTTTATAGAACAACATCATTAGAAGTAGGCAAAATGAAGATGGAGTACTGTTGAAATATTGGTTTTATTTGAAGCTCAAGATAGGTTAGAGAGAAAATTTTATAGCTATATTTTTATCATCTTCACAAATTACAAACTCTCTATATAAGTTCCAATTGTACATGATCTTTTGCGACTAGCTACCTTCTTAACAAAATTTATTCTTTATAATGTATTAGTGTACATAACTAGAATAGATCCAGTTTAAACAAAGGTTTTTGAAGCATTCAAATGTATCACAAAACTCAAGTTTAATGCAATATTCATTATAGACGATGAAAAAGAATACAATATCCACTGAGGCAAATTATATGTATGCAATCAAATCAAATGTCCCTTTAACACAGGGAAAACAAACATGATAAAAGTGAAACATACACATGCACCACTAAGTGTCACTATATTTAATTTCACAAGACGATATTTCACATCTAGGCAAGTGTTCAACATTATCCCAAATAAAAGATCCTTAAACATATTTTTAGCCTACAAATGAGCTTTGTCATCTCATCATGGCATAAGGTAAATGAGAAGAATTTATGAACAAACTCTTGATCCCTATCACACAAAACTCTTGATCCCTATTACACAATAGTATGAAATTTATTTATGTAACTTGACAATGTACTATTATGTATTCAACAATAAGTTGTGAATTTATAAAAAACAACAATTTCAACAATAAAGAGTGAATTTATAAAAAACAACACTTTCGTCTTTTCATTGCTCTCTAGTTAATTATAACCTTTCAATTAAAGAAATATAATAAACCTTGTTGTTTATGGTCTCTTAGTATTTATTGAACTTCATTTCTTTATAGTTATATGTCTTTAAAGAAATATAATAGGTCTTATTGTTTATGTTCTCTTCGTATATATTGAACTTCATTTCTTTATGGTTATGTCTTGCACTTTATGTACATAAAATTGCAATACATAATGTCCAACGCTCCTCATCTGTCAAAAATATCCATGTGGTATGCTTGGTTAGTGATTTTACAATCAATTCTTAAAAAAAAAAAAACTATAACAAATTAAATATATAAAAAAATAGATTAAAAAGAAATATGAAACCATTTACAAAATTTATTAAGCATAACTTAAGAAAATACATACAAAATTACCTTTAGAAAGCTCTAAAACGGAAATTCTATTGACCATATGATTATCTACATCCAGACGCGTGAAACTTTGATTTGCAGTTGAGCTAATTTTTTAAATGTAGTGGGTATATAAATGCACCTATGTGTGAAAATATAAATGCTTAACTGTAATTATTGTATTGGTTGCACTTTATCTTAAGAAAAGATTAATTTTGATAAAAAATTAAAGATTAAAATGAGATATTGAATACATACCGAGGTTGTTGACATCGCTATTCATTAGTGTTAAATTTTAAATTTTTATTTAGAAAAAATCTGTTAGAAAAAAATAATATAAAATTAGTTTAATGAAAATATAATAAATATTAATTAATTAAAAAAATAATTAATACAATCATATAAAAATAAATTTATATAAATTTAAAGTTTTAAATTAAAATATTTAAAATTTGTAAATTTATATAAATAAAAAAATTACAATTAAATTAAAAATATATATTTCAAGTAATATGTTATTCAATTATCACACCTTTTATCCACAACAATAAAATTTGTTTATATATAAATAGAATGACTGATTTCAATCATCGCCGAGGTCATAAGAGTGAAGTCTATTTTTGCACGACAGAGCTATTTCCAAAACTAAACAGTATATTATTAGCCAATCAAAAGCTATGACTGCCCTCTTAAAAGCTGTAATATGTTGACATCTATTCCACGTCTATTGACTATTCAATGGATATTGATCAAAATATATTCCTTAATGAATTGCTTATTAGAATATACATTCAGATTGAATACCAGACCATCCTATGCCTTCCTATCGATATCATTATAACAACACTTTATTTTGAGCTCAATATATCAACGAATCAATTTCGCAAACTGGTAGTTATCTGAAAACAAAACCTATGTATGTGTAAAAGATTCTTTTAATAAATCTCAATCCCTCGTTTCACTAATTACCTGAACTAAACTGGTTGAATTATTTTGATGACCACTCTGAACTATCTTTCTGTATAATATTTATTGATAAATAGAAATTGTAGCTTATCCGTCCGTTTAGATACATGCATTTAGATAACTGGATGATATTTTAATATATATTGTATTTTGTCTAGTATTTTGAGGAGGTATTTTGAGGAGAATTGTACAATATTTTATTAGAAGTGACGGTTACACAAAATTAACCATTCAAATTTACAAATACAACAATTTATAATCAAATTTAAAGAAAATATCCTTATAAAAAAATTAAAATATAAAAAAATTAAAATACTACTTTATCCATTATAAAATATAATTCAAAAAATGAAATAAACTAGCACATCCACTATTGTAGTGGATGGTGAACGCATATAAGCATCACCATCAATTAAACTTTAAAAAAAATTCATTAAAAACTTCCCTATTGCACTGGATGGTGAGAATCTATAGGCATCACCATCAATTTAACTTTTTAGAAAAATCATTAAAAACTTAAAAACTTTCAGTAGGTGTAATCTGTCTGAGCTCATACCCTAAGCTGATTGAAGAAAAAGGTTGAATTCTCTAAACCTGAAAAGAAAAGCAGAATCACAATGGGAAGTTTTTAATCTTAATCCTAGTATATAGAAAAAAAACAGCTACAACCCTTGATTTACAATCTCGAAAAGAGAAAATTCTTTGAATAGTTTTCATATTATCCAACATATTCCCATCGTTTTCATATTGACATAGTATTGGAATGAATATGAGAGATGCCTAAACCTAACATGATTCTGTTAAGATTTCTATCTATGCACATAGGCTACGATTATTGCCAGATCTATGCGCATTGGCAAGGCTTATTGCCAATAAAACAATGCCCACAAAACAATGGGCACAACCATCCACATTTTAAATTTGCATGTTTTTACTTGTGGAAATAGTATACCTGATATGGATCTGTGCAATCGGTCTTCCCTCATGCCTGGACGCTCACCTAGATTACCATGACGGGATAGAGGTTGAATTTCCGTGAACAATACTAAGCGAACCTTATATCTTACGGACAGACATTTATGTAATAGCAGAAAATGGTGGATCCAGGAGATTATCACATGCAGGAAGCAGCAAATCCACCATCCAGGTTTGATCCCACCACCTATTTGATCTGCACAATCCACTATTTTGTTTAGTGTGACCAGCTTGTTCTAACGAAAATAAAGAATTGTGTTTAGTGTGATCTCCTTGTTAAAAAATCCAAGTTATACCATCATGAGCTGAAGATGAACTGGGATTTATTTATTTTTGAAAAAATTATGGTATTGAAAATATAATTGTTCATCATAGAAGACATCACGTTTTTTAAAATGACCTTCATTATCTGTGATAGCACTCTATAACTACTCCGATTTGGTCTTTCAATTCAGGATTGAAAGGGTTAGAGTGGAAAGGATTCTGATATCGCTAAGCACAAGGGTTTAGAAAAAATATAACGGGTTTTAGGGAGCCATTAAAACTAAAATAAAACATCATAGAGACGCAAAGAAAAGAACCCATGAATCTTGTGGATGGAGAGATCTTACCTCATGCTGGAGTGGAGGAAGTCTTTCCTGTGGGCATTAGAAATAGCTATTGCGCGGAAAGCCTGGCGACCAGTAATAAGAGAAGGGATCCATTTCAACTCCATCAAATCTATCACCGATGTAATGTACTAATACACTAAGAAAGTAATATAATAATAATACATTTTTAATTAATACATTAATATATAACAATATATATATACAATAATACTAAAATATTTATAAGACTTTTTATATATATATATATATATATATCTATATATATATATATATAGATTAGATTTTACCAATCAAATCGCTTGGTGAAAGGAGGTCCCTTGTCTCACAAACACCAATTTGATGTAGCTTGGCCTTAACCTTAAAAATAAATTATTATTATTATATTTATTAATGTTTTTATAGATTATTAAAGTACTAATACACTAAGAAAGTAATATAATAATAAAACATTGTTAATTAATACATTAATGTATAAAAAGAAAGTATATATACAATAATACTAAAACATTTATAAGACTTTATAAATGTATTAATACATACAAATAATTTGTTTTTCTTTGTATATTTAGACATTATTTATAACTGTATTACAACATTAGAAATGAAAATATAAATAAAGTAAAAAACAAATATATGAATAATACAATGTTAATTAATAAAATAAAGTATAAATAAAATATATATACAATGATGATGATGATGATGATGATGATGAATTGGTCTATTCGACCTTAAGAGGGTGAGGGTAAGTGATTACTTGTGATTCTTTAGAATTTTGTTTCTATTCTCGAAAAACATTAAGAGAAACTTTCCAAGATCACCATAATTTTGTTGAGTTAAGAGGTTAGGAAGGTTGGTAGTGTGATAAATATTTTGAAAATGAGATTTAATATTGATATAGGTTGGACAATCTAAGAGAAAGTGCATTTCACTATGGAGCTCGTGAGAATTTGTTGTTATCTTAACAATGTTTATTTTTTTTCTTTACAAAACAAATAGATAATTTTGGTCTTCTATATTAGGGTTGATTACATCTTTATAATACCTTAATTTTCTTTTTTCCTCTAACTCTTTATCACACCACATTTTCTCCTTAAATTTTGATTTGACATTTTTTTTAATAGTATTGTATTCTGCAAAATGGTTTCTTCCATAATTCCCCAATAGTTTAGCCAAGACCGGGCGTCTTTATGCCATCTTCGCTTGAGTCGATGGTGGTTATGACTTGATTTTGAAGCAATTTTAGGTAGTCTCTTGTCTTCCATGTTGTTTAACTTGTTCTTATACATTAGGTATCTAGGCATAGCCATGCTCTCAATGGGGGAGAGGCTTGTTTCTAAGAGGAGTATGTGATAAGGTGTATTTCCTTTAATTTTGAGATTATAGGTTATAAAATTCTTTTGTATTTTCTCCATGTTTCTAGAGGATTCACTAGAGATACTACATCCCCACACTTCACATCCATAAAGAATAATAGGTGTAACGAGAATCTCAAAGAGGGGTTTCTTCCTTAAGATTATTGTTACTTTATAAATGTAATAAATAAAAAATTAATATATTAGTAATATATTAAAATTCTATTTATATATTTATACAAATATCAAAATGTTAATACACTAATAAAATAATAAAATAATAAATTAAAAATAGATTGTTAATTAATACATTAATGTATTCATAAATAATAAAGTATATATACAATAATAAATAAATAAATAATTATTTATTAATGTATTAGAGTAAAACATTAATAATGTTATATAGCAAAACATTAATAAAATAATGATACATAAATAAAGAATTGATACAATAAAATATTTAAACTATATTAAGTCTCAAAAAATAAAAATAAATATTAATATTATATTACATTAAAGTATTAAACAAGTAGTAAACTATTTATAGAATAATAAAATAATAAGTTTAATAAAGTAATAATACATCAATATTGCAATAATACATTGACACATTAATACATTATAATAATGTAGTACGTAATGATTAAAATGTTAAAAAATATATATTATAATTAATATATTAATACATTAATAATACATATAATTATGTAGTAGTGAGGTATTTTTATATTAATAAAGAATGCATTTATAAAGTATAAATTATTAATAAAATAAAACTATAAAAAAAATATTATTAAAGTTGCATTGTGATGTTGGAAAATGCATGTCACAATGCGACATTGGGAAATATTATTAAAGGCACATTGTGATGTTGGAAAATGCATGTAAGAATGCAACATTGAGAAATGTTATTAAAGTCACATTGTGACGTTGAAAAATGCACATCACAATGCGACAATGAGAAATATTTTTCATAATGCGACGTTGACTAAAAATCATGGTTAAAAGAAATTATAAATATATGAAAACTAATATATTAATACATTAATATATTATAAATAAATTATAATAGATTATTAAAAAACTAATATATTAATACGTTAATATATTATAAAGAAATTATAATTAATATATTAATAGAGTAATAATTAATACATTAATAAGGTATAAAGTATTTATAAAGTAAAACCCTAAAAATATATTTTTAAAGTTACATTGTGACGTTGGGAAATATTCGTCCTAATGCAACGTTGACCAGAAAGCGTTGGATGGAGACATTGGGAAATGATGATGACATTGAGAAAGTGGGAAAAGTTTATCATTGTGGTGTCGATAAAATCCTTTCATTCGGGGATGCATTTTTCATTTTCACTTTAAATATTAGTTAAAGTTGTGTTGCAATCTTAATTCCACATGTGGATCATGTAATTTATAAATTGCAACATCAGAAAATCTATGACTTATTTGCATCCATATATACATAATATATCATGGTGTGAGTAAGATCATAGTATTGAGATCTTAGTATTGAAATTTTATCCCTTAGTACATTGTGAATTTTCTTTCTATATATTAATGGCACATGTGGATCATATAACTTATAAATTGCACCATCATAAAATCTATGAATTTTTTGCATCCATCACTTTTGAGTTGTGTTGCATTGTTAATGTTGATGAACCTTTAAACATTTGTTTTTAGTAAAAAAATGGTATTTCCTTGTAAAAGGGTAGAATATATATATATATATATATATATAAGAAATAAAAAAGATAACAATGCATGAAAGAAGAATTTCCAAAAGGTCAAAAGGTCATATCGTATTTTCATCCAAAAGGTCATATGATATTTTCATATTTCAGAAATTGATATTAAACAAACATGTGAATGAAAGTTAAGAAATATAATAAGAAAATCTCTTCTCAAATTTAAGAAAATATTTGTTCAAAATTTTGTAAACTCTATTCATTACAATTTTACTCAACAACTATATAAAGACTATATCGGTCCATGATAAATGGAAGGTGATTTTACATCAACACCAATCATTTCAAAAATATGTTGTAGTCGCAACATTGAATTCTTCAGCCTTAACAAAAAATTAAGTGTATTGTCAAATATGTGACACTTTATACAAGTTCTGAGAGAGATGAAATTTTTGAAAAGAGTAAAGTATTCTTCTTGTTTGACGATTTTATATAGATCCCAAATAAATATTAAAAAATCTATGTTGTCCATAATCCTAGTTCAGAAAAATACAACAATAATGAGGAGTATAATGTATAATCAAAACAACAAGTTTGATCAGTTTCAAAAACATTCGATAACATAGAAGTAAAGGGATAAAATATATAGATTCAAAAACATTGCATAAAAACATATTTATGTTTAGACTTTAAAAAATGAAGTTTCCAAATATAAAAAATATCTAAATCCCATAAAATTTTCAAAATCTTACTCTAATATGCAACGAGATTGGTGGCATCGACAACACCAATTAAGATCGACTTGACCATGACCATTTTGTCTATGAAGCCAATCTTTTCTCAAATGTCTCCCCGCTTCCCTATCACATATATCAATATATGTGTGTATAATTTCCTTTAGTGTAGAAAAGAACTACAAAGATGGATCAAATAAGTCGAAAGGTTCATCATGTAGGTTGGTGACCATAGATTGAATGCCATGAATAAAATGTTCATGTTGCGTTATTTTATGCAAAGAAGAACCAAACTTCAAAGCATCTGAGTTGTCCATAACTATAGGATTTGAAAAACAAAAATAAATAAGCTATGAGCTGAAATAGAAATAGAATGTGTGTATGGAAATTTTTAAAATTTGCTTTGTGAGTTACAAAAAACATTTGCATGAAATATTACATGTAGGAGAGTCCAAATATGCATAGGAGAGACATCTTAACATTTATTTCCATGTGCGTAATAATATGATTGTTGAAATGTTACTCGTTAGTAGTAAATGAATGTAACAATATAAATAATTATATGTTTTTGTTATAGACATAGGAAAACGAAAGTACTAAAGGTATAAAACATATAAAAAAATATAGAAGAAAATATTAATAGAAGAATAGTAACTACGAATGACAAAAAAAAAAAAAAGCATACACATTTTATGAAGAGATAAAGTACTTACATGGGGTGCTACAATGATAAGGAGTGTAATTGTTGCTCTTCTTTCTTCCTAATAGTAACGTAATCACTATTTCTCATCTTGGGATAACGTTGAAAAGAGAAAGGTGGAGATATGCGCAAACCATCTATCGATTTCATTCTTGATATCGATGTAAAGGTCAACCCTTGACACTCTTTATTTCCTATATCAATAGTAGCTCGATATAAATTCAACCCCTGTGATTTGTGTATAGTAAGGGCCCATGCCATCTTTAGAGGAATTTGTTTCTGATTTCCTCTTGTAACGCATGTGATGGGAACAATATTGAAATTATTTTTGTCAAAAGGAACACCAATGTACTTATCAAAAAGAACAATAGTGAAGATTGGAAGCTAGGGTGGCTTTGTACCAGGGCTATAGTAAATTTGTTGAATGTAACCAAGTGCACCATTAACTAAACAAACTTCAACCCATAAGTTACATGTCAACATGACATGTTGACCAAGCCATAGCAAACCTCACGTTCTAGTTGATCATCATCAACACCAACAATTCCATCCCATCTTGTATGCTCAACTATAGATCATGCAATTAGATTATTTAATGAATTTAACATTTGTCTATTATGAAAGGTGACAAAATCATTTGGTTGGAACAAGTGAATTTTTGAATGAAATAAACTCCTTTCTGCTCGAGGAATATTCATATCAACCCATGACATAAGAAGATCCCAATCATCAATAGCATGTTCAATGTTTCTTATGTTATTCAAGAGTTGTCGAAAAGTGGCTTGCCTTGGATGATTTCCTTATTGTCGAAATATTGTATCCAAAGTAACAACATTGTTGAAGTTTTTCCATAAAACTTTCCCTGCTGTATTACCTGCATACAAAGGTTTATCTTTGACAAGAGGCAATTGACCAAGGTCACCCACAAGAATGATGGATCTACCAATAAAAGGAGAAGTTTTTTTATCGGGAAATGATTCTCGTAATCGAGAATCTATCTGTATGAATAATCTTGGTCCTAGAAATCTCATTTCATCAATCAAATTATATCGAATATGCCTCATTTATTCTTGAATTATTGCAAGAGATTGTCCTTGTGGTGGTCTCATATCTTTGATAGGAATTTTTAGAGTGGAGTGTATTGTTTTCACATGTATATTAAAATAAGTTATTCATGTCGGAGCGAGTAAAAGCAATGGACTATGGCCATTATATATTGAAGAATAAAAAACATGAGAAATACAATGAATAAGAAAATACTTTCCAGTGCTAGAAGTGCCTTGTATAATCATGTGAAGAGGTTCACAATTTTCATATTCAACTGAGTGTTGTAATATGATCTCAGAGGCTTATCGTTGTTTCTGTGAAAAAGATGTTGGTGAAGGAATTGTGGAAAAAGAATTTTCAACAATATCACCCCTAGATTTGGAAATTTTTATAAAATCTATTGCTTCTGTGGCAACATCATTTGAAACCATCGATTATTCCCAACTGAAGGTCAGAAATTGTGATATTGTTTGGAGGTATCAAGAGAGACAAAACGTTCCATTCTTCAAAATTGTCTTGAACAATGGTTTATTTTTCATGGGAATCTTCATCTTCATTAGCAATATTAGAAGGTATAGGGGAACGATCAACATGCCATGCTCGATATCGGAAATTCCACCAATTTTCAATCACTGTTTCATTGGAGAGGACAATATCAATGGGAATATTACAAAATGGTTTGTACAAAAGTAACTCAGACCAACAAAAAGTCTCAAATTCATTATAAGCCTCATTGGGAATAAAATAAAAATGTGGCCAAACTCGAACAATTACATGAACATCTCTATGTCTCCATGGTTCATTTTTACGTTTTCCATCAAAGGTCCAAGATCTTGTTATTTCTATCATAGACAAATGATCAACAAATGAAGTTTGATTTTGATATATTTGAAGAAAACTATTTGGAGATGAAAATTGATGGGGATCATTTGATACTTTCTTGAAAACCTTTCTACCAACATTTAAGGAAAATAATTTAATAGGCATGGATCATCATTTAAGCTTCGAGGACCCATTATGTTTTGTCGATGAATATCACGTGGATTCCATGTTGTTACAAATTTATCAAAGAATGTCTTTGTAGTGTGCACATTAGAAGGGTTTGACCAATCCAATGTGTCCATGTTTGGTGCACCTTCCAACCACAAGAAACCATGTGTGTGTGTTGAACCTCTATGTTGTCACTCATACCTAAAAAAAAGTATATATATTATATAAATTTAGTATACATATCTATAAGAGTACAAGAGAAATGTTAAGGTAAACAAAAAAGTAGAAATCCATCAAAACAAACCTGTACCAAATGTATTTAGCTTAAATAAGATATTTTTTTATGAGTTCTTCCTCGAAGATTTGAAATCTTTTATGCATATACATGGCAACAAGATGCATTTACTCGATGACATTTTCATTTTTTTTACGATGTTCATTTAAACGACGCGAATGTGCATTTTTGGGCATGACATTGTGTAAGTAAGGCCACTTTGTGTAAGCTGCACTCAAAGTAAAAAACAATGTTGTACAACCCAACTGAGTAATCATGTTAGTGAGTTCATCACGACACTTTGTCCATTAGCCCCTTGTACCTCAAAGAGTAGAACCAAAATGCATAATATGCTCAACCAACTTATTGTGAGGTAAATCAATGATTTGTTGCCACAAGTCTAGAATTGTTGTAGGTGAGTTATCATATATATTCTTATTTACAAATACTACAATAGTTTCTTGGCTACGATGGCGTATAATCATGTTCAATAAGAAATAAGGAAACCTTGGATGGATTTAAAATCTCTGATCAAAGAATGTGAGAAGATGTAATCCATATTCATGCAGTTGAATATTACAAATACGAAGATGCAACCAATCAGCCTCACTAGTGGGGAATAATGTGGGGAAAGCCATGTCCAATAAACCTTATGTATTATATTCATTGATGGGAGACAAACTAATGTCTGGCCAACCCAATCATTCAATAGGTGTGGAATATGCACTTTGAATGAATATTCTTATTTCTTCCATTTCTCTCCCTTCATTGGGTAGTCAGGAAACAAAAGATTAAAGATGAGCATGAAAACGATCATGAACCAGCGATTGATTGTCAACAACATTATTCCTTGTTTCGTGAATATCACAATCAACAAATTTAAGCCTACTTGACACATTTGTTGGCCTTTTAGGGAGAGAAGCAAGTGAATCCATGTCAATTTGAACATCCATGTAATATTTATCCATTTGAATTTTGTAACACAATGCATCCAAAACTCGTGATATCTTTACATAAAATTCATAATGTTTAGATTGTGCACTGTGTCTCCTAACAATTAGCATGTCAAGATATTCAACATGTCGTGGAAGGTTTCTTACAATTGTGGAAATATCTTGTGGAAAGATAAATGTGTGACCACTATATTTATATTTCCCACCACGAGCATGTGTCACTTGCATTATTGGATTAACCCTTGCTATTAACATCTCTTCAACTTGGGTAAGAACATTTATAACATGAGGTTGGTCACCTTGATCCATGTTATTCCAACGAGAGAAACAGTGGGAACCTCACTCATATTTGCACCTTTTGCACATAGGACCTTCAGACCCTCTCAAAACTTTGATTCTAGGATAAGACTCATGACAAACATGGAACATTTGCACAATGGAGAGGCTATCAATCTTAGCTCGAATTTTTTTATGAACTTCAATCATGTTGGTATGAAATTGATGGAAAGTAGGTTGATTAACTTGATGGATATGAACTCTAGACAACAAAGCATGTTCAGGACCAATGTCAGAGGCCCTACCCAAATTTGGTCCAAGAGGAATTGTTGCATTGATTCCAAGATTTCTTTCCCTTGAATTTATGGA
Source organism: Picea engelmannii (assembly GCA_009831015.1). Taxonomy (NCBI): domain Eukaryota; kingdom Viridiplantae; phylum Streptophyta; class Pinopsida; order Pinales; family Pinaceae; genus Picea; species Picea engelmannii. The sequence continues at coordinate 207,512 of ML800417.1, forward strand.
GTGCATATCTCTATTTTGATTGCATTGAATGGTGTCCTTGTAAAAAAAGATATAGAAATTTTAATTTTGAGCTTACTAATTTACAAGAGAAGGAAAAATAAAAAAAGGAATGGAGATGACGAACAATTACATTATATTGTGAATAAGATGGTCCTCATTCACATGGACCATGGTTATGAGAAGTCTCCCCTTGAGTTTGGACATGTTTTGCTGGAATATATTGGTCGTTGAGTTCTATACCTCTATTGGAATGGTTAGTGTGTTGCAAATAAGGAGAAAATAAAGTGTTAATTTACTAATTTTAGTAATCTATATAACGAATGTTGTTGAAGAAATTTGACAAATAATTATGGCACTCGAATACCTTAGTTGTTCCAAGTGAAATAGTTCTAATTGATTCTGTTGGTGGATGGATATTAGCTTGAAAATTTGGGAGAGGAGACATAGATCCAACAAAAACAGATACTGGTTGCAAATTATCAACCAAATTGGCAAGAAAATTACTGTCACCCACAAATTTAGATAGCCCTATATTTTGAATGTCTTTGAGAACTCTACCAAGAAGGTTTTCCAACCTTCCTTCATGTTGCAATTTAGGAGTTCCATTTGTATAATACTGAGGGTTGTCATTTGAATCTAGGTTTTGAACATGATCATCTTTTGGAATATGAGAAGTTTTTGCAATGAAGACAACATTGTTATGATATTGTGGAACATAAGAAATATCTAGAGTATGAAAATATTGTGCGAACGAAACATCAAAGGTATTGTTGTAACATCCCGCTCTAGCGTACTGAGTAAACTTATTATTTAAGGACACTTGCTCGCAAGTGATCCAGATTATTATGCTATTAAAATATTTGACTTTGATTATGATGTGTTATGGGAAAATGACATGTTGTTTTACTACATTGACATAGATAGGTTCTATTGACTTGGTTTTACTGAGTGTGCAGGGTTTTGGACCTTGAGGATGCAGAGGCACCGATGGAACCCCTTGGACTCTGGATCGAGTCAGGGAGTACGTCATTGGGGTTTGATTGTTTTACTCTGATATTAGTGCATATGACTAGACGATATGATATGGATATGTTCTCACATGATTTGTTGATGATGCATGCTGACGATAGCTTGCCGACCAGACTCACATATGGATTAAAGGGGTCGCACATGACTACCAGAGATGTTGAGAGAGAGGTGTGGACAACAACCCTGCCACAACCTACTAGCACTCCCGTCGTGGCTCGAAATGTAGGGTAACGATTACCTAGTTCGAGAGGACCCACGATGCCATGAGGGAAGACTGCAACAGTCACTCACGATGATTCTAAGGGGCATGCAATAAGGTGGGGGACTTATTCCTTAGAATCCCTTAGTCTCCCACAAGTTCATCTAACGGAGTGTTGACTCTAAGGGTTATTGATGTCTACCAATCAGTCAAGAGGCAAATGGCACCCTTGGAGCATGTGGTGCGTCCTGAAGGGCATGTCGCGCAAAGGAACAGATGAGGCAAGTGACACCCTTAGAGAACGTGGTGCATCTTGAAGGGCACGTAGTGAAAAGGAACAGATGAGGCGAGTGGCACCCTTGGAGCAGGCGGTGGGTCCTGAAGAGCACGTCACGCAAACAAACAGATGAGGCGAGTGGCACCCTTGGAGCACCTAGTGTGTCCTGAAGGGCACATCGCATTGATGATGATAGAGGGATGAACCTAGATGGCCCTAAGACAAATAACATGTAAAGAAATTTTAAAAACAATTTCCCTAATTAAATGTCGCCCAATACCAAATCTAAGTTCTAAGTCTAAAATTTCGCTAGGGGTAAAATTTTGTCTACCAAAAAAAATAAAAAATAAATATATAGATCAAATAAAATAAAATAATAAAATTTAAAATAAAAACCACTTAAATAATAATTATGATCTTCATAAAATTTTGTAACGTGAAGGGAGTAAGAAATTAAATTGTTCATAAGAAATAAAATCTATGGATATAAAAAGTAAAGAGGGAATTAATTATTTTATCTTTTGATAATTTAAAAAGATACTAAATTAATGATAAAAGGGAAAAGGGGTTATATTCCACACCTGCCTTTTTGAGTTATAAGTAAAAGGGGAAAGAGGGAAAATAAAAAAAATAGGAAACTAGGGAAAAGAGGTAACACAAAAAGGAAAAAGGGGAACTTAAGGGAAAAAGCGGGAAGTCAACTTAGTAAAAAATCTACATTTAAGAGCTTTCTAATTTTAAACTGAATTAGCAATTTCATAATAAGGATTTTTTTTAAAAACTTGTTGGGAATCTTGGGACACCTAGGAGTGATTCTAGGAGTAACTCTAAGTGGTTGAGGGAAATAAAGATAATTACTTAATTAAAGAAATTAATTTATGGAGGCATGTAGGGGATGGGGGACACTTGTACAGAGAAGAATTTTTTAGGAAATTATTTTAAAAACTTTAATTAAATGAGATTTGAGGAAAGAGAGGAAGTGGGAAATTCTATATAATGAAGGGAGGAGAAGGAGAAAGGATCATCTTCTGTTTTCATAACGTTATGTTGCAGAAATATCAACTTGACTGATTTACTTGTAGGAGTTGGGATACCCAGCTCGGAGAGGAGTGGTAGCTCGGCCTTGCGAGGTGAGCTGGGAGCTAGACAAAATTTATGGATAGCGTGTGTGGCCCCTTTGCGGCTCGGGGGGCTAAGGGGGAAGAAGTGTACCCCTAGCATTGGCTGGGAGGTACCGGTGAGGTCTCGATGGTCAGCGAGTGGGAGTTGCACGGAGCGTGGGACATCATTCAAAGTGAGCAATCAAGCAACAATACGCTCTTTTATTTTGTAGAGTAGAATGCATTAGGACTTACGCTTGGAACTGCATATTGATTTTTAAATGGATTGGATGGTTATATTGTTAGATGACAACTTTTTCTTAGCCTAGCGGATTGTGTGGTTGATTGTTTTCTTGTGGCATTCATATTCTCGCATGTCATGACCGCCCTGTGTGTTGATTGTGACCTTGAGGTTGTTTATCCTTTGTCCCTAGCTCACTAGTCCTCGCCTGAGCAGTCGGCCATGAGACTGATCTACGATGATCGCCTTAGCATTAAAAGACCTATGGATCTCAACGCCCTACTTTTCTGTGCGAGGCTGGTGAAGCGAAGGTGAACCTGTTAGCCGCCTACCTTTGTTGTTGTCCTTGGTTGTTTGTTGGTCTCGCACCTTGATGCAATTATTTAACCCGACATTTTTTGTTTGATGATGAAGTTATTTTTATTTCTTTTACACGACATTTCATGTCTTGCTAGATCCTAAATGGTTTTATTTACCTCGACACTTTATTTTGACTCGATTGAAAACTTTTAAAGTGTTTGGACTGATTTATTTAGATGCCATGGAATTTAGCGACCTCGGTGAACTCGTAGCTACTTTGCGCTTAATGTGATTGTTGATTAATGAACCCTGTGGTTAATGCATTGTTGGCGAATGCATTCTTTGATTGAATTAGTTGAAGGCGAATGCACTTGGTGTTTAAATTGATGGCAAAATTACTAGCAGAAATTTTACCCTATTTTTTTACCATCTCAGACAGCTAGTTTAACCTTTACCACACCTAGATTTCCACCGAATTTACCTTGGGTGTTTACATTCAGATTTTGGTTTCACC
>ML800417.1:221132-264412 GCA_009831015.1 Picea engelmannii
AAACTATACATTAACTAAAGATTAAATTGAATCTAGAATTTAACTAAAAATTAAATTAAACTATAGATTAAACCCTATAAATTAATTATATATTAAATCCTAGTTTGTAGAATTAATTTAATTTAACTATAAATCCAATTTAAGTTAGGGTTTAACTATATTTCATATTTAGATTTATCTATACATAAAACATTAAGTGATACCATATATTAAACCCTTTTTATCTTTAGTGTTTTTTTTTTTTTTTAATGTTTTAAAATGTTTTTTTGTCAAATTTATTTAAGGTATTTTTAATTTCTGTTTTAAAATTAGTTTTTAAAATTTAAAATTTTAATTTAATTGAAAACATCAAAGTTAAAAAAAATCAATTTTAATTTTAATATTTTTTTTGGTAACATCAAAGTTTAAAAAAATCAATTTTTAATTCAATATGTCAAATTATAATTACAATATCATACATTATAATTACATTTCTTATAATGAAATATCATAGAATTATAATTACAAATAAGAGTTGATAATTTCAATATTTCCAAATTCCAAGAAGATGTAAAAAAATAAGAGTTGATAATTTCAATATTTCCAAATTCCGAGATGTAAAAAAATTTAAAAAATAAAATGAAATATCAGACATTATAATTACAAATAAGTAAAAAAATTGAAAAAGTAAAATGAAATATCACACATTATAATTACAAATAAGACTTAACAACTCCAATAATTCCAAATTTCCCATTCAATCAATTAAGAAGATGTAAAAAAATTAAATAAATCAAATCAAATACAAAAAGAAAAAATGAGTACAATAAGAATTAATCTCTATGCAACAATGCTTTTGAGACGTAAAATAGAGATTATGGAAATGCTTCTTACATATAGAAATAGAGTTTACGTACGTAAAATAGAGATTACGGAAATGCTTCTTACATACAGAAATAGAGTTTACGTTTCTATTTTCATTGATATACATAAACATAAATATACAAAAATAATATGAATGAAGAATTATAAATTCCAACCATCCCAAGCAACCCAATCATTTCCGCTCCCTGCATCTAGATTTATGAAGATTAAAACATTATGTACACGGAAAGGCTGCCTATTTACAATAGGCCAACTCAGTCAAGAGTCTACACAATCATGCAGCAGAGTCCAGCAGAGTCCATCTTCCTTGCAAGCCACTTCATCAATGCATTGCCCACCATTTCCCAGTTTCACAAATATCCATCGGCAACATCCCTTCCTCGGCTTGTTTTTGGACAAAGTGATACTACAACTCTATATGAGAACATGGTTAAGTATAAATTAAATGGTTAAGTATAAATTAAATATTTTCTTAAGAAAGTATTAAAGCCATGGAATTTTATGCCCTAAAAAATATTGAAAATAAAACGCAAATAAATGAGATCACAATGTGCGCATAATAGAGAGACAATAGACAAGCATCAGAGATTTAACAACATGCGGAAGTCTTTATATTATCAGAGCATAAAAGCTTGCGGGTGTTACAATATGTGCCAGAGGTAGAGGAGGATGCTCTTCGCTCGACTCACAGACTTACAGACTTACAGAAAGACACGAAGCTTCAGACAGAAGGGAAGCTTAGAACCTAAGACTGACTAACTCACAACTCACAAATTCGGGAATGAAAAATGAATGAGCTCTCACCCTTCCTTTATACAAATCCGGGAGGGAAGAGTCATCATGAAGCTAAGACCCGAATAGACAAGTGGTCCTACATGTCTTCCACTCAATCTTTCTTTTAGGATTCGGCAGATGTATTCACGCAAGAATCTCTGACCCAATCATTATTTTAATATTAAATCCACCGAAAGAAGATTTAAACAGTAGATCTGACAAGGGAGTCGTGCAAGATTCCTCGGCCAGAGTACCATGTCACATGATAAACAGTAGATCTGACAAGGTTGTCATGTAAGATTCCCCGACCAGAGTACAAACATATATGACATAAAAGAGGACAACATGTGATAAACAGTAGAGCATCTTGGAAATGTGGGTCAAACCTCACCAAAAGTCGGAGAAGTGCTCCGAGTTTCCAAGATTCTCTTTTATTGACAAGACCACACTATACACAGTGGAGTTTAATGACGGCAACACACGGAACCCGAATGACACCACTGTCGACCATTTAGACATGAATTATTACATTGTGTAGTTTTAAGGTACAAACCCACAAAACCTTCATTCTAATGGATGATCATGGAAATGTCAGAAATTATGGGTCCCAATGCTCGATATAAATTTCCATGTATAATTTTGGATCTTTATTACTTTCTTCTTTTTGATGAAGAATGAATTTTGTACAGATTACCCAAGGATGTATTTCTGTTACAAACAACATTTTGTATTCTTCTTCTGAGTATAGATCCTTTAGGGTATCCAATCTTCGATTTGGAAAAAGGAACATTTTTGCAGTATCAGATACTCAGGGATGAATATTTACTGGATTTATCCCAAATTTATTCCACCATTCCATAATCCATTCTGGTTCAGGCTCAAGGACAAAATCAACTGCAAATTTAATCATACAGTAATAGTATTTGTATCTGTCTGTCCAGAGACAAACATTAAACCACATTGATTTGTACTGATGATAGGTTATGTTAAATAATTTTTCATCTGGATCTCTGTTTGGCCAATCTTGAATGGTTCTCATTCGATTAATCTGGAAGAAATGATATGCAGGAATTTCTTCCCATCTTTGAGTTTGATGATCAAACCACTGTCTATTTGCAGACCTAAGTCTACTTAAATCTCCCACTTCAATTAACTTTGCCCTGGATGTAGAAGTTGTAGACTGATGCATTCTTCCAAGTATATGTTCTGGGGGAAGTACATTTATACTGGTATTTCTTGAAAATCCAGGCAATCCCAACTCAACTTCATTTGAAGCCCTAAATTACCATTCTGGTATCCAATTTCTTTCAAATACTTCCCAGGGAGTATTATCATCCAGATAATGAGTAACTGGAACATTTCTCTGATCATCAAAAACTTATACTATTACCAAACGTTTCTTGCAGTAAGCAAGCTGCATATGATGTTCAGAAATAAATGGTAACTCTATCCTTTTGGAAGGACTTCCATTTATGCTAGGCATGGTAATAAAGAATCCATTTTTTACATCTGTACATATACAAGAACCATGAGGTTCTACTGCTGATAAAAAAGGTGTACCAAGGATACAATCAACTGGTAAATCAGAAATTTGGAATTTCATTCCTAATTCATAATCTTCAAGGATCAGGATGCCTTTAGGAATTTCAAATTTGAAAGAAGTATTTACATTTCCTAGTCCTGTAGTTGATCCAAAACTAGGAAGCCAGTATTTTGCAGGGATAAGATCCTTATGCAGCAGGTTTAAATCTGATCTAGTGTCTATTAGTGCAGTTAATGAAAAAAATTCTTGATTAATTTCTAACTAGATCTTTATATAGTACTTCTGGTATTTGATAGGCAGAATCTTCATACATGTCATTCCTTGCATTTCTGATGTAGTCTCTTCTAATGGTGGAGGAATAGAATCCAACCTTTCTTTAATCTGTTTGATTTCTTGTCTGGCCCATGAATCAACTTTAAAATTGGTCTCAACATCTAATCTGTTGATTGTTTCTTTTAACTCACAGACTTCCTTTTTAAGAAGTATAACTTCTTTAGCTAGTTCTATAATAGAGACTTATGCAGTTTTGGTTCTCTGTTGAACTTGATATATGTTTTGGTATTTTTATCAAAGGAAGCATCCAAGAACAAGGGTTGTCTGATAGGGATCTCAGAGAATTTTCCCTTTTGTTCTTTTTTGACAGTCTTAATAAAAGTTTCAAGAAGGGAATTTTTCATGTCACCTTCTGGAAGACCTTTGATTTGGGCAAGAATTTGTGCTTCTTGATCTCCTGTGTCTCGGAACATACAAACTTTTAATTTTTCTTGAATTTTAGGTTCTAATTTAGAACCAGAACTGTCACTGTTACTTTCACAAGTGTAAAAATTAGGATTGCTGCAACTACAGTGTTGGTTCATCAGAATTTCATTTTCTGAGGAATATTCAAACTCTGATGTGGTGCTGGAAGAACAACATCCTTTTTGAAGAAGATGAACTTCTTCTTTTGGTTTATTAAAAGGATTATGGGGGCATGAATTGGTATCATGATTGTTTGCCCCACACCTATTGCAGTGAATCTTTAGAATCAACTGCCTCCTTTCCTGAGCTTCTTTTGATTTTTGTTCAGAAAATTTTCCTTTTGTTTTTCTGGAGGCTTCATTTTCTGGATAGTCATGAGCATAATGGCCCTGCTTTCCACAAATCCAAAAGGTTACTCTCTGTTTTGCTTCATGAGTATGAGATTTGAGCCTAATATATTTTGGCTCATAATAATGGCTTTTAGGAACATATCTTGTACCTAGCTTTATATTTTCTTCCTTTTTCTCCCTTGAAGTCTTTAGGCTTTTTTCTTCTCTTTCTTGCTGGATTAGAGAGATATAATCCATATTGTTCACAGATTTATTTTTGATCAGGGAGATAAGAAGACTTTGACACATAGTCCTACCAATGTTTTGGTTATTAAGGAATATATTATTCCCCAATTATACAATTCATAAGGAAGTTTGAAAACTTCCTCCATCTTTAGATATTCCACAAACTTACTTGGAAGAGCTGCCAAATAAACTTTTTTCCATAACAAGTTTTTACTTTCTTTCACTTCAAAGATTCTCTGTGTCCATTCTTTATGAAATTGTTCATATTCAGACATCTTTCTACATTTTATATTCATAAGAACGATTTCATGTTTATCAACAATTTCATTCTCTGTTCCACACTAGTGCTCAAGTATCAAAGTAGTGAGAGCACCAATCATATTGTTTACTGGGGTCCCATTTGTATGATATACCACATATCCTTCTTCATATTTTAAAATTTATGCTTCCATCTTTGAAATCATTAAAGGAGAAGAAATAACTTCCCACCATTTATTGAGGGTACCAGTAAAACATTGAATGATAGTTTTGCATGATTCAATTTCTGTTTTCCCCTTCATACACATTATTTTGTATGAAACATACATCCTATCAATCATTTGTCTGATCTGTGCAATAGACAAATTGTCAATATTCCATTCTTGGAACCAATCATCAGAAAATATTTGAGTTTCTGGAAGTCTTCCTTTTCCAACTAGATCAGGAGCAGATGGTCTGGAAGAATGATGTGGAAGGTCTTCATAGGTTGGGTTTTTGATGGTAACCAGAGAATGATGATCTTTAGAGGGGTTTGAAGAATATTCAGGTGGAAAATGCAAAGGAAATCTTTTTACAATTTCTATCTCAGAGGGTTTATGTACAGGAGATAGAATAGAAATATGAGGACTAGGAAGGATAAAGGAAGCAGGAATAGGTTTGTCAGGTTGACTCGTTCTGCCCTTTATTTTTGTTAAGGTTCTCCCCATATGTGAACAGGAAGTTCCTAATCCTTCCATAATTTCTTCATGGTTTCTGCTGGACTCTTTGGCCTTATACTCAATTTCTAATAAAGTAGAATCCATTTTATCTTTCACATCAATGACCATTTGTAAAGTTGCTCAAACGAACAACTTTGTCAGGGGCCTCCTTTGTTAGATAATGAAGCTTGACTCTTGATCTCTTGTCTCATGCACAATCTCCCTTCACCATCCGGTCTTCTGGTTTCTGCTACTTCCATCAGAACCAATATCATCGGGTTAACTGCTTTACTCTGCTTAGCATTTTGAACCACACCACCCAAAGTCCATTGGTGCTTTTGCAGCTCTATTTGAATCCTATAACTGGTTTTCGTCGAACTTTCACAGCTACAACTTCCCTTTAGCGGCCTCCTTGCCTTAGCGAGACTTACTACCACTGATCCACCGACGCCTTACACCATACTACCAGCAACCTTACTAGCTGGGTGAGCAAACTATGCCTTAGCAGTACCAAGGAACAACGGATGAAAATACAGGCAAATAAATGAAGTTACAATGTGCACATAATATAGAGACAATAGACAAACATGAGAGATATAATAACATGCGTAAGACTTTGTATTATCAGAGCATAAAATATTTCGGGTATTACAATATGTTCCAAAGGCACTGATAACAGACTCAGAGCAGGATGCTCTTCGCTCGACCTACAGACTGTACACTCAGAAAGAGACAAAGCTTCAGACAGAAGGGAAGCTTAGAAACTAAGACTGACTAACTCAGAACTCACAAAATCGGGAATTCGAGAATGAAGATAATGATCTCTCCTCCTTCTTTTATAGGAATTTCGGGAGGAAGAGTCATCATGAAGCCAAGACCCAAATAGACTAGTGGCCCACTATGTCTGCCACCTAATCTTACTTTTAGGATTCGACAAATGTATTCACACAGGAATCTCTGACCAAATCATTATTTTAATAATAAATCCACCGAAAGCATATTTAAACAGTAGATCTGACGAGGGAGTCGTGCAAGATTCCTCGGCCAGAGTACCATGTCACATGATAAACAGTAGACCTGACGGGGTTGTCATGTAAGATTCCCCGACCAGAGGACAATCATACCTATTTTCATGTCACCTTCTGGAAGACCTTTGATTTGGGCAAGCATTTGTGCTTCTTGATCTCCTATGTCTTGGAACATACAGACTTTTAATTTTTCTTGAATTTCAGGTTCTGATTCAGAACCAGAACTGTCACTGTTACTTTCACAAGTGCAAAAATTTGGATTGTTGCAACTACAGTGTTGGTTCATCAGAATTTCATTTTCTGAGGAATATTCAAACTCTGATGTGCTGCTAGAAGAACAACATCCTTTTTGAAGAAGATGAACTTCTTCTTTTGGTTTATTAAAAGGATTATGGGGGCATGAATTGGTATCATGATTTTTTGCCCCACACCTGTTGCAGTGAATCTTTAGAATCAACTTCCTCCTTTCCTCAGCTTCTTTTGCTTTTTGTTCAGAAAATTTTCCTTTTGTTTTTCTGGAGGCTTCATTTTCTGGACAGTCATGAGCATAATGGCCCTGTTTTCCACAAATCCAACAGATTACTCTTTGTAGCTCTTTTATTTTTTCAATCTTTATGATATTTTGGATTGTAATGAAGTATCCTGGATTTTCTGGAGTCACCATGGTTGAACCATGGGGAGAAACTGTTGTAAGGAAGGGAGTGCCAAGGATACAATCAACAGGGATATCTGCTAATAAGAATTTCATTTTAAGACAGAAATCTTGGAAACAGAGAACTGCTTCTGGAACCTGGAATGAAATATCATTTGGGATGTTTCCTAATCCCACAACCATAGCCTGAGTTTTTTCCCATAAAGATACAGGGATAACATGCTTATTTAGCACATTCAAATCTGATCTAGTATCAATTAAGATCTTCAATTTAAAATGCAGGTCTTGAATTTTTAGTTCAATCAAGACATGATATTTTTGATGTTTGACTTGAAGACTTTCATCCTTTTCTTCCTTTTTCTATTCTGGATTATTTGCCATGGATTTCTTGATCCTACTAATTTCTCTTCCTAAATCAGAAATAGAAAGAGTGTTGACTGGATAGAAGATGGGATTAGCTTTATGAGGAATTAATTTCCAGGAATTCCCTTTTTTGAGAATAGTTGTTCTTCTCCACTCATAGAAAGATATATACATCTTTTCTTTTTCCATAAAGTTCTTCCAGTCTTGAGCTAATTTAATCTTTTCTTCATTTGGAGTTCTCTTGGCAAATACTCTTTCTTCTGGATGAGTATACAGATCCCAAATCAACATTTCTTTCATCCATTCTGGTTTTATGAATTCTTTTTGACATCCTTTAAAAAGAGTCAAGATGCCTTCAGGAATTTCAAATTGAAAAGAAGTATTTACATTTCCTAGTCCTGTAGCTGATCCAAAACTAGGAAGCTAGTATTTTGCAGGGATAAGATTTTTATGCAGCAGGTTTAAATCTGATCCAGTGTCTATTAGTGCAGTCAATGTAAAAATCTCTTGATTAATTTCTAACTGGATCTTTATATAATACTTCTGGTATTTGATAGGCATAATCTTCATGCCTGTCATTCCCTGCATTTCTGTTGTAGTCTGTTCTAGGAGCACAGTCACAAAAGGGGCATCTTCTAATGGTGGAGGAATAGAATCCATCCTTTCTTTAATCTATTTGATTTCTTGTCTGGCCCATGAATCAATCTTATAACTGCATTCAACATCGAGCCTGTTGACTATTTCTTTTAGCTCACAGACTTCCTTTCTAAGAAGTATAACTTCTTTAGCCAGTTCTGTAATAGAGATATTATGCAGTTTTGGTTCTTTGTTGAACTTGATACATGTTTTGGTATTTTTATCAAAGGAAGCATCTAAGAACAAAGGCTGTTTGATAGGGATCTCAAAGAATTTTCCCTTTTGTTCTTTTTTGACAGTCTTAATAAAAGTTTCAAGGAGGGAATTTTTCATGTCACTTTCTGGAAGGATTTTTATTTGGGAAAGCATTTGTGCCTCCTAATCTCATGTGTCTTGATACATACAAACTTTTATTTTTTCTTGAATTTCAGGTTCTGAATCAAAATCAGAACTGTTACTGCTACTTTCACAAGTGCAAAAATTTGGATTGTTGCAACTACAATGTTGATTTATCAGGATTTCGTTTTCTGAGGAATATTCAAATTCTAATGTAGTATTAGAAGAACATCATCCCTTTTGAAGAAGATGAACTTCTTATTTTATTTTAAAAGGATTATGGGGGAATGAACTTGTATCATGATTATTTGCCCCACACCTGTTGCAGTGAAGCTTTAGAATCAATTGCCTCCTTTCCTGAGCTTCTTTTGCTTTTTGTTCAGAAAATTTTCCTTTTGTTTTTCTGGAGGCTTCATTTTCTGGACAGTCATGAGCATAATGGCCCTACTTTCCACAAATCCAGCAGGTTACTCTCAACAAGTTTTTCTCTAGATGCAATAGTGATTGGTTGATGAATTCTACGAAGTATGTGATGTGGAGGAAGTACATTTATATGAGTATTTCTTGAAAACCCTGGTAGGCCTAATTCTACCTTTTCTGAATGCCTGAGCTGCCATGACAGTATCCAATGTTCTTTGAAAACTTCCCAGGGAGTATTATCATCCAGATAATGAGTAACAGGAAGATTTCTTTGGTCATCAAAAACTTCAATTGTTACCAAACTTTTCTAACAATAGGCAAGCTGCATATGATGTTCAGAAATAAATGGTAATTTAATCCTTTTGGAAGGATCTCCATTTATACTGGGCATGGTGATAAAAAATCCATTCTTTCCATCTGGACATATACAAGAACCATGAGGTTCTACTGCTGATAGAAAGGGTGTACCAAGAATACAATCAACCGGTAGATCAGAAATTTGAAATTTCATTCCCAAAGCATAATTTTCAAGGATCAAGATGCCTTTAGGAATTTCAAATTGAAAAGAGGTATTTACATTTACTAGTCCTGTAGCTGATCCAAAACTAGGAAGCCAGTATTTTACAGGGATAAGATTTTTATGTAGCAGGTTTAAATCTGATCCAGTGTCTATTAGTGCAGTCAATGAAAAAATCTCTTGATTAATTTCTAACTGGATCTTTATATAATACTTCTGGTATTTGATAGGCAGAATCTTCATGCCTGTCATTCCCTGCATTTCTGTTGTAGTCTGTTCTAGGAGCACAGTCTCAAAAGGGGCATCTTCCAATGGTGGAGGAATAGAATCCAACCTTTCTTTAATCTGCTTGATTTCTTGTCTGGCCCATGAATCAATCTTATAACTACATTCACCATCGAGCCTGTTGATTGTTTCTTTTAGCTCACAGACTTCCTTTCTAAGAAGTATAACTTTTTTAGCTAGTTCTGTAACAGAGATATTATGCAGTTTTGGTTCTCTGTTGAACTTGATATATGTTTTGGTATTTTTATCAAAGGAAGCATCTAAGAACAAAGGTTGTCTGATAGGGATCTCGGAGAATTTTCCCTTTTGTTCTTTTCTGACAGTCTTAATAAAAGTTTCAAGGAGGGAATTTTTCATGTCACTTTCTGGAAGGATTTTTATTTGGGCAAGCATTTGTGCCTCCTGATCCCCTATGTCTTGATACATACTGACTTTTATTTTTTCTTGAATTTCAGGTTCTGAATCAGAATCATAACTGTTACTGTTACTTTCACAAGTGCAAAAATTTGGATTGCTGCAACTACAATGTTGATTCATCAGGATTTTGTTTTCTGAGGAATATTCAAATTCTAATGTACTATTAGAAGAACGTCATCCCTTTTGAAGAAGATGAACTTCTTCTTTTATTTTAAAAGGATTATGGGGGCATGAATTTATATCATGATTATTTTCCCCACACCTGTTGCAGTGAAGCTTTAGAATCAATTGCCTCCTTTCCTGAGCCTCTTTTGCTTTTTGTTCTGAGAACTTGCCTTTTGTTTTTCTGGAGGCTTCATTTTCTAGGCAGTCATGGGCATAATGGCCCTATTTTCCACAGATCCAGCAAGTTACTCTTTTTTTTGCTTCATGAGTGTGAGATTTGAGCCTAATATCTTTTAGCTCATAATAATGTCTTTTAGGGACATACTTGTACCTAGCTTTATATTTTCTCCCTTTTTCTCCCCTGAAGTCTTTAGGCTTTTTTCTTCACTTTCTTGTTGGATTAGAGAGATATAATCCATATTGTTCACAGATTGATTTTTGATCAGGGAGATAAGAAGACTTTGACACAGAATTTTGTATTTTCATGCTGGTACATAGCCCTACCAATGTTTTGGTTATTAAGGAATATATTTCTCCCCAAGTATACAATTCATAAGGAAGTTTGAAGACTTCCTCCATCTTTAGGTCTTCTACAAACTTACTTGGAAGAGCTGCCAAATAAGCTTGTTTCCATAACAAGTTTTTACTTTATTTGACTTCAAAGATTCTCTGTGTCCATTCTTTATGAAATTGTTCATATTCAGACATCTTTCTACATTTCATATTCATAAATACAATTTCATGTTTATCAGCAATTTCATTCTCTGTTCCACACCAATGCTCAAGTATCAAAGTAGTAAGAGCACCAATCATATTATTCACTGGAGTTCCATTAGTGTGGTATACAATATATCCTTCTTCATCCTTTAAAACTTTTGCTTCCATTTTTGAAATCATAATCTGGGTCTGTTTAAACAAAAATATTGTTGATTGTTACCTTCAGTATTTCTTATGTTCCAGATTAATGTTATATCATGGAAAAGTTCTGTTAAGGCATACTGTGCTCGGGATGCCCTTTCATTGCTCTGAGTGGTTAAGGGAGCCAAAATATTTGATATTCTTCATCCCCTTACTTCAGGAACCAGACTGGAGTATGAAACCTCTGTTGCTTGAGATAGAAGTTATGTACTTCTTAATTCCGACTGGGGTATCCATTCTTCTGTATAAGATCTCCAATTTAGAGTATCAGGAATATTTATTACCTACTCTTCTTCATTTCTAATCTATACAAAGATTAATAAGTAGGAATTTTGTAAATGTTCTCTACTTAAGAAATCTTGAATGGAATTATTGGCCCCTTTAATATGTTCTATTGAAAAATCAAAATTGCTGAAAAGGGCATGCCATCTTGCAAATTTAGAATCTTCAGGATTTTTTAGTTCCTTGTTTAAAACCTTATTCATTGCTGCAGCATCAGTCCTAAGAAGAAATCTTTTGTAAATCAAATAGATTTCAAATTTATGTATGGCATTTAGAGCAGCTTTAATTTCTTTATCTAATGCAGAATAATTTTTCTTTGTTGCTTGCCATAAACCAGAGTCAAATTGAATAACTTCTTCCTTACCCTTGTCTTTGACTTGTTTTAAAACTGCCCCCTAGCCAATATTACTGGAATCAGTTTCTACTATCTTTGGGAGATTATCATCAAGGATATGTAGGATGGGAAGATTCTTTGTCCTGGCTTTGATATTTCTTATAGCTTGAATATGTGCCTCTGTCCAGGGACTTGGTTCTTTTTTCAATCTGTCATTTAGGAGTCTTCTATCTTGTGCACAGTCTTTATAAAAATGGATTATATAATTTAGACTTCCTAAGAACCTTTGCAGCTGTGTCTTATCAATAATATTCTCTGGAAATTTATCTGCAAATTCAACAACATGAGTTTGCAGAGTGATTTGACCATTGTCAATAGTATGACCAAGAAATTTGATTTGTGTCTGGAAAAGTTCAATCTTTTTCTTGGATAATACTAGCCCAGCTTACTTGAGGACTTGCAAAAGCTTCTTCAGATGTTTAAAATGTTTATCTATGGATGAAGAGAAAACCAAAATGTCATCAATATATACAATGAGCCAATCAAAATATGGCTTTAAAGTATCATCCATCACCCTTTGAAATTTTGCAGGAGCATTATTTAGCCCAAAAGGCATCACATTCCATTCATAATGCCCATCAGGGACATTAAAAGTAGTTTTAAATTTGTCCTTTTCATGAATGGCTACTTGCGAGAATCCTGATTTCAAATCAAATTTTGAAAAAATCTTTGCACCTGCAATTCTGGTAATAAGGTTGCTTTTATTTGGAATGGGATAAGTATCATCTGCTAATACTTTATTGAGGTGTTTATAGTTGAATACTAATCTAGGAACTCCTCTGATTTGTTCTGAATGTTTATTTACATAAAACCCATAACAGTTCCAAGGACTAGTAGATTTTCTGATTAGTTCCTTTTTGAGTAAACCCTCAATTTCATCTGCACAAAGCTTTTGGTATTCATCATTCATTGGTATAGCTCTGCTTTTATAAGGCTTTCCCTGATAGTCTTCTCTTTAAGGAAGGAAGACTTCATGCTTTTTCTGCTTCCAAAAGGCAGTAGGATTTTCTGAGCAAATTGAATTTATAAATTGTTCTTTTAAGAAGAAGATCTTTTCCTGGATGTTTATTTGTTTCAATTGATCTTGAATTCTTATTTTTGTCTGGAAGGCCTTCAACTCTTTTATATTTTCAACCTTTCTAAGATTAAGCTGAACAACATCTGAAATCTTAGGAGTAGATACAAATGGGAGTTTAATTATTTTACTACCCTGGATTGTAATGAAGTATACTGGATTTTCTGGAGTCACCATGGTTGAACCATGGGGAGAAACTGCTGCAAGGAAGGGAGTGCCAAGGATACAAGCAACAGGGATATCTGCTAATAAGAATTTCATTTTAAGACATAAATCTTGGAAACAAAGAACTGCTTCTGGAACCTGGAATGAAATATCATTTGGAATGTTTCCTAATCCCACAACCATAGCCTGAGTTTTTTCCCATAAAGATACAGGGATAACATGCTTATTTAGCATATTCAAATCTGATCCAGTATCAATTAAGGTCTTCAATTTAAAATGCAGGTCTTGAAATTTTAGTTCAATCAAGACATGATATTTTTTATGTTTGACTTGAAGACTTTCATCCTTTCCTTCTTTCTTTTGTTCTGGAGTATTTGCCATGGATTTCTTGATCCTACTGATTTCTCTTCCTAGATCAGAAATAGAAAGAGTGTTGACTGGATAGAAGATGGGATTAGCTTTCTGAGGAATTAATTTCCAGGAATTCTCTTTTTTGAGAATAGTTGTTCTTCTCCACTCATAGAAAGATATATACTTATTTTTTTTTCCATAAAGTTCTTCCAGTCTTGAGCTAATTTAATCTTTTCTTCATTTGAAGTTCTCTTGGAAAATTCTCTTGCTTCTGGATGAGTATACAGATCCCAATTCAGCATTTCTTTCATCCATTCTAGTTTTATGAATTCTTTTTGATATCCTTTAAAAAGAGTCAAATTGTTTTTTATTTCTGGAACATATGGTCTTGTTGTATCCTCAGGGATGTAGGATTCTTTTCTGGATTTTATTTTTTCATCTAGATTATCTTGGATAACCAATACATGGGAATCATGAGGAAAGGGAATGTCAGAACATTGGGGATGTGGACATTGGTCTTTAGCAGTAGAACTTGGTGGAGGAATATTCATTCTGGGATTGTGATTGACATGCTCAAAATGTATTCTGTCATTTTCTTCAAAATTGGTAAGAGTAGACAGAGTAATTATTTCTCCACAGTCAAAACATTTTACTTCAAAGGGACTTTTGCCCATTTTTCGTGCTAAGGCTTGTAAAGAAGGATGTAGGAAAAATGATGTTGAGGAGGAAGGAATTTTACAAGAAGAAGACTTAGAAAGATATCTTTGGGGAAAAGAAATGACTTGAGCGTCTGATGTCTCCTTGATTTGGGCAGAAGTAATAGATTTTTGTACAGGAGGCTTTGGTATATCAATAACCCAATCAGTGGGAAAAGAGAGGTTTTCCCATTTTATAGTACAATGTTCCATTTTTTGATTTAAAGAGTCGGTTATGACCAGAGTCTTTGACTAAGAGTCTTTGCTAGGGGTATGTAGGACGACTGGAAACATAGTATTTGTATGCCTAAAGCATCCCCTGGCTTGGACAACTATATTTGTTCGAGTAGATCTTATATCGAACCCAGTTGTCTGAATCTGTAGTTTAAGGATATCTGCAAGGTTTTCATCAAAAGTATATACAAATAAATTTGGATAATAGTCAAAATAGACTGGTCCATTGGATAAAGGAGCAACAATTCCTCCAATCAGAGAATTGGTAAACTTGTTATGAGTTAGATCCCTGACTGTGCAAAGTACATAGGCATCTATCCCTTTGTTGACTAATGCATTTATCCCGATTCTGATACATCCAAAATGCAGAAAGTTTGTGCCATGTTTTTTGGCTTCCTTTTGAATTTCTTTTGGATTTATAAGAGAAATTGTTTGAGTGACATCACTATTCTGTTGTATAGTACTTATAGATTCTTTGACAAAGAATCTGGTTATGGCTTTGAGATGGAACATATTTAGGTCTTGATAGACTTTACTTGGGGATATTGCAGGAAATTTCCAAGCTGTTTGTGGATTTGTTTCGACTTCTTCTATATCAGCATGATTTATGCTTTGACTTCTATTTAAAGAAAACATTGATTCAAGGTTATTTACAAAGTCATATCCAGAGGTACTGGTTTCTTCAACATTTTTGACATCTCTAAAAGATACTGACCTGGAATCCATTTTAGTAGATATTACTATTTCAGCACAAAAAAGCAGGGCGTTTAGTCTTATGTCTTCTCGAAAGAAGATTAGACAGGATCCTGGCCGACTGCTCAGGGAGAAACTAGCAAATCTTTCAGAAGGTCAGAGTAGTGGAAATTGTGCCTTTAAACAGCCCGATACTATTGATACGGCCATTTCATTCTCTGTTCCACGCCAGTGATCAAGTATCAAAGTAGTGGGAGCACCAATCATATTGTTTACTGGGGTCCCATTTGTATGATATACCACATCTCCTTCTTCATCTTTTAAAATTTCTTCAGACCTGAAATCTTTCCATTCTTTTGACAACCTAAGTTTTTCAGAGTTTGAAGTGGCTGTGTTAAATTCTTTAGTCTCAGGATTTGTAAACAAATCCTAGTTCAAAATTCTTTTAATCCATTCATCAGGAATGGATCCTTTCTGGCATCCTTTCATAATTGTATGAAATTTATAAATTTCATCTATACAATGTTTTTGAATATCATTGGGTAAAGAATTTGTAAATATACAGTCTGGAATGAATGTGTCACATTGTTCTGTATATCCTAACCCATACTTAGGAGTACCAGGTGGTCTCATGCCTTTATAAATGTCTTTGATTCTAGGATCTAATGATTCTATTGAAGGCATGTAATGAATCATAAAACAGAAAGAGTTGTCTGAAGTAGATGCAGAAAAATCTATAGTATTATATACAGATTGGACATTTGCAGAAGAATCCATCATAGTAGATATTACTATTTATGCACAGAAAAGCAAGGCGTTTAGTATTATGTCTTCCCAAAAGAAGATTAGACAGGCTCCTGGCCGACTGCTCAGGCAGAAACTAGCAAACCTTTCAGGAGGTCGCAGTAGTGGAAACTGTGCCTTTAAACAGTTTGAGACTACTGATACGGCCTCAGATGTGTCGCAAGAGTGGAACTGTGCCTTTAAACAACCCGAGACTCTTGATACGGCACTGGCTTCTTTTAGGACCACACAAATACTTTATACAAAAATTTTATACAGAAAACACAGAGTGAATAGCTTTATCATATCTAAGAGAGTCTGATATCATACCCAAGTTGATATCTAAGAGAGACTCTACACTCAGAAATACACGAAGCTTCAGACAGAAGGGAAGCTTAAAACCTAATACTAACTATCACACAACTCACAAATTCGGGAATGAAGATAATGACCTCTCCTCCTTTTATAGGAATTTCGGGAGGAAGAGTCATCATGAAGCCAAGACCTAAATAGACTAGTGGCCCACTATGTCTGCCACCTAATCTTACTTTTAGGATTCGACAGATGTATTCACGCAGGAATCTCTGACCAAATCATTATTTTAATAATAAATCCACAGAAAGTAGATTTAAACAGTAGATCTGACGAGGGAGTCGTGAAAGATTCCTCGGCCTGATTACCATGTCACATGATAAACAATAGACCTGACGGGGTTGTCATGTAAGATTCCCCAACCAGAGGACAATCAAAACTACCAAATCACATGCTAAACAGTAGAGCATCTTGAAAATGTTGGTCAATCCGCAACAAAAGTCGGAGAAGTGCTCCGAGTTTCCAAGATTCTCATTATTGAAATGACAACACTATGTACAAAGTGGAGTTTAATGACAGCAACCCACGAAACCCAAATGGCACCACTGTCGGCCATTTAGACATGAATTATTACATGGTGGAGTTTTAAGGTACCAACCCACGGAAACCTTTATTCTAATGGATGATCATGGAAATGTCGAAAGTTATATGGGTCCCAATGCTGAGTATATACTTCCCGAACCAATTCAGGATCATTATTACTTTATGGATCTTGGTGGAGTAAGAACTTGGTTCGTATAATCCATGGGCGTTTTTCCCCAATAAACATCATCTTGTATTCTTCTTTAGAAAATAAGTCGAAAATAGTATCAAGTCTTCTGTTATGAAATAGGATCATTCTTCCGACTTCTGTCACATCTGGATTGATACTAACTGGATTTAATCCAAACTGATTCCACCATTCTAACAACCAATCAGGTTCAGGCCAATCCCTGAAGGAATGAGAAAATCTTACCATGCAATAATAATACTTATACCTGTCTGTCCACAGACAAATATTAAACCACATAGTTTTATACTGATAGTAATCCACATCGTATATCTTTTCATTTGGATTTTGATTTGGCCATTCTGGAATAGTTCTCATTCTATTTATTTGGAAGAAATGATATGCAGGAGTTTCTTCCCATATTCGGGTTTGATGATCATACCATTGTTTATTGACAGATCTCAGTCTACTCAGGTCCCCCATTTCAACAAGTTTTTCTCTAGATGCAATAGTGACTGGTTGATGAATTCTAGAAGGTATGTGTTGTGGAGGAAGTACATTTATATGAGTATTTCTTGAAAACCCTGGTAGGCCTAATTCTACCTTTTCTGAATGCCTGAGCTTCCATGACGGTATCCAATGTTCTTTGAAAACTTCCCAGGGAGTATTATCATCCAGATAATTAGTAACAAGAGCATTTCTTTGGTCATGATATCAGACTCTCTTAGATATGATAAAGCTATTCGCTCCATGTTTTCTGTATAAAATTTTTGTATAAAGTCTTTGTCTGGTCCTAAGAGAATCCAGTGTCGTATCAAGACTCTCGGGCTGTTTAAAGGCATAGTTCCACTCTTGCGACACATATGAGGCCGTATCAGTAGTCTCGAGCTATTTAAAGGCACAGTTTCCACTACTACGACCTCCTGAAAAGATTTGCTAGTTTCTGCTTGAGCAGTCGACCAGGAGCCTGTCTAATCTTCTTTCAAGAAGACATAAGACTAAAAGCCCTTCTTTTCTGTGCAGAAATAGTATTATCTACTAAAATGGATTCTAGTTCAGTATCCTTTAGAGATGTCAAAAATGTTGAAGAAACTAGTACCTTTGGATTTGACTCTGTAAATAACCTTGAGTCAATGTTTTCTTTAAATAGAAGTCAAAGCATAAATCATGTTGATATAGAAGAAGTCGAAACAAATCCGCAAAACAACTTGGAAATTACCTGCAATATCCCCAAGTAAAGTCTATCAAGACCTAAATATGTTCCATCTCAAAGACATAACTCGAGTCTTTGTCAAAGAATCTATAAGTACTATACAGCAGAATAGTGATATCACTCAAACAATTTCTCTTATAAATCCAAAAGAAATTCAAAAGGAAGCCAAAAAACATGGCACAAACTTTCTGCATTTTGGATGTATCAGAATTGGGATAAATGCATTAGTCCACAAAGGGATAGATGCCTATGTACTTTGCACAGTCAGGGATCTAACTCATAACATGTTTACTGATTCTCTGATAGGAGTAATTGTTGCTCCTTTATCCAACGGACCAGTCTATTTTGACTGTTATCCAAATTTCTCTATATATACTTTCGATGAAAATATTGCAGATATCCTTAAATTACAGATTCGGACAACTGGGTTCGATATGAGATCTACTCGAACAAATATAGTTGTCCAAGCCAGGGGATTCTTTAGGCATACAAATACTATGTTTCCAGTCGTCCTACATACCCCTAGCAAAGAATCTCAGTCAGGCACTTTGGTCATAACCGATTCTTTAAATAAAAAAATGGAACATTGTACTATAAAATGGGAAAACCTTTCTTTTCCCACTGATTGGGTTATTGATATACCAAATCCTCCTATACAAAAATCTATTACTTCTTCCCAAATCAAGGAGACATCAGATGCTGCAGTCATTTATTTTCCCCAAAGATCTCTTTCTAAATCTTCTTCTTGTAAAATTCCTTCCTCCTCATTTTGCCTACATCCTTATTTACAAGCCTTAGCATGACAAATGGGCAAAAGTCCCTTTGCAGTAAAATGTTTTGACTGTGGAGAAATAATTACTCTGTCTACTCTTACCATATTTGAAGAAAATGATAGAGTACATTTTGAGCATGTCAATCAAAATCCCAGAACGAATATTCCTCCACCAAGTTCTACTACTAAAGACCAATGTCCACATCCCCAATGTTCTGACATTCCCTTTCCTCATGATTCCCATGTATTGGTTATCCAAGATCATCTGGATGAAAAAATAAAATCCAGAAAAGAATCCTACATCCCTGAGGATACAAGAAGACCATCTGTTCCAGAAATAAAAAAGTTTTTGACTCTTTTTAAAGGATGTCAAAAAGAATTCATAAAACCAGAATGGATGAAAGAAATGTTGAATTGGGATCTGTATACTCATCTAGAAGCAAGAGAATTTGCCAAGAGAACTCCAAATGAAGAAAAGATTAAATTAGCTCAAGACTGGAAGAACTTTATGGAAAAAGAAAAGATGTATATATCTTTCTATCAGTGGAGAAGAACATCTATTCTCAAAAAAGAGAATTCCTGGAAATTAATTCCTCAGAAAGCTAATCCCATCTGCTATCTAGTCAACACTCTTTCTATTTCTGATTTAGGAAGAGAAATCAGTAGGATCAAGAAATCCATGGAAAATACTCCAAAACAGAAAAAGGAAGAAAAGGATGAAAGTCTTCAAGTCAAACATAAAAAATATCATGTGTTGATTCAACTAAAAATTCAAGACCTGCATTTTAAATTGAAGACCTTAATTGATACTGGATCAGATTTGAATATGCTAAATAAGCATGTTATCCCTGTATCTTTATGGGGAAAAACTCAGGCTATGTTTGTGGGATTGGAAAACATCCCAAATGATATTTCATTCCAGGTTCCAGAAGGAGTTCTCTGTTTCCAAGATTTCTGTCTTAAAATGAAATTCTTATTAGCAGATATCCATGTTGCTCAAGTATCCTTGGAACTCCCTTCCTTGCAGCAGTTTCTCCCCATGGCTCAACCATGGTGACTCCAGAAAAGCCAGGATACTTCATTACAATCCAGGGTAGTAAAATAATCAAACTTCCATTTGTATCTACCCATAGGATTTCAGGTGATGTTCAGCTAAATATCAGAAAGATTGAAAAAATAAAAGAGCTGAAGGCCTTCCAAACAGAAATCAGAATCCAAGATCAATTGAAAAAGGTAGACATCCAAGAAAAGATCTTCTTATTAAAGGAAGAATTTATTAATTCAGTCTGCTCAGAAAATCCTACTGCCTTTTGGAAACAGAAAAAGCATGAAGTCTTCCTTCCTTACAGAGAATACTATTAGGGCAAGCCTTGTAAAAGCAGAGCCATACCAATGAATGTTGAATACCAAAAGCTTTGTGCAGATGAAATTGAGGGTTTGCTTAAAAATGAACTAATCAGAGAATCTACTAGTCCCTGGAACTGTTATGGGTTTTATATTAATAAACATTCAGAACAGATCAGGGGAGTTCCCATATTGGTAGTCAATTACAAACCTCTCAATAAAGTATTAGCAGATGATACATATCCCATTCCAAATAAAAGCAGTCTTGTTACCAGAATTGCAGGTGCAAAGATTTTTTCAAAGTTTGATTTGAAATCAGGATTCTAGCAAGTAGCTATAAATGAAAAAGACAAATTTAAAATTGCTTTTAATGTCCCTGCTGGACATTATGAATGGAATGTGATGCCTTTTGGGCTAAAGAATGCTCCTGCAAAATTTCAAAGGGTTATGGATGATACATTAAAGTCATATTTTGATTGGATTATCGTGTATATGTATGACATTTTGGTTTTCTCTTCAGCCATAGATCAGCATTTTAAGCATCTAAAGAAGCTTTTGCAAGTCCTCAAGCAAGATGGGCTAGTATTGTCTAAGAAAAAGATTGAACTTTAACAAACTCAGATTAAATTTCTTGGTCATACTATTGACAATGGTCAAATTACTCTGCAAACTCATGCTTTTGAATTTGCAAATAAATTTCCAGACAAGATTATTGATAAGACACGACTGCAAAGGTTCTTAGGAAGTTTAAATTATGTAAGCCATTTTTATAAAAATTGTGCACAATATAGAAAACTTCTTAATGATAGTTTGAAGAAAGAATGAAGTCCCTGGACAGAGGCACGTACTCAAGCTGTGAGAAATATCAAGGCCGGGACAAAGAATCTTCCCATCTTACATATCTCTGATGATAATCTTCCAAAGATAGTAGAAACTGATGCCAGTAATATTGGTTGGGGAGCAGTTTTAAAACAAGTCAGAGATAAGGGAAAATAAGAGGTTATCCAATTCGCCTCTGGTTTATGGAAAGCTGCAGAGAAAAATTATTCCACATTGGACAAAGAAATTAAAGTTGCTCTGAATGCCATACATAAATTTGAAATCTATCTAATTTACAAGAGATTTCTTCTCAGGACTGATGCTGCAGCAATGAATAAGGTCCTAAACAAGGAACTAGAGAATCCTGGAGATTCTAAATTTGCAAGATGGCAGGCTCTTTTCAATAATTTTGATTTTTCTATAGAGCACATTAAAGGGTCCAAAAATTCCATTCCAGATTTCTTAAGTAGAGAACATTTACAGAATTCTTACTTAGTGAATTATGTACAACTTAGAAATGAAGAAGAGCAGGTAATAAATATTCCCGATGCTCTAAGTTGGGGATCTTATACAGAAGAATGAATACCCTGGTGGGAATTAAGAAGTACAAAACTTCTATCTCAAGCAACATAGGTTTCATACTCCAATCTGGTTCCTGAAGTAAGGGGAAGAAGAATATCAAATATTTTGGCCCCCTTAACCACTCAGAGCAATGAAAGGGCATCCCAAGCATAGTATGCCTTAACAGAACTTTTCCATGATATAACATTAATATGGGACATAAGAAATACTGAAGGTAACAATCAACAATATTTTTGTTTAAACAGACCCAGATTATTTTCTCATTGGCCCGAAAGGAACCCTAATATCATCTTTCCAGAAACAAGCATAAATTATCATGAATACAGAAAGATGTGGTGGGAATATGCTCAAAAGGAGGATATGATAATTATGTTTAAATTTGGTAGCATAAATTCTGCAACTACAGGAAGACCCCCAATTTGGATTGCTGACTGGTGGAGAGACTTTGGTCTAAACAAGAGCGCCATAGACCCCTATGTTTTAGGATCTTTGGTTGATGAATTCTACCAAGTATGTGTTGTGGAGGAAGTACATTTATATGATTATTTCTTGAAAACCCTGGTAGGCCTAATTCTACCTTTTCTGAATGCCTGAGCTGCCATGACGGTATCCAATGTTCTTTGAAAACTTCCCAGGGAGTATTATCATCCAGATAATGAGTAACAGGACCATTTCTTTGGTCATCAAAAACTTCAACTGTTACCAAACTTTTCTGAGAATAGGCAAGATGCATATGATGTTCAGAAATAAATGGTAATTCAATCTTTTTGGAAGGATCTCCATTTATACTGGGCATGGTGATAAAAAATCCATTCTTTCCATCTGGACATATACAAGAACCATGAGGTTCTACTGCTGATAGAAAGGGTGTACCAAAAATACAATCAACCGGTAGATCAGAAATTTGGAATTTCATTCCCAAAGCATACTTTTCAAGGATCAAGATGCCTTCAAGAATTTCAAATTGAAAAGAAGTAGTTACATTTCCTAGTCCTGTAGTTGATCCAAAACTAGGAAGCCAGTATTTTGTAGGGATAAGATTTTTATGCAGCAGGTTTAAATCTGATCCAGTGTCTATTAGTGTAGTCAATGCAAAAATCTCTTGATTAATTTCTAACTGGATCTTTATATAATACTTCTGGTATTTGATAGGCAGAATCTTCATGCCTATCATTCCCTGCATTTTTGTTGTAGTCTGTTCTAGGAGAACAGTCTCAAAAGGGGCATCTTCCAATGGTGGAGGAATAGAATCCATCCTTTCTTTAATCTGCTTGATTTCTTGTTTGGCCCATGAATCAATCTTATAACTGCATTCAACATCGAGCCTGTTGACTGTTTCTTTTAGCTCACAGACTTCATTTCTAAGAAGTATAACTTCTTTAGCCAGTTCTGTAACAGAGATATTATGCATTTTTGGTTCTCTGTTGAACTTGATATATGTTTTGGTATTTTTATCAAAGGAAGCATCTAAGAACAAAGGTTGTCTGATAGGGATCTCAGAGAATTTCCCTTTTGTTCTTTTTTGACAGTCTTAATAAAAGTTTCAAGGAGGGAATTTTTCATGTCACTTTCTGGAAGGATTTTTATTTGGGAAAGAATGTGTGCCTCCTAATCTCCTGTGTCTTGATACATACAGAGTTTTATTTTTTCTTGAATTTCATCATCTGAATAAGAATCAGAACTGTTACTGCTACTTTCACAAGTGCAAAAATTTGGATTGCTGCAACTACAATGCTGATTCATCAGTATTTCATTTTCTGAGGAATATTCAAATTCTGATGTACTATTAGAAGAACAACATCCCTTTTGAAGAAGATGAACTTATTCTTTTATTTTAAAAGGATTATGGGGGCATGAATTTGTATCATGATTATTTTCCCTACACCTGTTGCAGTGAAGCTTTAGAATCAATTGCCTCCTTTCCTGAGCTTCTTTTGCTTTTTGTTCAGAAAATTTTCCTTTTGTTTTTCTGGAGGCTTCATTTTCTGGACAATCATGAGCATAATGGGCCTGCTTTCCACAAATCCAGCAGGTTACTCTCTGTTTTTCTTCATGAGTATGAGATTTGAGCCTAATATCTTTTGGCTCATAATAATGGCTTTTAGGAACATACTTGTACCTATCTTTATATTTTCTTCCTTTTTCTCCCCTGAAGTCTTTAGGCTTTTTTATTCTCTTTCTTGTTGGATTAGAGAGATATAATCCATATTGTTCACAGATTGTTTTTTTATCAGGGAGATAAGAAGACTTTGACACATAATTTTTTTATTTTCATGTTGGTACATAGTCCTACCAATGTTTTGGTTATTAAGGAATATATTTCTCCCCAAGTATACAATTCATAAGGAAGTTTGAAAACTTCCTCCATCTTTAGATATTCCACAAACTTACTTGGAAGAGTTGCCAAATAAACTTGTTTCCATAACAAGTTTTTGCTTTCTTTCACTTCAAAGATTCTCTATGTCCATTCTTTATGAAATTGTTCATATTCATACATCTTTCTACATTTCATATTCATAAGAACAATGTCATGTTTATCAGCAATTTCATTCTTTGTTCCACACCAGTGCTCAAGTATCAAAGTAGTGAGAGAACCAATCATATTGTTTACTGGGGTCCCATTTGTATGATATACCACATATCCTTCTTCATGTTTTAAAATTTCTGCTTCCATCTTTGAAATCATTAAAGGAGAAGAAATAACTTCCCACCATTTACTGAGGGTACCAGTAAAACATTGAATGATAGTTTTGCATGCTTCATTTTTTGTTTTACCCTTCATACACATTATTTTTTATGAATCGTACATCTTATCAATCATTTGTCTGATCTGTGCAATAGACAAATTGTCAATATTCCATTCTTGGAACCAATGATCAACAAATGTTTGAGTTTCTGGAAGTCTGCCTTTTCCAACTAGATCAGGAGCAGATGGTCTGGAAGAATGATGTGGAAGGTCTTCATAGGATGGGTTTTTGATGGTAACCAGAGAATGATGATCTTTAGAGGGGTTTGAAGAATATTCAGGTGGAGAATGCAAAGGAAATCTTTTTACAATTTCTATCTCAGAGGGTTTATGTACAAGAGATAGAATAGAAATATGAGGAATAGGAAGGATAAAGGAAGCAGGAATAGGTTTGTCAGGTTGACTCATTCTACCCTTTATTTCTGTTAAGGTTCTCCCCATATGTGAAAAGGCAGTTCCTAATCCTTCCATAATTTCTTCATGGTTTCTGCTAGACTCTTTGGCCTTATACTCAATTTCTAATAAAGTAGAATCCATTTTATCTTTCACATCAATGACCTTTTCTTGTATTTGGTCCACAGATCTAACAATGGTATTAGTAGATAATTGGAGATCCATGATTTGGTCTTTTCTTGCATAGTCATTTGTTATGAAAGTATGTGTGGCCATTCCTTTTAAAGCAGTATTAGTCCAATTTAACTGCTCTGAAACTGACTGAACTCTCTTGTCAATTCCTAATAATTTAATAGCTTCTTCTGAGAGTAATAGATGAATTGCTCTAACTTGTTTAGAATTGTCTTCTAGTACAATTCCTTTGAAAGGGGGAAAAGTGGAATTTGATTCAACAATGCTTCCATCAAGGATTTTCCACTTATGATTTGGAGAAGGAGATTCAAAGATTTCTCCTATCATTTGGACTATTGGGTTTTGTTTTAATTTCCTCCATTCAAAGAAGGAAATCCAATTATCTTCTTCAGACATGAAATCTTTCCATTCTTTTGACAACCTAAGTTTTTCAGAGTTTGAAGTGGCTGTGTTAAATTCTTTAGTCTCAGGATTTGTAAACAAAACCCAGTTCAACATTCTTTTAGTCCATTCATCAGGAATGGATCCTTTCTGGCATCCTTTCATAATTGTATGAAATTTATAAATTTCATCTATAGAAGGTTTTTGAATATCATTGGGTAAAGGATTTGTAAATCTATAGTCTGGAATGACCATGTCACATTGTTTTGTATATCCTAACCCATACTTAGGAGTACCAGGTGGTCTCATGCCTTTATAAATGTCTTTGATTCTAGGATCTAATGATTCTATTGAAGGCATGTAATGAATCATAAAACATAAAGAGTTGTCTGAAGTAGATGCAGAAGAATATACAGTATTATATACAGATCGGACATTTAAAGAAGAATCCATAATAGTAGATATTACTATTTCTACACAGAAAAGTAGGGCGTTTAGTATTATGTATTCCCGAAATAAGATTAGACAGGCTCCTGGCTGACTGCTCAGGCAGAAACTAGCAAACCTTTCAGGAGGTTGCAGTAGTGGAAATTGTGCCTTTAAATAGCCAGAGACTACTGATACGGCCTCAGATGTGTCGCAAGAGTTGAACTGGGCCTTTAAACAGCCCGAGACTCTTTATACGACACTCGATTCTTTTAGGAACACACAAATACTTTATACAAAACTTTTATACAGAAAACACGGAGCGAATAGCTTTATCATATCTAAGAGAGTTTGATATCATACCATTCGTAAACTCAGAGGGCTCCTCTGTCAGAGAATGAAGCTTGAAATATTTTCGGCTTGTCTCATGCGCAATCTCCCTTCACCATCTGGTCTTCTGGTTTATGCAACTTCTGTCAGAACCAATATCGTCGGGTTAACCGCTTTACTCTACTTAACATTTTGAACCACACCGCCCGAAGTCCATCGGTGCTTTTGCAGCTGTATTTGAAGCCTATAACTGGTTTTCGGTGAACATTCACAGCTACAACTTCCCTTTAGCGGCCTCCTTGCCTTAGCGGGACTTATTACCACTGATCCACCGACGCCTTACACCAGACTACCAGCAACCTTACTAGCTGGGTGAGCGAACTATGCCTTAGCAGTACCAAGGAACAATGGATGCAAATACAGGAAAATAAATGAAGTCACAATGTGTGCATAATAGAGAGACAATAGACAAGCATCACAGATTTAAGAACATGCGGAAGTCTTTATATTATCAGAGCATAAATACTCTCGGGTATTACAATGGATGTGCCAGATGCACAGATTACAGACTCTTGAGCAGGATGCTCTTCGCTCGACTTACAGACTTACAGACTTACAGAAAGACACGAAGCTTTAGACAAAAGGGAAGCTTAGAACCTAAGAGAAACTATCACACAACTCACAAATTCGGGAATGAAGATAATGAACTCTCCTCCTTCTTTTATAGGAATTTCAGGAGGAAGAGTCATCATGAAGCCAAGACCCGAATAGACTCGTGGCCCACTATGTCTGCCACCTAATCTTACTTTTAGGATTCGACATATGTATTAACGCAGGAATCTCTGACCAAATCATTATTTTAATAATAAATCCACCGAAAGCATATTTAAACAGTAGATCTGACGAGGGAGTCGTGCAAGATTCCTCGGCCAGAGTACCATGTCACATGATAAATAGTAGAAATTACGGGGTTGTCATGTAAGATTCCTCGACCAGAGTACAAACATATATGACAAATCACATGCTAAAGAGTAGAGCATCTTGGAAATGTGGGTCAATCCGCACCAAAAGTCGGAGAAGTGCTCCGAGTTTCCAAGATTCTCTTTTATTGACAAGACCACACTATACATAGTGGAGTTTAATGACGACAACCCACAGAACCTGAATGGCACCACTGTCGGCCATTTAGACATGATTTATTACACGGTGGAGTTTTAAGGTACAAACCCACGGAAACCTTCATTCTAGTGGATGATCATGGAAATGTCAGAAATTATATGGGTCCCAATGCTGAGTATAGATTTCTCTATATAATTTTGGATCTTCATTCCTTTCTCCTTCTTGATGAAGAATGAATTTTGTACGGATCACCCAAGGATGTATTTCTGTTACAAACAACATTTTGTATTCTTCTTCTGTGTATAGATCCTTTAGGGTATCCAATCTTCGATTTGGAAAAAGGAACATTTTTGCAGTGTCAGATACTCGGGGATGAATATTTACTGGATTTATCCCAAATTTATTCCACCATTCCATAATCCATTCTGGTTTAGGTTCAAGGACAAAAGTAACTGCAAACTTGATCATACAGTAATAATATTTATATTTGTCTGTCCAGAGACAAATATTAAACCACATTGATTTGTACTGATGATAAGTTATATTGAAAAAAAATTCTTTTGGATCTCTATTTGGCCAATCTTGAATGGTTCTCATTCGATTAATCTGGAAGAAATGATATGCAGGAGTTTCTTCCCATCTTTGAGTTTGATGATCAAACCACTGTCTATGTGCAGACCTAAATCTGCTTAAATCTCCCATTTCAATTAACTTTGCCCTGGATGTAGAAGTTGTAGACTGATGCATTCTTCCAAGTATATGTTGAGGGGGAAGTACATTTATACTGGTATTTCTTGAAAATCCAGGCAATCCCAACTCAACTTCATCTGAAGCCCTGAATTGCCATTCTGGTATCCAATTTCTTTCAAATACTTCCCAGGGAGTATTATCATCCACATAATGAGTAACTAGAACATTTCTCTGGTCATCAAAAACTTCTACTATTACCAAACTTTTCTTGCAGTAAGCAAGCTGCATATGATGTTCAGAAATAAATGGTAATTATATCCTTTTGGAAGGACTTCCATTTATGCTAGGCATGGTAATAAAGAATATGCTTTTTCCATCTGGACATATACAAGAACCATGACGTTCTACTGCTGATAAAAAAGGTGTACCAAGGATACAATCAACTGGTAAATCAGAAATTTGGAATTTCATTCCTAATGCATAATCTTCAAGGATCAGGATGCCTTTAGGAATTTCAAATTTGAAAGAAGTATTTACATTTCCTAGTCCTGTAGCTAATCCAAAACTAGGAATCCAGCATTTCGCAGGGATACGATCTTTATGCAGCAAGTTTAAATCTGATCCAGTGTCTATTAGTGCAGTTAATGAAAAATTTTCTTGATTAATTTCTAACTGGATCTTTATATAATACTTCTGGTATTTGATAGGCAGAATCTTCATACCTTTCATTCCCTGCATTTCTGCTATAGTCTGTTCTAGCAGCACAGTCTCAAAAGGGGCATCTTCTAATGGTGGAGGAATAGAATCCATCCTTTCTTTAATCTGTTTGATTTCTTGTCTGGCCCATGAATCAACTTTAAAACTGGTCTCAGCATCTAATCTGTTGATTGTTTCTTTTAACTCACAGACTTCCTTTTTAAGAAGTTATAGCTATTCGTTCTTCTTGTATGGCCCATGAATCAATCTTATAACTACATTCAACATCGAGCCCGTTGACTGTTTCTTTTAGCTCACAGACTTCCTTTCTAAGAAGTATAACTTCTTTAGCCAGTTCTGTAACAGAGATATTATGCAGTTTTGGTTCTCTGTTGAACTTGATATATGTTTTGGTATTTTCATCAAAGGAAGCATCTAAGAACAAAGGTTGTCTGATAGGGATCTCAGAGAATAAAATGATAGAGTACATTTTGAGCATGTCAATCACAATCCCAAAACGAATATTCCTCCACCAAGTTCTACTGCTAAAGACCAATGTCCACATCCCCAATGTTCTGACATTCCCTTTCCTCATGATTCCCATGTATTGGTTATCCAAGATAATCTTGATGAAAAAATAAAATCCAGAAAAGAATCCTACATCCCTGAGGATACAAGAAGACCATCTGATCCAAAAATAAAAAAGTTTTTGAATCTTTTTAAACGATGTCAAAAAGAATTCATAAAACCAGAATGGACTAAAGAAATGTTGAATTGGGATCTGTATACTCATCCAAAAGCAAGAGAATTTTCCAAGAGAACTCCAAATGAAGAAAAGATTAAATTAGCTCAAGACTGGAAGAACTTTATGGAAAAATAAAAGATGTGTATATCTTTCTATGAGTGGAGAAGAACAACAATTCTCAAAAAAGAGAATTCCTGGAAATTAATTCCTCAGAAAGCTAATCCCATCTGCTATCCAGTCAACACTCTTTCTATTTCTGATTTAGGAAGAGAAATCAGTAGGATGAAGAAATCCATGGCAAATACTCCAGAACAGAAAAAGGAAGAAAAGGATGAAAGTCTTCAAGTCAAACATAAAAAATATCATGTCTTGATTGAACTAAAAATTCAAGACCTGCATTTTAAATTGAAGACCTTAATTGATACTGGATCAGATTTGAATATGCTAAATAAGCATGCTATCCCTGTATCTTTATGGAAAAAAACTCAGGCTATGGTTGTGGGATTAGGAAACATCCCAAATGATATTTCATTCCAGGTTCCAGAAGCAGTTCTCTGTTTTCAAGATTTCTTTCTTAAAATGAAATTCTTATTAGCAGATATCCATGTTTCTTGTATCCTTGGCACTCCCTTGCTTGCAGCAGTTTCTCCCCATGGTTCAACCATGGTGACTCCAGAAAAGATAGGATACTTCATTACAATCCAGGGTAGTAAAATAATCAAACTTCCATTTGTATCTACCCCTAGGATTTCAGATGATGTTCAGCTAAATATCAGAAAGATTGAAAAAATAAAAGAGTTGAAGGCCTTCCAGACAGAAATCAGAATCCAAGATCAATTGAAAAAGGTAGACATCCAACAAAAGATCTTCTTATTAAAGGAAGAAATTATTAATTCAGTCTGCTCAGAAAATCCTACTGCCTTTTGGAAATAGAAAAAGCATGAAGTCTTCCTTCCTTACAGAGAAGACTATCAGGGCAAGCATTGTAAAAGAAGATCCATACCAATGAATGTTGAATACCAAAAGCTTTGTGCAGATGAAATTGAGGGTTTTCTTAAAAGGGAACTAATCAGAAAATCTACTCGTCCTTGCAACTGTTATGGGTTTTATGTAAATAAACATTCAGAATAGATCAGGGGAGTTCCCAGATTGGTATTCAATTACAAACCTCTCAATAAAGTATTAGCAGATGATACATATCCCATTCCAAATAAAAGTTGTCTTGTTACCAGAATTGCAGGTGCAAAGATTTTTTCAATGTGACACAGTCATTCCAGACTGTATATTTACAAATCCTTTACCCAATGATATTCAAAAACCTTCTATAGATGAAATTTATAAATTTCATACAATTATGAAAGGATGCCAGAAAGGATCCATTCCTGAACAATGGATTAAAAGAATGATGAACTGGGATTTGTTTACAAATCCTGAGACTAAAGAATTTAACACAGCCACTTCAAACTATGAAAAACTTAGGCTGTCAAAAGAATGGAAGGATTTCATGTCTGAAGAAGATAACTGGATTTCCTTATTTGAATGGATGAAATTAAAACAAAACCCAATAGTCCAAATGATAGGAGAAAGCTCTGAATCTCCTTCTCCAAAGCATAAGTGGAAAAGCCTTGATGGAAGCATTGTTGAATCAAATTCCACTTTTCCCCCTTTCAAAGGAATTGTACTAGAAGACAATTCTAAACAAGTTAGTGAAATTCCTCTATTACTCTCAGAAGAAGCTATTAAATTATCAGGAATTGACAAGAGAGTTCAATCAGTTTCAGAGAAGTTAAATTGGACTAATACTGCTTTAAGAGGAATGGCCACACATACTTTCATAACAAATGACTATGAAAGAAAAGACCAAATCATGGATCTCCAAGTATCTACTAATACCATTGTTAGATCTGTGGACCAAATAGAAGAAAAGGTCATTGATGTGAAAGATAAAATGGATTCTGCTTTATTAGAAATTGAGTATAAGGCCAAAGAGTCCAGCAGAAACCATGAAGAAATTATGGAAGGATTAGGAACTGCCTTTTCACATATGGGGAGAACCTTAACAGAAATAAAGGGAAGAACGAGTCAACCTGACAAACCTATTCCTGCTTTATTTATCCTTCCTAGTCCTCATATTTCTATTCTATCTCCTGTACATAAACCCTCTAAGATAGAAATTGTAAAAATATTTCCTTTGCATTCTCCACCTGAATATTCTTCAAACCCCTCTAAAGATCATCATTCTCTAGTTACCATCAAAAACCATCCTATGAAGACCTTCCACATCATTCTTCCAGACCATCTACTCCTGATCTAGTTGGAAAAGGCAGACTTCTAGAAACTCAAACATTCGCTGATGATTGGTTCCAAGAATGGAATATTGACAATTTGTCTGTTGCACAGATCAGACAAATGATTGATAGGATGTATGTTTCATACAAAATAATGTGTATGAAGGGGAAAACAGAAATTGAAGCATGAAAAACTATCATTCAATGTTTTACTGGTACCCTCATTAAATGGTGGGAAGTTATTTCTTCTCCTTTAATGATTTCAAAGATGGAAGAAAAAATTTTAAAAGATGAAGAAGGGGATGTGGTATATCATACAAATGGGACCCCAGTAAACAATATGATTGGTGCTCTCACTACTTTGATACTTGAGCACTTGTGTGGAACAGAGAATGAAATTGTTGATAAACATGAAATTGTTCTTATGAATATGAAATGTAGAAAGATGTATGAATATGAACAAATTCGGGAATGAAGATAATGAGCTCTCCTCCTTCTTTTATAGGAATTTTGGGAGGAAGAGTCATCATGAAGACAAGACCTTAATAGACTAGTGGCCCACTATGTTTTCCACCTAATCTTACTTTTAGGATTCAGCAGATGTATTCACGCAGGAATCTCTGACCAAATCATTATTTTAATAATAAATCCACCGAAAGCAGATTTAAACAGTAGATCTGATGAGGGAGTCATGCAAGATTCCTCGGCTAGAGTACCATGTCACATGATAAACAGTAGACCTGACGAGGTTGTCATGTAAGATTCCCCGACCAGAGGACAATCATACCTACCAAATCACATGCTAAAAAGTAGAGAATCTTGGAAATGTGGGTCAATCCGCACCAAAAGTCGGAGAAGAGCTTCGAGTTTCCAAGATTCTCATTATTTAAATGACAACACTATGTACAAAGTGGAGTTTAATGATGACAACCCACGGAACCCGAATGGCACCATTGTTGGCCATTTAGACATGAATTATTACATGGTGGAGTTTTAAGGTACCAACCCACGAAAACCTTTATTCTAATGGATGATCATGGAAATTTCGGAAGTTTATGGGTCCCAATGCTGAGTATATACTTCCCAAACCAACTCAGGGTCATTATTACTTTTTGGATCTTGGTGGAGTAAGAAATTGGTTCGTATAATCCATGGGTGTTTTTCCCCAATAAACATCATCTTGTATTCTTCTTTAGAAAATAAGTCGAAAATAGTATCAAGTCTTCTGTTATGAAATAGGAACTTTCTTCCGACTTCTGTCACATCTGGATTGATACTAACTGGATTTAATCCAAATTGATTCCACCATTCTAACAACCAATCAGGTTCAGGCCAATCCCTGAAGGAATGAGAAAATCTTACCATGCAATAATAATACTTATACATGTCTGTCCACAGACAAATATTAAACCACATAGTTTTATATTGATAGTAATCCACATCATATATCTTTTCATTTGGATTTTGATTTGGCCATTCTGGAATAGTTATCATTGTATTTATTTGGAATAAATGATATGCAGGAGTTTCTTCCCATCTTCGGGTTTGATGATCATACCATTGTTTATTAACAGATCTCAATCTGCTCAGGTCCCCCATTTCAACAAGTTTTTCTCCAGATGCAATAGTGATTGGTTGATGAATTCTACCAAGTATGTGCTATGGAGGAAGTACATTTATATGAGTATTTCTTGAAAACCCTGGTAGGCCTAATTCTACCTTTTCTGAATGCCTGAGCTGCCATGACGGTATCCAATGTTCTTTGTAAACTTCCCAGGGAGTATTATCATCGAGATAATGAGTAACATGAGCATTTCTTTGGTCATCAAAAGCTTCAACTATTACCAAACTTTTCTGACAATAGGCAAGCTGCATATGATGTTCAGAAATAAATGGTAATTCAATCCTTTTGGAAGGATCTCCATTTATACTGGGCATGGTGATAAAAAATTCATTCTTGCCATCTGGACATATACAAGAACCATGAGGTTCTACTACTGATAGAAAGGGTGTACCAAGAATAAAATCAATCGGTAGATCAGAAATTTGAAATTTCATTCCCAAAGCATAATTTTCAAGGATCAAGATGCCTTCAAGAATTTCAAATTGAAAAGAAGTATTTACATTTCCTAGTCCTGTAGCTGATCCAAAACTACGAAGCCAGTATTTTGCAGGGATAAGATTTTTATGCAGCAGGTTTAAATCTGATCCAGTGTCTATTATTTCAGTCAATGCAAAAATCTCTTGATTAATTTCTAACTGGATCTTTATATAATACTTCTGGTATTTGATAGGCAAAATCTTCATGCCTGTCATTCCCTACATTTCTGTTGTAGTCTATTCTAGGAGCACAGTCTCAAAAGGTGCATCTTCCAATGGTGGAGGAATAGAATCCATCCTTTCTTTAATCTTCTTGATTTCTTGTCTGGCCCATGAATCAATCTTATAACTACATTCAGCATCGAGCCTGTTGACTATTTCTTTTAGCTCACAGACTTACTTTCTAAGAAGTATAACTTCTTAGCCAGTTCTGTAATAGAGATATTATGCAGTTTTGGTTCTCTGTTGAACTTGATAAATGTTTTGGTATTTTTATCAAAGGAAGCATCTAAGAACAAAGGTTTTCTGATAGGGATCTCAGAGAATTTTCCCTTTTGTTCTTTTTTGACAGTCTTAATAAAAGTTTCAAGGAGGGAATTTTTCATGTCACTTTATGGAAGGATTTTTATTGCACAAGCATTTGTGCCTCATGATCTCCTGTGTCTTGATACATGCAGACTTTTATTTTTTCTTGAATTTCAGGTTCTGAATCAAAATCAGAATTGTTACTGCTACTTTCACAAGTGCAAAAATTTGGATTGCTACAACTACAATGCTGATTCATCAAGATTTCATTTTCTGAGGAATATTCAAATTCTGATGTACTATTAGAAGAACAACATCCCTTTTTAAGAAGATGAACTTATTCTTTTATTTTAAAAGGATTATGGTGGCATGAATTTGTATCATGATTATTTGCCCCACACCTGTTGCAGTGAAGCTTTAGAATCAGTTGCCTCCTTTCTTGAGCTTCTTTTTCTTTTGTTCAAAAAATTTTCCTTTTGTTTTTCTAGAGGCTTCATTTTCTGGATAGCCATGAGCATAATGGCCCTGCTTTCCACAAATCCAGCAGGTTACTCTCTGTTTTGCTTCATGAGTATGAGATTTGAGCATAATATCTTTTGGCTCATAATAATGGCTTTTAGGAACATACTTGTACCTAGCTTTATATTTTCTTCCTTTTTCTCCCCTGAAGTCTTTAGGCTTTTTTCTTCTCTTTCTTGCTGGATTAGAGAGATATAATCCATATTGTTCACAGATTGATTTTTGATCAGGGAGATAAGAAGACTTTGACACAAAATTTTGTATTTTCATGCTGGTACATAGTCCTACCAATGTTTTGGTTATTAAGGAATATATCTCCCCAAGTATACAATTCATAAGGAAGTTTGAAAACTTCCTCCATCTTTAGATATTCCACAAACTTACTTGGAAGAGCTGCCAAATAAACTTGTTTCCATAACAATTTTTTTCTTTCTTTCACTTCAAAGATTCTATGTGTCCATTCTTTATGAAATTGTTCATATTCATACATCTTTCTACATTTCATATTCATAAGAACAATTTCATGTTTATCAGCAATTTCATTCTCTGTTCCACACCAGTGCTCAAGTATCAAAGTAGTGAGAGCACCAATCATATTGTTTACTGGGGTCCCATTTGTATGATATACCACATCTCCTTCTTCATCTTTTAAAATTTCTGCTTCCATCTTTGAAATCATTAAAGGAGAAGAAATAACTTCCCACCATTTACTGAGGGTACCAGTAAAACATTGAATGATAGTTTTGCATGCTTCAATTTATGTTTTCCCCTTCATACACATTATTTTGTATGAAACATACATCCTATCAATCATTTTCCTGATGTTGTTCTTCTAATAGTACATCAAAATTTGAATATTCCTCAGAAAACGAAATCCTGATGAATCAACATTGTAGTTGCAGCAATCCAAATTTTTGCACTTGTGAAAGTAACAGTAACAGTTCTGATTCTGATTCAGAACCTAAAATTCAAGAAAAAATAAAAGTCTATATGTATCAAGACACAGGAGATCAGGAGGCACAAATGCTTGCCCAAATAAAAAACCTTCCAGAAAGTGACATGAAAAATTCCCTCCTTGAAACTTTTATTAAGACTGTCAAAAAAGAACAAAAGGGAAAATTCTCCGAGATCCCTATCAGACAACCTTTGTTCTTAGATGCTTCCTTTGATAAAAATACCAAAACATATATCAAGTTCAACAGAGAACAAAAACTGCATAATATCTTTGTTACGGAATTGGCTAAAGAAGTTATACTTCTTAGAAAGGAAGTCTGTGAGCTAAAATAAACAATCAACAGGCTCGATGTTGAATGCAGTTATAAGATTGATTCATGGGCCAGACAAGAAATCAAGTAGATTACAGAAAGGCTGGATTCTATTCCTCCACCATTGGAAGATGCCCCTTTTGAGATTGTGCTCCTAGAATAGACTACCGCAGAAATGCAGGGAATGATAGGCATGGAGATTTTGCCTATCAAATACCAGAAGTATTATATAAAGATCCAGTTAGAAATTAATCAAGAGATTTTTTCATTGACCGCACTAATAGACACTGGATCATAATTAAACCTACTGCATAAAAATCTTATCCCTGCAAAATACCGGCTTTAGATCTGATAAAGCTATTCGCTCTTTGTTTTCTCTCTCTATACATTCTTGTGTGAGTCCCTCTGTGTGTTAAGAATCCATAGTGTCGTATCAATATTCTCGGACTGTTTAAAGGCACAATTCCACTCTTGCGACACTCTAAGGCCGTATCAGTAGTCTCGGGTTGTTTAAAGGCACAGTTTCCACTACTGCATCCTTATGAAAGATTTGCTAGTTTTTGCCTGAGAAGTCGGCCAGGAGCCTTTCTAATCTTCTTTCGGGAAGACATAAGACTAAACGCCCTACTTTTCTGTGCAGAAATAATAACATCTACTATCAGGGATTCTTCATTATCTGTTAGATCTGTACATAATACTGTAGATTCTTCTGCATCTACTTCAGAGAATTCTTTCTGTTTTATGATTCATTGCATGAATTCAATAGAATCATTGGATCCAAGAATCAAAGACATTTACAAGGGCATGAGACCACCTGGTACTCCTAAGTATGGGTTAGGATATACAGAACAATGTGACACAGTCATTCCAGACTGTAGATTTACAAATCCTTTACCCAAAGACATACAAAGACCATCTGTAGATGAAATTCATAAATTTCATACAGTCATGAAAGGATGCCAGAAAGGATCCATTCCTGAAGAATGGATTAAAAGGATGTTGAACTGGGATTTGTTTACA
The DNA here is from genome assembly GCA_009831015.1 of Picea engelmannii. Taxonomy (NCBI): domain Eukaryota; kingdom Viridiplantae; phylum Streptophyta; class Pinopsida; order Pinales; family Pinaceae; genus Picea; species Picea engelmannii. Next base: position 258,238 of record ML800417.1, read on the forward strand.
AATCCTGAAACAAAAGAATTTGATACAGTCACTCCAAATTCTGAAAAACTGAGACTATCTAAAGAATGGAAAGATTTCATGTCTGAAGAAGATAGCTGGATTTCCTTCTTTGAATGGAGGAAATTAAAACAAAAACCAATAGTCCAAATGATAGGAGAAAGCTTTGAATCTCCTTCTCCATAACATAAGTGGAAGAGCCTTGATGGCAGTATTGTTGAATCAAATTCCACTTTTCTCCCTTTCAAAGGAATTGTACTAGAAGACAATTCTAAACAAGTTAGAGCAATTCCTCTATTACTCTCAGGAGAAGCCATTCAGTTGTTTGGAATAGACAAAAGATTCCAATCAGTTTCAGAGCAGTTAAATTGGACTAATACTGCTTTAAGAGGAATGACTACACATACTTTCATAACAAATGACTATGCAAGAAAATACCAAATCATGGATCTCCAAGTATCTACTAATACCATTGTTAGATCCATGGACCAAATACAAGAAAAGGTCACTGATGTGAAAGATAAAATGGATTATGCTTTATCAGAAATTTCTTACAGAGCCAAAAAATCTAGCAGAAACCATGAAGAAATCATGGAAGGATTGGGAACAACCTTCTCTCATATGGGAAGAAGCTTAACATAAATCAAGGGGAAAGCCAGTCAACCTGACAAACCCATTCCTACCTCATTTATCCTTCCCAGTTCCCATATTTCTATTCTATCTCCTGTACATAAACCTTCTGAGATAGAAATTGTAAAAAGATTCTCATTACATTTTCCACCTGAAGAAGAAACACCTGAATCTTCTTCAAAATATCCAAGAGATCATCATTCTCTGGTTACCATAAAAAATCCAAGTTATGAAAATCTCCCACATCACACTGCTAGACCCTCAGCCCCTGACTTGGTAGGGAAAGGGAGACTTCTAGAATCACAAACATTTGTTGATGATTGGTTCCAAGAATGGAACATTGATAATCTGTCAATTGCTCAAATAAGACAATTGATCGATAGAATGTATGTTTCATACAAAATAATGTGTATGAAGGGAAAAACAGAAATTGAAGCATGCAAAAATATTAGAATTCATCAACCAATCACTATTGCATCTAGAGAAAAACTTGTTGAAATGGGGGACCTCAGCAGACTGAGATGTGTTAATAAACAATGGTATGATCATCAAACCCGAAGATGGGAAGAAACTCTTGCATATCATTTCTTCCAAATAAATACAATGATAACTATTCTAGAATGGCCAAATCAAAATCCAAATGAAAAGATATACGACATGGATTACTATCAGTATAAAACTATGTGGTTTAATATTTGTCTCTGGACAGACATGTATAAGTATTATTATTGCATGGTAAGATTTGTTCATTCCTTGAGGGATTGCGCTGAACCTGATTGGTTGTTAGAATGGTGGAATCAGTTTGGATTAAATCCAGTTAGTATCAATCCAGATGTGACAGAAGTCGGAAGAATGGTCCTATTTCATAACAGAAGACTTGATACTATTTCCGACTTATTTTTTGAAGAAGAAAACAAGATGATGTTTATTGGGGAAAAACACCCATGGATTATATGAGCCAAGTTCTTTCTCCACCAAGATCCAGAAAGTAATAATGATCCTGAATTGGTTCGGGAAGTATACACTCAGCATTGGGACCCATATAACTTTCGACATTTCCATGATCATCCATTAGAATAAAGGTTTCCGTGGGTTGGTACCTTAAAACTCCACCATGTAATAATTCATGTCTAAATGGCCGACAGTGGTGCCATTCGGGTTCCGTGGGTTTCCTTCATTAAACTCCACTTTCTACATAGTGTTGTCATTTCAATAATGAGAATCTTGGAAACTCGGAGCACTTCTCCGACTTTTGGTGCGGATTGACCCACATTTCCAAGATGCTCTACTGTTTAGCATGTGATTTGGTAGGTATGATTGTCCTCTGGTCGGGAATTTTATGCCCTAAAAAATATTGAAAATAAAACACGCGGAAATGGTTGATCGGCGTATATCAACCAATTTTCTGTAGATGACCAATAATCAAAGGGTGTATATTAATTATTTCCGATAAAAGTAAAATGGTAAATAGCATCCCGCCGCGCCATTCCAAGAGAAGTTTTAATTGAGTAAAATGTCAAAAAGTACCCAAAAAAAACTCAAAATAGAGTTCTAAATTGTTAAAAGGGATTAAATAAATAGCGATAAGGATAGCAAATGTGTGCAAATACAACATCGCTAAATTAATCTTGTATTTTGGAAATTTTCTAAACTAACTTTCATTAGAACTTTAGGGCCATCGGGTGTTGTGAGATTAACTGCGTAAGTCCACTGTCGATGTGATTTGTTTTTCACTCTATTTTGGGACTGTAGGGTGTATGGTGTTTTTCACTCTATTTTGGGACTGTAGGGTTGAAAGGGATGACCTAACGAATGGATGGCCCTAAAATTTAACGAATGGATGGCCCTAAAATTGAACAGGCAACATTTGTTCCCTTCAACATTTATTCAAGAGGTGAATGAAACAAGGTCATCATGCAGTTCGATCCCTTTCTGAAATAGAAGAGCCGTAATAAAAAAATAAAGAACTTCAGGTGTGTAAACAAAAGGAAAATAAGAGATACTTGATCTAGAATCTGTTTGTTTATCGGTTCATGTTCTCATGGGAATATATAGGAAGAATACCAGAAAAACAAACCCTGTAGGTGGGTAGTTCGGGACGAAAGAATATATGCATGCCTTCTGGTTTACGTCATACCTTTTCGTTCACCGCCTTAAAATTCTGGTCTGAGATTTCCATATATATTAGGTAGTTCTCACTGGTGTTAACGATGGATATACCGAAGGCTCACTTTACCGAAGAAGGACCATAACGATTGATCGAATTTCTCTGATTCGAGAAGAGTAATTTCAAACTACAACAAGAGTAATTTCTTTGCATGAACAACAAAAAAACAAACAAAACCCTTACAGAAATTTGAATTTCTGGATACACCATAACGATTGATCGAATTTCTCAGATTCGAGAAGAGTAATTTCTTTGCATCAACAACAAAAAACAAACAAAACCCTTACAGAAATTTGAATTGCCGGACCAAACTCAACAAAATTAATGAGCTGAAATGGTAATAGAATAGGGTGGTGATTATGATATTATTTGAGATCATCAAGAGAATTTCCACCAACCATCACCAATTAAGATTTAATCACCAATTAAAAAACAATATCAGTTGAAGGTACCTGAATTTAACGGAATGCATGTCTGTAGTTGATTAGATTAAGCTCAGGTGGCATTTGAAACGCATGGAAATGTGGCATCAACAACCAGGCTCGGTAAGGAGAGAGAGCTAGGATAGTCCACCTGGTAGCATACGGTTTAAATTATATTAAAGCTCCAACATTTGAAATGCATGGTGGCATAAATAGTCCCGGTAAGGAGAGAGCACGGGGGGTGGTATTTGAAAAGCAGGTTAAGCATGGCATCAACCACAATGTTATGGTTTACATTCCATTAATCACAGGTGTCAATTTATATTGTTTAAGATTAGATTAAGCTCGGGTGGCATTTGAAACGCATGTAAATGTGGCATCAACAACGCGGTCTGGTAAGGAGAGAGAGCCACGACACTCCACCTGATAACATATGGTTTAAATTATATTAAAGCTCCAGCATTTGAAACGTATAAAGTAAAAATGACGGTGTTCCACTTTCTTTCCATGCGAATATAACTACACGTGCTATCACTGTATAAAAATGATGGCGTTCTAGGGCATTCCACATCCTTTCCATGCGAATATAACTACACATGCTATCACTGTAAAATGTAAAAAAAATAATGGATAAGTAAATGTTAAAATTGAAGTAATCTTATAAGGATTAGGATTTGCTAAATTATCGTCCGTGGCAATTGAAAACTCAGTGTAGTAATTTTTTAATCATGTTTAGTGAAAGTGAAAAAGTAAACATGATAAACTTACGATTTTATAAATGCAAGGAAGTTAGTTCTTGCAATCTTATTCATTGATTTGGATGTAAGACGAAGAATATACCAACAACTTCACTTTCTGCCATGGGATTGAATTCTGTAATTAAAAGGATGATTAATTCAGCAATTCCAATAGGGGGGGTAATAAAGGTGATATGATTAATGTAGCAATTCCAATAGGGGGGGTAATAAAGGTGATATGATTAATGTAAGTTAATAGTCATTTTCTTAATAATTTGTCTTTTAAAGTTACACCAATTGACAATGGGCAGATTTAATAGGCGTTTAGTGCTTAATAGGGGTTTAGTGCTATTATAAAGACATCCGTTTATGTGTTTACTTTTTTACATTTACTTAATCATATTTAAAAATTACTTTGATAGCTAATTGATTGCCACTTATGTGATTAACATAAATTAAAATATTAACACCAAATAAATGAAACTCAACCATTTATTTGTTAATCAATAATAAAATTTAATATATTCTTTTAAGAATTCTTTTAATCTTATCAACCTTTCTGCATTGATCAGCCACAATTATGTGACTGTGGATTAGAATATATGATCTTATTTTGTAAAAATACACCATTAATATATACTATAAACTATATGTGTTAGGGATACGCCATTGTTATATACACCATTGATATGTTAGGGATACGCCATTGATATATACTATAAACCATAATCGTACACCACTTTATCGAATATGGGCCGATAATATGCTTATTAATTTAATTTAATACCAGATATCGGATTTACAATATACTAATATATATGCGTATATCTGGTATATAAACATACGCCATTGATATATTAGATATATACTAGATATCGACAACATACAAAGTTTCATTGCTATGTGTTTCCTTTGTTTACATGGTAACTAACTATTCCAAATGATTTATTTTCTATCTTAATCACTTCACCCATGACTGAAAAGAATCGACTTACTGGTTGATAGGTGTAAGTTGATATAGCATGGAAAGTATAGCATATATAAACCCTATTTCCGGGAAAGTATAGCATAGATAAACTGTATTTCCTATTTTCTGGAAAGTATTCACTTAGCTAGACCTTTGAATATAGACCTTTGAATATAAACATAGTCTAAAGATTAAACTATTGTGTAGGTCTAATTTTATGCGTACATACATGTTCCCCAAAAGTATTCACTTAGCTGGAGCTTTGAATATAAACATAGTCTAAAGATTAAACTATTGTGTAGGTTAGCTAAACCTTTGAATATAAACATAGTCTAAAGATTAAACTATTGTGTAGGTCTAATTTTATGAGTACATACATGTTCCCCAAAAGGTCGTGGATTTTGATAATCAAATGCTCCTCTTCAAGACTGATGTTGATGTTGCCGCTTTTGGGATCACGGACGAGATACTTAAGCCACCTTAGCATGAGACCTGCACAATATATACATTAGGAATGCATTACGAATTGATATTTTATAATAATCTACATTACATTTCTATGTTGTTGTTTGTAAATTTAAAAAACTGTAATTCGGGCATGCGGTGTCTGTAAATTTAAAAAACTGTAATTCTTACATACCGAGTGTTTTGGTCAGAAAATTTGAGCACTCATCCCCATGTAAATAGTAATAGTTCTGTTGCCTTCATACGCCTATCTCTAAATTTAAAAAACTTAAATTGGCAAACGCTCACAAAATGTGTGGCGATTCAAGTCGTGCAAGTCGTGGCATGAGAGGGAGGTAAAGCATGCAGGTTGTGGAATAAAAAATGAATGTGTTCCCCTAACATAAAACGTGGGTAGTGATATAAACTTGGCATGCATAAATATTAATCATTTTTAATCATTTGAACTTGGTAATTTTATATATGCTTACAGTAATTTTTTAATGTGATTAGATAAATGTTAAAAAGTAAACATGTTAATTAACATGTTAATTAAAAAGTAAACATGTTATGTTATGAGAAATAAATCTGAGTCATTGATTTTGGAGGACGATTAAGAATATGCGAGCATCTTTAATGTGTAGCCATCAGATTAGGGTTTAAGATTAAAGAAGGTTAAAAGATCATTAATTATGCCCATTGTCAATAGGTGTAAACCTATTGACGTAATTATTTACATTAAAAATTCATAGATAATTAAAAGACGATTAATTATAACAATTTACCCAACCAAAAAAAAAAAAAAATTAAA